>CM067173.1:42918075-43083075 GCA_034093135.1 Erigeron breviscapus | reverse complement strand
TAAAAGCAGCGCCCTTTCTGCCACCTGAAACCGTAATGATTTGTCAAGTTGTGACATCTTTTATCAAATAAATTAGGCGACATTTTGGTAAACCACAAAATGTGTAGTTGTTTAACCATCATCCTTACTCTTTTGCAGCAAATAAACAACTTGTCATTGTGAAAAATAAAGCAAACATACTACTTCACACGAACAAGATTTTTGACATTTTCATCAGAACAAAGATCCAGACTTTGATCCTCATTTCAAGAAGTCACTATGCGTTACTACCAAATTCCTAGAATGATAAAGCTTGACCAACTGTAATTGACTTTTTGATGCAAACTATCCATTGTTTGTTACACGATAACTACTATTTGCAAAACCACATATAGAAGAAAGAAAAAAAATCACATATAGATACAATTTAACTTGGTGAACCATAGAAGATAATTGTAGGAGGCCGTATCCTGAGACAACCAATTACTTTATTCTTATATCAGTGACACTGACTGCATCCATGGTGCACCAAGCCCTGTACAAGAACTATAGGTGACCATTTCAACTCAATTCACTCGAACCAGTTGATGGAGTTCTGTTTTATCTCAGATAAAAAAAAAAAAAAAACTACAGAAACAACTAACTACCGAAAACCGGTTGAAAGTCACCCAATGCATCTTTATTGTAATATATATATTTTATAATCAGAATTTCACACACCAACTATTTAAAAAACTAGTTAACTTTTCCGGACAAAGACGTATTGGCTTAACCCAACCTGACTACTACCAAAAAGTATCCTTTTAAACGCATACCCAACTTGTGCAAACTTCCCATTTTGCCACATCTAACATCAATCCTCAAGCTGCATGTCATATCAAGCAGTACTATAGTCAAGGACTCAAGGCTGCTTGCTCTTTACAAGCATTGTAAAACAAAGCTCATGGCCTTTTGATCACGAGAGAAACATCTATAAAGAGCATTGATAACCAAAATTACATCGTTTAGAGAAGGGCATACCTGAAAATGTGAGCTGTTGATGCAGCACCCAATCCGCCAAAACAAAGGAACCATGACTCTTTGAAACTCGGGCATGCTAATTCCTTCAAGAATTTCTTCAATCTCCCCCAAAAACATTACTTCCTTCTGACTATTAGTAATCGGCCAGTACTTCAACAACCCTCTAATCACTGTACTAGCTAACTTTGGATCTTTTTCAATAAACTGCGTAACACAATACGACAACTGCTGGAAATACACTCCTAAACTTTTTGGTTTGTGTAATGGAATCAATGTCCTCCAAAGAAAAATCTTGTGTTCTTCTTTCAAAGGCAATGCAAATCCAGTAATCACACTACCAAATATCTCTAACAACTCTGCTATCCCATTATGTCGTTCGGTGTCAAAAACAAACCTATAAAATATATTACTTATACTCTTCCGAATAAAAGGTCGATGCACCATGAACTTCCCATAAACTCTGTGCATTATCGCCTTTAAACATTCTCGTTCTCTGGGATCTTCAGATTCAAAAAGATCAAGCATTTTCAATATGAACGAATTATTAATATACTTTTTTGCAAGTTTCGCCTCAACTGATGTAGATGTAACAAATGTAAGCAATATATCGTACACAATTTGCAAATGAGGCCAAGCCGGATCAAACGAAGGTTCTTCATCTTCATTCTCACCACCTCTACTAGATCGATAATTCGGAGGAAATACTCGAAACAAATTAACAGCACACATTTTACTTAATGCTAAGATTGCAGGCTCAGAGAATCTAGGAGGCCCAGATGATATAAAATCAAGAAGCTCAATTAATGTCAATCTTTTAAGGTCTTTTTCAGCTACATTTTTACTAGGATCACTAAAATCGAAAACCATACAACAAAGACTTAACTTACTTATAAAAAGCGACATTTTTTCGGTTGCAGGTGCATCTTTGAATGGCAAAAGTGGCTCAATTCCTGCAATAACACTTGATGGAAACACTGCAGATGAAGTCCTTTTTGGTGCATTTAGTTTTGGTGAAACTGCACTGTTTAAACTTGCTGTTCTTTGAATTCCACCATTATTGTTCGAATCATTTAATGGGTCTTCAAAAGTTTCAGACTTGATTGATCTTTTGGGAAGCTTGTTAAGAAACTGCTTCAACATTGTTAAAAAATTCGATTTTTATCAAGATTTTTGACTTTTTTTCTCAATACTCATGCAATTTTCAACTGAAAATCACTCAAATCAAAGTTTTGGCATTTTTTGAAAACACCACATTTTTACAAACACTATCAAAATCTACTTTAAACATGACCCATTTCAAAAAACACTAGAAATCCAACATTACAATAAATGACAATTCTTGACAACAAAAGAAAAATGTGAAAAAATGCCAATAAAGGTGTTAAAAATCACAAGATCTGGTTATAAAAACTACAAAACCCACTAAAAAATACACTCAATACATCAAAATAAATAAAAATCAGATCTTGGAGATACCCATGTTAAGAACTGATCAAAAAATGAGAAATTCTTTTTTTTTTCTTACCAAAATGGTAAAGTTAGAGAGAGAAAAAGAGAGTGTGTGTGAAATCTTGTAGATCTTTTAGATAAAAATACAAAATTTCAATACACAAAAAGCTTCAATTTTTTTACTTTGTAAATGTTTGATTAAGATCCTTTATTGAGTTCTTTGGTGAATAACAAGTTACATTACAATGCTTCTTTTTTATTTCACACACAAAAACACATACACGGACAGAGAGAAGAATGAAGAATGGGGGGAAATTGAAAAATAAAACAACAAAACAAAACCAACAATTAATTCAAAGGGCTCAAGATTCAATAAAGACAGAAGAAAAAAAAGCAGAGAAAGAGAGAGAGTGAACTTTTTTTTGGAGAAAACCAAGACAGGATTATATATATATATATATATATTAAATAAAGATCAATTAATAAAATGAATCTAAACAACAAAAATGAGTAATGTTTTTACATCAGTAAATTTAACTTTTTAAAGAAATAAATAAATACATATTTTTTAACTCATTCAAGAAAAAAATAAAGATGCTTCTGTAAATTCCTGGTGAGAACATGACATTATTTATTTCAAAGTACATCTTTTATTTAATAGGGCCAAGTTTAACTAAAGTATCTGGTTCGATACACATATATCTCCAATTCTATGTAATCGCTTTAGGTCCCTCCTTATAAGGAGCCGCATCTTCCCTTATTCTTCCACTATTTATCAGCTTTTCTCTCTCATAAAACACCCTAAGAACACCCTCTCCTTATAACGCCCTATTTTTCCCCTCACATCATCTTTTCGGTGCCCCACTTTCCATTGAAAACGCACGTCTAAATATAGAACAAACGCCAAAGAACACCCCTTGGACGTGGATGCTGCTACTAGCGTCCTCCCCCTCCTTGGCGTCGGACGCGGGGAGGACACTCCTATAAGGACCGGCCTTATACATATATCTTTAGAGTCTTACTAAACCAAACAAAACCAAGAGCCTTATGCATTGACATTATTGAACCGTTTGTGGTTTTACTTTCCATATACACCAACATGTCACAAAAATCATACCTTTAAAAATCTTTCTTTTTTATCTCCCTAATCCCACATATTTATGTAAAAATGTAAAATCTACCTAAGTCTGGCACATATAATCACAAAGGGGTCAGTCTTACACCATTTACTTACCAATTACCACACCACCGATGCAACTAGGCTTGAGCACAACAGGTGTCCAGTATTTTTCCTTACTATCAATACACATCTCACATATCGTGTCATCAAAAAAACAGTTACAAATCTGTAAATATGCTTCTAATATTTGAAGTAGTGATAACATACTATTGAAGTGTTTTTTATTGAAGATCTAATAGTTAGAGAGTAAAATGATATAATTTGTAAATGAATGTTATTATATATGTAATTGATTATTGACTATTGAGTAATCTGATATGTAACATAACTAAATTATTATGATCAAATTGCCTATGCTAAAAACATCGAAGACCTGATATACAACCTAGAATATAAATTATAAAAATAACTTCTTTTTTTCTTTTTAACATTTCACAACTAACAAGACATTAGAAAATTTTACACGGATCATAATAGAAAGATTGCCAAATGCAATTACAACGCAATACTAAAATACTCTTTTCAATCATTCGCGCACCTTTGACGATCGACTAGTAATCCACAAGAAAAAATAGAGTTCATCTTTTAAAATATTGATCGAGTCTATAATAGTTATGATTGTAAATAATTTCATTGAATAACTTTTCCCATATCCAATTACCTTTTAAGCTTACATGAAACTGGTACAAGTCTTAAGATAGATAATAAACTTAATTCTTTTAGCTTATAAAAGTATCCACAATGATAAAAAGTCTTTAACTTTTTATTTTGACACTTCATTATTCCATTAACTTCAACCTATTAAAAAGTCATTACTTTCAATGGAAAAACTCTTTATAAAGTTTTTTTTTTATCAAAATCATATGTATTCGGAAAAAAAGGTTTTGTCAAAAGGTTAAGAAACCTCAACCTATTCATTAAATAAGTTTTTTAATCCAATGATATCAACCTATAATAAAAACTTTTTTCTTTTTCAAAATAAGTTTTTCGTCAACCACCATTAGAGATGCCCTAAACTTTATAATTTGACCTTATATACTCATCACTAAAGCACTCTAAAATGATAATGATTCACATTATCAATTTTTTCATTAATATTTTTAATTCTATATAAAACAGACTTCTTTCTTCTCATTTTAACTTTTTATCTTTAAAATACTTTAATTTAATTGCGTCCATTTTAAAAGGTTTTTTTCCTATAATTAACCACATATCTAAAATACCATTAATGAAATAATTTACAGCATTTATCTCTCACTACCTCATTTTACATCAATAACCACGTCCCCGCCACCACCATCACCATCAGTCGTCGCTGCCACCGCCATTTGTCGTCACCGTCTCTACCATTCATTACATACGTTTAGTATATATATTTTTATTTTATCCATGTTATCATTTATGTGTGGAAATCATAAAAAGATGATACCAAATAATTTTGAAATGATGCCCGAACTTGAACATGCTTTTGAGCTTTGTCGATCAATCCGATATTCCAATATATGACTGATCAATATCAAAATATAATAAATATAAAAATGGACATCATAACAAATGCTTTTAAAATGTAATCCCGGACAACCGTAAACAATTGAACAAATAGTACTCGTACCATTTTTGTTGGTTAGATAACATATCCATAAATCATGATTATGCTATATTGCTATCGAACTATTCAACTTTTGATTGAATTTTCAACAAATATTTATCATTGACCAACATTATAAACATGGAAAAATGTTTTTTCTTTTTAAGTTCATTAGTGCACTCACTTTAAACCACCCTCATTACCTCACCTTCTTTGCATCACACTTTCTTTAGATTTCCAACAATCCTTCAAAACACACACACACACACACACTGACACACACAATATTTCAAACTTTCTTTTAGTGTAGTTCTTCTATTCTATAATTCTTTTCTTTGATTTGCAGTCACACCCATCAATTTCTCATGATTTTTAACCCCCAATTCCAATTGGGCCAAATTCAATTCCCCTCCCAAATTTCTGCATAAACAAAAAATGAATTCTTTGGTGGGTTCATTTGTGTTTCCTTTAAATTCAAGGAATGTATCTTATTTTTCATCTGGGTATTCTAAATCTACCAAAAAGATTGTTACTTTATTCAATTCCAAGAAGCCTGTTTGTTGTAGTGTTGCCCCTCACAATTTAAAGCCTCCTGCTGATGATTTTTGTTCCTCTAATTTCAATGTATGAATTCCCTATCTTTTTCTGTATCTATATATGATTATATGTATGTATATATATGTTTGTGTGTGTGTTCCAATGTTGAGTTTACTTGTAAGTTGTTTGAAGCTTGAGTATTATTTAAGCCAAAGCTGTTAACTTTATGATTATATAGTGAAATCATTGGTGTTTGTTGATTAATTTTTGTTAATTGCATGGAATGAAGTCTTAAAAGAGAGGAAAGTAACCCTTAAAGGGATTGTACTAAAAGAAAACTTGTAGAAATATTTGGTTTGGAGGTCTTTATAGAAGTAGTCTATCTCTATCTACTCCGCCCTTTGAGGGATTGGGTATAATTGTTGTAGAAAAATTTGGAATTTAGTAGTTGCAAGATGGTTACTTTTTGTTTGTTTGCATGTGGTAGGATTCTTCTGTGAATTTTTTTACAAAACATTTGGAGGAGACGGATGTGCTTATTGAGTGTAAAGATGTTTACAAGTCATTTGGGGAGAAACACATCTTAAAAGGTGTAAATTTTAAGGTGAAGGTTATATGTCTTGCATATATTTTTGTAAAACACAGCTTTATAAGATGCTAATTGCTTATTCTTTTTAATGTTGTAATCTCTTTATGTTTGATGTTGCTTTGGGTTTAAAGATTAAGTATGGAGAAGCAGTTGGGATTATCGGGCCTTCTGGCACCGGAAAATCTACCATTTTAAAGATCATTGCCGGGCTCCTTACACCAGATAAGGTGTTTAAATTGTCATACTTAATAGATAGATGCCCGATGGTTTTCAGTTTAGAGGTGGCAAGATGGGCAGGTTGGGTAACGGATTTTTGTTCTTTTTCTGTACAATTTTATAGTTGATAATCATTCCTTTAATTATGACTATGGAAACAATGTTATTACGATACCAATCTGAATTTTGAATAGTGCATTGAAATTAGTCTTTGAGCAACTTCCAGCCTGTTGACTCTTACACTTTTGACCTATTTACTTTTAGCTAAACTTAATTTATTCTATCCATTTGGCTCGTTAGAGATAGTACATAACTTGGATCACTTCATTCATTAGTAATTGGGTTGAAATTGCCACCTCTAGTTTTCATATTGCAGTATTATAAGCTTATGATTGTAAGACTTTGGTTTTACAATTGATCAGGGGGAAGTTTACATTCGAGGACGAAGAAGACAGGGACTAATAAGTGATGATAATATGTCTGGCCTTCGAATTGGCTTGGTGAAATGTCCACAACCTATTCATAGTTTCATGTTAATTATTTGAGTTTGTTGGTATTTACAGTTTTGTTTTTTTATAAGCAGGTATTTCAAAGTGCGGCACTTTTTGATTCTTTAACGGTTCAGGAAAATGTTGGTTTTCTTTTGTAAGTTCACTATACTGATGAACTCGTTCTATAGATATTCCTGGCTATTTATCTTAAATTCTTTTCTGAATTAAATAGGTATGAGCATTCAAGAATGCCTGAGGATAAAATTAAAGAACTTGTTACCGAAACTTTGGCTGCAGTAGGATTAAAGGTGAGATAAGAGGCAACTTTTGATTTTTGTGAGTTCGTATATAGATGTTATTGATCTATTTTTGAAATGAGACTTTATATATTTGGAAAGACCCTTTTAGTATCCACATTAATAGAAAGACTTTCTTGCTGCTTTCTGATAAAGTGGTAAAGAAAAAGTAGTGGTCCAAATTTTATGTAGCATAAGTAGATATTTGTTTATGAACTCGCTACACGGCGTATTTTGTCTGTGTTATATTGATGCGTATTATTTTGGAAAATTACTGATGTGAATCTATGACTCATTGGCAGGAAGTTGAGGACCGCATGCCATCTGAATTGTCTGGAGGGATGAAAAAAAGAGTTGCTCTAGCACGATCCATAATATATGATACAACCAAAGATGCAATAGAACCTGAGGTATATTATATATAGCTGCTC
Organism: Erigeron breviscapus; assembly: GCA_034093135.1. Lineage (NCBI taxonomy): Eukaryota > Viridiplantae > Streptophyta > Magnoliopsida > Asterales > Asteraceae > Erigeron > Erigeron breviscapus. The sequence goes on along the minus strand of CM067173.1, from coordinate 43,075,299 downwards.
GAGTATTTAACTATTTTGTATCCTTTTGCCCTCAAAACTTATTCCTTGAAATTCTTAATATGTGCCTTGAACCAACCAGTAAGGTTGACTAAAAGTCATGGAAGATGTCAGAAAGAAAGCTTTTTCACCATTGCTCTTTTATAAAGGCAAGAGAAGAAATATTGTAGAACCATATAAAATTTATTTTTAGAGGATCAACATGGGCAAGTAGGTAAATTTGGGAGTTTTTAAAGAAACATATCGATGCAATTTTCATGGGATAACTAAGGGAAGCACGACCATTTTGTACCGCATATTAGCTATTTTCATTGTCTAAATCATTTTACAGAGGTGACAATTGTGACACATTTATGTACGCATAGCTCAGCTTGGGTTTATAATTTTTTGACATAATGGCCCAGATCAAAAAGTATAGCTAAAAAGGAAACATGTTGAAAGTTTGGGAAAATATGTTTTTAATGCTCTACCGAAATCTTGAGCAGGTGCTTTTGTATGATGAGCCAACTGCAGGACTTGATCCAATTGCATCTACTGTAGTTGAAGATCTGATCCGGTCAGTCCATTGCAAAGGTGAAGATGCACTTGGGAAGCCTGGAAAGATTGCATCTTATGTGGTTGTAACTCACCAACATAGTACCATTAGACGAGCCGTTGACAGGTTGCCATTTGTTTGCATCTTTTGCTTTCACCGCTAATTATACCCGTGTCAAATAAAAGAGACCGAATCGTATTTTTATTTCTCTTCCCAAACCATTATAACATAAAATAAAATTGTCAAATGTAGAATCATGTAAATGAATAACTGTAATGTTTTTTGTTATATAGTTTCTTCGTGTTTATTGTATGCTATTCTGCTTTCAGGTTGGTATTTTTACATGAGGGAAAGGTTGTATGGGAAGGAATGACTCATGAATTCACTTCCTCTACAAATCCAATTGTTCAGCAGGTATACATTGTTTTGTTTTTTTTACTTAAGTAGTTCCCATTGAGGTGTATTGAATTGATTAGTGAAGGAACTCCCTTGTGAATCGATGGAAAATGAGAATATCCGTTTACTCCTTGTTACTACCGACTAGAGGTGGCATGATGGGATATTTGGTGGGTTTGGGTAATGAATTGCAACAGGTTAATGTCAAAACGGTTTGGGTTGACCCACATACATGGTTTGTTCTCATTATGGCCATTTTTGTTGATGGATAATGTGTTATATATGATAACAAAACGTGCTCTAATGATCTGACTTGATAACATAGAAATATTAAGGAGGCTGTAACCATTTAAAAGGCATTTTGCTCAAATATCAGTCTTTTTGAAGCATTTATGTTTTAGCTAGTTTTATAGATTTGACCCATTAGAGGTAAACCATAACCCAAATCGACCCATTCATAAGTAATTGGTTGATGTCAACATTATATTGGCAGCCATTTTGGTGAAAAGGATTTATTTTGCCACTGTACATCAGGTTCCTACAAGATTTTGTCTACTCATTTCATTTTAGGCCAAACATTAGCATAAAATTCAGTTAGATTTGCTCCTAATTAGCAAGGGCAAATTTGCTAACTGACTTGAGCAGAAAGTGATACCTCTACAAAAATTGGTATATTGTCTAATTCTTTAACACGTGACGGTGCATAGACCAAATAAATATTTTCTCTTTAAAGTCACAAAAGGAAAATATTGCATTATAAAGACTTGTGTTGGTGTCTTTTTCTCTTCTAATAAATGTTTTTTTTTTGGTATCAACTTAACAATTCACTAGATACAAGATGACTAAGAATGAATACAAGAAAGATCGATTCTGATACTGATAATTTGTTGTGTGGTTGTCAGTTTGCCTCCGGGAACTTGGATGGACCTATTAGGTACTAAGCCTAAATGCAAATGTTATAGTAGTTATGACTGCTTCCTAATCTTGGAAGTTTACAAAAATCTGTTTGAAGAAACTCAAGGGATCCCTTAAAAGGTCAGAAACTGCCAAACTGGTGCCAAAGTAGATATCCATTGGGGCCGAAATAGAGCTTTTACACATGTACCAGTGTTCAGCTACGACATTCTTTTACCTATCCACAACTGGTTTGGGATAATTATGTTTTTTGTTGTTGTTTAGTATAGTTATACTCTTGTGAACAAATTGTTCTGAGGTTTTTTTATTTATAGTGTTATAATGCCCATACTGTCTGTAAATCTTGACCAAAGCCCAGGTCATATTGCGAGCTATTAGCTGCTACTTTTTCTTTTTTAGAGATGTAATGTAACAATAACAATAAGTCACTACCATCTAAATTTAAATCTAATATTTTTCTTATATATGACTAACTGACTAAGTGAGGAAGTGATAATTGTTTAATCCTACTTGGATTTTAACGAGGTTGTTCATGTCCTCAATCATCTTATGTGGCTTAAGAAATTGTATACAATGAGCATTCACAATGCCCTCGTCCTCCATCCGTCCCCCGTCCATCCACCAACATGTGGACTCGTCCCTCGATCGTCCTTGGCTCGTCCGTCCCCACAGGGACGAAACTCGTTCTTCGTTGTTTACATTTTTTTTTTGCTTCTAACGACTCTAACCCAAAATATTCAAAAAATTTACACTTTTGGTCCCTCTAAAGGCCAGATTCATGTATTTTAAATAATTTACATATTTGGTCCCTATTTATCATCTATATATACCAACCATTTACTTCCTCATTATCACAACACTTTCATACATCATATACACATTTCTTTCAAATATATCTCACATATTCATCTATAACTCAAACCAACAATGGCAAACAACCTGCCAGCTATGACTGTCTTCGATGTTAAAAAACTCGATGGAGTACCACATGTTTGACGATGACAAGCATAAATCCGACATCAGGTATGTGATTAACGACATACGGGCTCAAAAGTCGGCTCACCTTGCTAAAATTGAGCAACGACGAGCGCACACTAATCAGCTCGACGTTCAGTGCGTTACATACCTCCAACAGAATGTCGCCTGGTTGGACCAAACCATTCAGAGCCTTACTTTTGTCGAAACAACATTAGCCATGACGCTTCAACACGCGGAATTTTGGCAAGGTAGTGTCAGCGATGTAGACCCGGGAGAGGAATACGCGACTGGCCCGGCTGCATCTAATCCTAATGACGATGAACACTATGAATACACCCACCGCAATAACGGTGACAGTGACGTGGACTCTGATGATTCGCAATTTGGGTGGCGTCACTAGTATTCATCTATATGTATTGTCTTTCATTTTAGTTTTCTATTTTTAGGAATTGTAACTTTCATTTTAGTTTTCTATTTTTAGGAATTGTAACTTTAATTTAAGTATGTGTTTTATTTAAATGAAGTATGTGTTTTATTTGAATGAAAGATGTGTTTTATTTAGCTTTTCTTATTCTTAGGGACTAAAAGTGTAAACTTAAATAGAAGTTTAAAATTAAATAAATGGTGGGTCTTAGACTAGTCTCGATATTGGGGGTGTTTAGGGGATTAGTCCTTGGGCTGATGTGAGACTGATGTAACGCTGACAGGGACTAGTCCATGAAGGATGAGTGAAGGGCACTTTGAATGCTCTAATTAACCAATTGGGTGGTTAGAGCATTGTCTTTGGAGATCGAGGTCAAAGGTTCAATTCTCATCTCCAACAAAACTGATATTTTTTAATCAATATCAGAAGTAATATTAAATCTTAATCAATATTCTTATGTGAAAAATATCTCTCGTTTTTTCCCGAACAATATTCTATTCTACTATTACTTATAAATTACACGCATGTTTGTGAAAAAACTCCGAATGGTCAAAAAACTCTTAACTCCCATAAATGTGGAAACTTGAAATATCAAATGCATGTGATTTAACATGCTTGAATATTAATTTCATTTAAAAAAATCCAGGGTGGAACTACACTAAGGGAGGGATAACCCGAGCTACGGGTCCGCTCAACCCATGTAGTGTAAATTTTTCCAAAACACGTTGATTTTTTTATTGGTTCTACGAGTCAACTCAATTTGAGATACCAATTAATGTGGATGAATTTAAACTTTTGAAAGATGTGTATAGCAACACGCTTATACAAATGTATATTAGTAACTAATGGGACTAATCAAAGTGCTAACACTCTTATAAAATGCTAAAAATAGCGAAAAATCGCTAAAAAAATGCTTAAATCGATCTAGTAATTAGCGTTACTTTGCATTAATATGATGCTAGTGTTAAAAAATTTGTGCTACGTGTCAATCAAATTCTGGTCCCGCCACTGAAAAAATCAATTATACAATATTAGTCAATTCGTATTAGGGATGTGCACGGTTTGGTCCAAACTGACTAAACCATTTAAACCGAGATAATTGGATGGATTGGTCGGTTTGAAATCAAAATTTTGAACCGTTAGTTTGTTTTATTCATAAACTATTTGTACGGTTTGGTTTTGATTTTAGACATTTTACAATCCGGTAAAATCAAACCGGACCATTTAATTATAATACTGGTAAGTTTATATTTATATTGATAGTTAATATTGTAGTTTATATAAATTTATTATTTATTAAAGTTGTAAACTAACAAAGTTGAAATTTTTCAAATTCTTATGTTCATATTTTCAATGTACGGTTTGTTTAATTTCCTAATCTAACTTTTTGGAATCAATCACAAGCTAATTATTAGAGATTCATAACAAAATTTCTGGATTTAATGTATCTCTATTGTTGTATATAGATGATTTGTCCACATTTCCATTCCCCTCATCATCTTTGTATTCTAGGTATTAATTTATTAGTTTTCTATCTGCGTTTTCATCTTGATCTTTGTATTGCTATCAAGTTTGTATAACTTTTGTAATATTTTCTGTAAAGTCCCTCACACGATGGTTTAACCCACGAGTGTAAAATAACAAGTCAAGTATGAACTAGAATCGGACTAGTATTACTTTAAATATAAATGCAAGAATATAAATAAAGCAATAAACGACTTAAGCAATATTTAAACGAGTAAATAAATGATGGAACACGAATGTAATTTTCAAGTGTATTTTCTTTATTGATGATAAACAAAATACAAGATTGTTGCGGAACCTAGATATTACAAGTATGTAATGATCTAAACAATCTTTGAATTACAAGTGATCTATACTTGCTAAATAATCTCCTTAGATCGATATACTTAGAGTTGTGAAGTATAACTGTTTAGATCGAGAGTATTTAAGCAAGTTCACCAAATTGCTAAAAGTAATTTGAACGAGAAATATGACTTTGTATTTATAGGCAGATAAATTCAACAATGAATTTATTTGCCGTACAAATATGGTTGCATGCATTTAATGAACCGACAAGGTTATTAAATGCATTGGTTAAGGTACAAGGATAAAGTCCTTTTAACCAACCACCTTTACACACGTATGTACTTTTATCAATAGACAATTGGGATGTCCGGGTAAAAGTGTGTAAAGGCATAAAGTCAATTCCTCGATATCAGTGTTCAGACTTGTAAGGTCTAGAACACTAATAAAGGCTCCAGTCGGGAGATCTGGTAAGACTGTCAGTGGGCTCCACTGTTTGTCAGTCTTCTTTCTTCAGACTTCAGTCTTTGACTTCAATGAGAATGTCTTCAGTAGAATAGATCTGGACTGGGGTGAAGTCCAGTGAGCTAATCTGGAGAATACTCCAGATTTCCTATACAAGTATTTGCTCACTGGTCTTCCATTATTTCTGAACAAATCTTCAGAGGGACTCCAGTTTCCAAGTCTGGAGTAGGTCCAGTAATTATCATTTCTGGACAGATCTTCAGTAAGGCTCCAGTAGTCGAGTCTGGAGCGAGTCCAGTAAATCTGGACCTAACAAATTCCCCCTATTTGTTTAGAAATAATGCAAGTGTTTTCAAGCTTATATCTATACAACTTTGTATGCTTGAAAAACACAAGTTTTGACTTAGTCTAAAAATTTATTGTTACTGGGAAACACTTTATAGATCATCAGTGTTCCAGTTTCATCTTTTAATACTAACTTAGACTAAATCTGATCATTTACTTTATAAATCAAAATATGCAACTATATTTACAGCCATCAACATAAAATAAGTTACAATTTTGACAACTTTAAATACAAACAACAAGTAAATGATATAAGAGTTAGGCCCTTCTCTTCGATGTCTGTCCTGGAGCATCTTCAGAAGCCTTTCTCTTTGGTGATGGAGAAGATGGTACTGATTCTGGTGATTTCATGCCTATTGCAACTTCCATCTGTTGCTTTCTTCTCCATACCTTCTCAACCCTCTTCAGAAATGATTTAACGTCAGACGACAAATTTGTCTTCCCCCTGAACGTTAAGGCAATCTCCTTCAGTTCACTCCATCCAAACGCCTGGACTGAAGTACTCTTTCTTTCATCAGTAAAGTTACCTTCCCTGGTCAACTTTATTTCAAACTTTGACATACCTTCATGATTATCAGCAAGCTTAATCTCTGCACCAGTGATCCTTCTGGCATCAGCCCTGAAATTCAACATTTCATTATATTTGTCTTTCCATTTGGCTGTCTGGATCATTGCTTCAGTTTCCTTTGATACTCTCTGTTGTTCTACAGCAGACTAGAGTTGTTGACGATTGATTTTCAGAGAAGTATCTAGGGGAATGAATGTGCTCACATCTGCATCTTTAATTGCTTTGAGCTGTTTGGCAGTAAGCTTAGGTAAGCCTGTCAATTTCTTCCTGTACTCTAACTCCAGAGCACCAGCATTTTTCCTTATCTTCTTCTGGAGGTTCACCAGTTCCTCCTTCCTCTGCCTGATAAGTTCTGGTACACTAACACCATAAATTATTGAATCATAAATCTGTTCTTCTTCAGCGTAAAAGGAGCGTACATGAACATCATTCAATGCATTCAGACATTGATGAACTCTGGGGTCTTCCTTCATCTTTTTGTACACATCAATGTTTATGCCCAACCTGCCAGCATTATAAGAATCCAGAGTCCCCATAGTTGCCATCTCCCTTTGATGGGCCAGCAGTTCATCTTTTGATTTCTCTTAAAGATCTCTATCATTATGCATTCTTGTTCAAGTTTCTTAGAGGTTCCATCGTCAGTAGTAGGAAACTCTGATGATTCTTCAACAGTTTGCTCTTCTTCTCCAGATACCATTTGTTCTTTTCCTTTAACAGACTTCAGAGTAGTTGGTATATCTGGGAAAGATTCAAACTGGGGCTCACTGGCTTCAGTACCAGCAGCTTCTTCAGTCTGCATAGTGGCTTTAGTGCCAAATGCTCTCTGTGCTAATCGTGCACTGGCATCAGTACCAGTCACTTGTTTTTGTTGCACAATGCTTTCAGTAGCAAAGGCCCTTTCAACAGCACTGGCCACAACTTCTTTCTTCTTTCTAATCAAACCTTCTTGGACACCAGACGACTTTTCCCCTTTGGAATGATCACCAGTTTTGGACTTGAGATCATTCCATAATTGTTCTAGCATGTGTCTGTCCAGTGCACCAAAAGTTCTTCTAGTCACTGGAGTTGTATCATTCACATTCTTTCTGAGTGCCTGCACTTCCTTTTTAACATTTTCAACTTCTTGAGGCAAGTGCTTTGGCAATTCTTTTTCTATCAACTTCTCCACTTGGGGTAACAACCCATCTTGAATAGTTCGAAGAACAGACCCAGAAATTTCTTCAGATATTTCTTTCAACATACTAAGTCTGAACTTCTTTGCACATTCATCACTAATCGTGCTAACAACAGCAGCCTGATCAAGTGTGGGCCTGCTTTCCAATGAACTAACCCTAGTAACCAACTTCTGAACCTCATCCTTCAGACCTGTCAGTGGTTGAACAAGTTCACCTTTCACTGCAGTCTGAATAGCATTCACCAGCCCTGTCTCCAATCCCTGGACTGCCACTTTGATGTTTTCAGTGTTGTTATTAGTGGCCAGTACCAGCTCATCCAGCTTCTCAAAAATAAGCTTTTCATTCCCAGCAAATATATTCATTTCAGATGCTAGATTGTTTGATAATAAAGATTTAAAATCGGAAATAACCTGGGATGATGACTGGAGTGATCTCTCCAGGTCCGCCACCTTACTTAAAAGGCCTTGGACCTCGGCTGAAGACGAAGTGGAGAGACCACTGGGAGGTTCAAGATTTGAAGTCATTCTGTTCATGAAGGGTACTTGTGCCCAGACCTCTTCAGTTGCAGTTTCATCAGTAACAACTGTTGAGTCCAGCACACGTTGTTCAGATACGTTGACTGGAGTTTCAAGTGGTGGAGGTTGAGATTGTGAAGTTTGAATGGTTGGAGGAGTGAAGTATTGAGTATTTTCTGGAATTGAAGGTGGTGGTGGTGGTGGTGGTGGTGGCATGTTTGAGTCTGGTGGGGGTGGTGGCATTTCTGATTCTGGTGGCGGCATATTTGTTTCTGGTGGAGGTGGTGGCATTTCTGGTAGACTTTCAACTTGTACAACATCCTCACCCAGAAAGTTCATATTGACATCAAAATTCTGATCTTCTGACATGGGAGAATCAGCCTCATCCCAAAACATTTCACCAACAGTTGTATCACCAGCCTGAGCACCAACCAGTTCACCAGCCTGTCTCCAATCCCTGGACTGCCACTTTGATGTTTTCAGTGTTGTTATTAGTGGCCAGTACCAGCTCATCCAGCTTCTCAAAAATAAGCTTTTCATTCCCAGCAAATATATTCATTTCAGATGCTAGATTGTTTGATAATAAAGATTTAAAATCGGAAACAACCTGGGATGATGACTAGAGTGATCTCTCCAGGTCCGCCACCTTACTTAAAAGGCCTTGGACCTCGGCTGAAGACGAAGTGGAGAGACCACTGGGAGGTTCAAGATTTGAAGTCATTCTGTTCATGAAGGGTACTTGTGCCCAGACCTCTTCAGTTGCAGTTTCATCAGTAACAACTGTTGAGTCCAGCACACGTTGTTCAGATACGTTGACTGGAGTTTCAAGTGGTGGAGGTTGAGATTGTGAAGTTTGAATGGTTGGAGGAGTGAAGTATTGAGTATTTTCTGGAATTGAAGGTGGTGGTGGTGGTGGTGGCATGTTTGAGTCTGGTGGGGGTGGTGGCATTTCTGATTCTGGTGGCGGCATATTTGTTTCTGGTGGAGGTGGTGGCATTTCTGGTAGACTTTCAACTTGTACAACATCCTCACCCAGAAAGTTCATATTGACATCAAAATTCTGATCTTCTGACATGGGAGAATCAGCCTCATCCCAAAACATTTCACCAACAGTTGTATCACCAGCCTGAGCACCAACCAGTTCACCAGCCTGTTCACCTGCTTCAACATTCAAATCGATTCGAGCTCTTGCTCACCAGATACTTGTTCATCAGCCTGAACAATTTGTTCTACCTGCTCAACAATCTGAGCCACATTTTCTTCTTGCACGACAGTCTGTACAACATCTTCTGTCTGCTCAATAACTTGTACATTTTCAACATTCTCCTCTTCAAAAATAGGAGACCCATCTAAATTCATAACATCACCAGGATGTCTTTCTGGATTCACCTGAACTCCATCTCTCATCAGACGCCTGTTTGATCTTGGTCGTCTGGAAGGTTCAACATTTTCTGGTCCTTGACCTTCAGGAGCCACTTGTCTGATGGGTTGTACAGCTTTTATAATTTGTACATCTTGGTCACCAGAGGGTCCTTCACCAACTTGACCTCTACCTGGTGCCTCTACTTCTTCCCTTTGAAAAGTCAACATGGTCTGAGGAATATCTACCTCACCAGCTCTTGATTTTAAGTGACTTAACTCCCTCATATATTCACACACCGAAAAATGATTTGTTTCATAATCATATTCAGTGCGCAGAGCTCTTAAAAATACCAGTGAAAGAAAACGAATGTAAGGAATATGGGGTTTTCTACCTTTCACCTTCAAACGGTCCACCAGATCATCAAAGAAAATCTGGGCGAAATCAACCCTGTACCCAAACCACAAACAGTAGGCAATCTGGAGCTGCATTTGATTAATCTGATCTAAACCTCCAGAACTGCTACCTAAGCACTCAACAATATGAGTGAAGAAATATCTCCAAGAGTCTGTTAACTTACTCATGTAAATAGTTCCTTTCCTCAACAACTGGCCATGTTCATCCACAATTTCAGTGTGCCCCATTAATCTGCACACATCCCTGAAATTTATACCAGTAGGGAGTGGAATTTCCATCTCATTCTCAGAAAAATAATTTAATTGAAGAGTTGCTCTGAGAGAATCGACAGAGAGAGTGAACGATCTGGTGCCTTGTTGCAGTGTGTAGTTGATGGTTTTAGTGGTTTCAACATACACCGCAGAATACCAAAATTCACACAGGTAATCATGATACATTTTACCTGGATTACGAGTGAGAGCACCATATAGTGGACATGAGAGAAAAAATGTATTTAATCTCCCAATAATGGAACGAGCATTATGAGCACTGGAAAGTGAGAGCTTTGCCATCCAGTTATTCATATTTATTCTTATGGCTTTAGCCTCAAGAGTAATATGGCGTGCCTTAACAACATTTGGAACAGGAGCATATTCGGCGGAGAGCAGATTTTTGGGTGAGTTTGATTGACTTGGTGCCATTTGAATATGTTAGATAAATGAAGATGAAATTGGAATATTTAGGGTTTTGATGAAGATTTGATGAAGAATTGAATGGAAATGGAGTAAATATGAGAGATGATTATGATTGGAAATTGAATGAAGAAATAAATGAAGGAATTTGAAAGATTTGGGAGTAAATATGTTCGAAGTAAATGCAATTGAAAGTGAAAGTGAGTATATATAGGAGAGAGAATGTGAAACTCAAACGGTTAATTTGAAATTATCAAATAAAATTTTGATCGGGTTCTGAGATCTGCATTAATTACATCACATCACACATAAATGTGTGACGGTTTACAGCCCACAAACAGTATTAAGTTGCACTTTTTGTCTTCCCAAGGTAAAAATACCATCATTTCTTTGAAAAATTTACATGCCACGTAGATAATAAGATAAATATCAAGATAAATATCTTTTCAAAAAGATTTTGCATACGTGGCACGCACAATGACCAAGTATTTAAAAATATTATGACTCATTTCAGTGCATCTGGAGGTTGACTGGACACTCCAGTATCACTGGTGGATTAGTCCAGTGAAGCATGTACTGATGGTACACTGGAGGAACACTCCAGTAAAGTACCAGTGAAAACCATTTGAAAGAGACTGGTGACCTCAAACATGCACGTCAACTAATACAGACAAATGAGAGGGACACATTTACAAGGAGACAAAAGTCACCTCAAACACGCACTTCAACCTGTCCAATTACCAGTGAGAGGGACATATTTACAAAGTACCAGTAATATTTTCTGAAGAATTTTGTCCAGTGAGAAAATAAATTAATAAATTCCCCCTGAACTTAAAACATTTTTAAGAGCAAAAAATATCTTTCAAGTCTTTCCCCCTGGAATGTTGATCCAGAAATCTATTAATGCAAAGATAGTACACAACGGCGTTCAATACCTGAGCAGTCATAAATTTATAAATCTTTAAATCAAAGATCCTCAGTAGTACACAATGGCGTTCAATACCAAGGTTCCAGATTTAAAGGTTTAACATTCCCAACTCACCAACAAGATATTCAAAAGTTTTGACATCCAGAGGTTTAGTAAAAATGTCAGCGAGTTGTTTGTCCGTGGGAATAAAATGGAGTTCAATGTTGTTTTTCATAATATGATCACGAATGAAGTGATACCTGAGATCAATGTGCTTCGTCTTGGAGTGCATGACTGGATTGTTCTAGATAGCAATGGCACTGGTATTATCACAAAAGATTGGGGTCTTTGAGTACTTAATACCGTAATCAAGCAACTGGTTCTTCATCCAGAGTATCTGAGCACAACAACTGGCTGCAGACACGTATTCAGCTTCAGCAGTAGACAATGAAACTGAAGTTTGCTTCTTACTGGTCCAGCTGACCAGTTTGCCACCAAGGAAATGACATCCACCAGTAGTGGATTTCCTGTCTATCTTACAACCTGCATGATCTGAATCTGAATAACCCATTAGATCCATGCCTGAGCCTTTGGGATACCAAAGACCCAATCTTTTCTCCTCTTCGGACCAGTGTTCCTCTCTCTTTTCCCTTCCACTTCTTGATCCAGTAGGGTCAAGAAGTGCATTGATAGGAAGTCTTGGCACATAAGGTCCTTCATTTAAGATTTTCATCATATTCCTTTCAATACCAGCAACATGTAATATTATCCTAGCTTTCCACGTACCAAATTCATCACTGCTCCCATTGAATTTAGGAACAGGATTATTTGAATAATGCACATGCACATGTGGAGAAGCAGGAAGAGGAGGTGGTGGTGGATTGTTATTTCCAGTGGGTGGGTCATTAAGATTAGTTTCATGAGTTTCTTGAGTATTTTCTGGGATTGCCATCGCGAAACAGATCTAGGTAAGTATATTAACCTTCTGCTTTGATACCAAATGTAAAGTCCCTCACACGATGGTTTAACCCACGAGTGTAAAATAACAAGTCAAGTATGAACTAGAATCGACTAGTATTACTTTAAATATAAATGCAAGAATATAAATAAAGCAATAAACGACTTAAGCAATATTTAAACGAGTAAATAAATGATGGAACACGAATGTAATTTTCAAGTGTATTTTCTTTATTGATGATAAACAAAATACAAGATTGTTGCGGAACCTAGATATTACAAGTATGTAATGATCTAAACAATCTTTGAATTACAAGTGATCTATACTTGCTAAATAATCTCCTTAGATCGATATACTTAGAGTTGTGAAGTATAACTGTTTAGATCGAGAGTATTTAAGCAAGTTCACCAAATTGCTAAAAGTAATTTGAATGAGAAATATGACTTTGTATTTATAGGCAGATAAATTCAACAATGAATTTATTTGCCGTACAAATATGGTTGCATGCATTTAATGAACCGACAAGGTTATTAAATGCATTGGTTAAGGTACAAGGATAAAGTCCTTTTAACCAACCACCTTTACACACGTATGTACTTTTATCAATAGACAATTGGGATGTCCGGGTAAAAGTGTGTAAAGGCATAAAGTCAATTCCTCGATATCAGTGTTCAGACTTGTAAGGTCTAGAACACTAATAAAGGCTCCAGTCGGGAGATCTGGTAAGACTGTCAGTGGGCTCCACTGTTTGTCAGTCTTCTTTCTTCAGACTTCAGTCTTTGACTTCAATGAGAATGTCTTCAGTAGAATAGATCTGGACTGGGGTGAAGTCCAGTGAGCTAATCTGGAGAATACTCCAGATTTCCTATACAAGTATTTGCTCACTGGTCTTCCATTATTTCTGAACAAATCTTCAGAGGGACTCCAGTTTCCAAGTCTGGAGTAGGTCCAGTAATTATCATTTCTGGACAGATCTTCAGTAAGGCTCCAGTAGTCGAGTCTGGAGCGAGTCTGGAGCGAGTCCAGTAAATCTGGACCTAACATTTTCTATCAAAATTGTGTGCAACATTCGCAATTTGTTATTTTTTTTGTTTAATAAAACTTGTAAATATTTTGTTATGTCATTATATAGAATCTCAAATGCTACATATTACTTTATGCTTTTATAAATTTAATTTTTTCTTAAAAAAACAAACCGGTTTAGTTGGTTTTAGTTGGTTTGGTTTGACATAACAATTTGGACTGTTTGGTTTGAAAATCGTTAAACCGTATGTATTGGTTTGGTTGAGAATTTAGGCTAAAACCATCCAAACCGGACCATGCGCATCCCCTAATCCGTATATCATCGGTCCTAAGCATTACTCGACAAATACAAATGATGTTCTAAATCTTGATATAAAGCTCTATGTCAAGGGTTGCTAAGTTCACTTCTATCTACTCTCCTCTCTCGATCCCAAAGCCCTTCTGATAACCTGCCGTATAAGAAAGAAAAAGAAATACGGCTGAGCAAAAAGCCCAGTGAACGGATATGACAAAAGCTGAAGAATATTAAATGACATGCAAAGAGACATTTCAAAGACAAACTGATTTTCAAAACAAACTTATTTTCGAATCGAAATACAAATAGGTATAATTTCACCAATATCTTATACTTAACAAACAAAATACCATAAATCCAAGTTTCATAAAATAATGCATCTAAGAGCCGAACTTATAACTTATCAAATGGTGCCAAACGTTTCGTATGACACTACGATAACGTCCACCGTCAAACTTACAAAATGCCTAGGACCGATCCATACGCCTCCTATCAAAATATAATATCAAAGTGCACATAACCACTCGGTGGTCATCAAAAGGAGACGCCGTAGATCAAATCAAATACACCGCTACGGCCGGTGCCACGTCATCGGTGTCACAATAACGCGCCCATGGGACCTCCATGGATAGGTTGCTCTTATTTGCACATCTTAAGAAACCGTTTTGACCGACTTATACGCTTAAATATATCGAATATGTTTCCAAATGACAAAATTAGTTTTCGATCAAATAAATAACTAAATATATATTATATATATAAAAAATAAAGTTTTGAGAGAAAGATTGTACCGAAAAGCTCCTAATAACCTCTAGAATATCCGTACCATATTATATATATAACAAATAAAGTTTTGAGAGAAAGATTGTACCGAAAAGCTCCTAATAACCTCTAGAATATCCGTACTATTATATATATATATTTGAGACATTTTAAATATTGACTTAAAACCACATCTCTATCCACCCAACTCATACAAAATCTTAATGGAATCATCATAACTCATAATATGCGACTGTATTAATCTTTCGGGACTAATTAATATGATTCATAATATGCGACTGTATTATCTTTCGGCCAACGAATATTCAAGGGACATATTAGTTTACAAATCATCGCATCAAATGTAACACACCAAACCCACCTTTTCGGGACAATTTTCGAATCGGTTTCAAGAGATGGTTTTGACACAACTATAGATAATAAAATATTATGATTTCCCAATTCACAATCATGAAGGCAACATCGTTAGTACATCAAAATGGGAAAATCACAATATTATACAAAGTCTAGCAAACAGATAATATTTCAAATAATATACTATATCCATAATATTTTACATACAAATCAAAAGAAGTTTTGAGAAGAAAGATTTTACCGGAAGGAATCTTAATAACACCTAAAATATCCGTACTATTATATATATAACAAAATAAAGTGTTGAAAGAAAAGATTGTACCGAAAAGATCCTAATAACCTCTAGAATATCCGTACTATTATATATATAACAAACAAAGTTTTAGAGGAAGAATTGTACCGAAAAGTTTCTAACACGATCTAGAATATCCGTATCGTATTATATATATAACAAATATAGTTTTGAGAGAAAAGATTGTACCGAAAAGATCCTAATAACCTCTAGAATATCCGTACTATTATATATATAACAAATAAAGTTTTGAGAGAAGAGATTGTACCGAAAAGCTCCTAATAACCTCTAGAATATCCGTACCTGAATAAGCGTCTAAAACTTCACAAGCCGAGATACTCCACCAAGATTCTCAAACAAAATCTACATTAAAATAGTTTAACTAGATTGAGACATTCAATCGTATCATTTTATTTCTTTTATTAAACTATTTGAAGAACTTATGTTAACTACTTGTGTTTATATGTTTTATTTTAGTTGTTTAGGCATGTCCAGTTAACACTGTTAAAACCTCAAATTGTCGTACAAGTCTTATATTATCATCTGTTGCGAAAATAATTATGTCAGCATGTAATTTTATATTTTATAAAGAAATACAAATTAAACTAATAACATACATGTGAACCTGATATGATCTTTAACTATAAATTTAATATCTAAACCAATCATATTAAATTGTTGAAGACAATTAATTAATTAATTAATACCTTTATTAATACAAACCTATGTGAACAGTAATGACACAGGATTAATATATATCTATTGTTTCAAATATTGATCAATTAGGCTAAAGTTTTAGGTAGATTAATAGTTCTTTCTTTCAAGTTTTATGTTGTTGTCGATTTTTGATTCTATCCTGTTTGTTGAGTAATATTGAGGGTTGTGTGGCTTCGGTTAAGGGTTGTGGGTCCTTCACTTTTGCCATATTAGAGTAAAGACATGAAGACTTAACCATGATGTTTTCTTTAACTATATTATTCTTAAGTGTCAGGCAGTGTTATTAAAGGCGTGCGCCCAGGCCGCCTAGGCGCAAGGCGATGGCGAGGCAACACTTTGCCGCCTGAAAACCTAGGCCCAGGCCCACCAACAATTTAGGCGGCAAACTACAATTTTCCATAAAACCCTTTGGTTATCCAAGAAGCGATTTAATAGCATGTCAGAGAGAAAATCACGTCTATATATTGTTCCAAATATCAACATCAAATCATCAATCAGAATATATCATTATTATCAGATCATCCTTCATCAACATATTCTCCCTTCAACTTCAGGTAAGTTTTCTTCTTTTTTCTTAAAATTATTTTTTCTTTTTTCTTACTCAGAAGATTTTTTCAACTGAAATTTTCTTTCTTATCATCTGTTAGAGTCCTGAATTGGGTTTTTTAGTTCATCTTTTTTGATATATACGTTTTCTTTTATCTATCTTTCAATGTATCATCCCGTTTTTGTTTATGTTTTCGGTATTTAAGATTTGTAGTTCTTTTTGTGATGGTTTTGCTAGCCTTTTTTTTGTCTCGTGTTAGTTATGCATATGTTAATAGGTTACTGATGAAACATATAATCAAGGTCGGCTCCTAGGGACTAGGGTAGGCAGCCTAGGCCCAAGCCGAGGGCCCAAAAAAACTTAACTCTTCAGCTTTGAATTTATGGAAGTAAAAAGAAGATCACAAAGGCCAAAGTTTGATTACACAGCTAGGCCCAAACAATTGGGATTTGTTTCGTTTGAACATAAGAGACTGGGATTTCTAACAATTTATTTTAGTTTCTTTACTTTCTTTTAATAAAAAATTGGATTTAATTCCATTATTTTAGATTGACTTTTAGGTATGAATGCATGGAAACCATAGTTTATAATCTTTAACCATATTTATTTGTTATAATATTTTATTGAATTATTGTTATCATGTTTATATTTTATTATTGACTTTTTTTAATTTATAGATTATAAATTTAGGGGCCCATTTTTTGTGTGTGCCTTGGGCCTCATTTTTTTAAAGCATTCTCGGAGACGGGCCTGCATATAATAGGTGTTTTATGAAATGTGGGTAGCTCTTGAACTTTCATTTGCCTATTATTTATATTGATCATTCACATGTACTCCGATAGCTTGAATTGGAAAACTATGTTGTTGTGTTCTCACAAGTAACAACTATATTACAATTGATATAACTATAAATGAATCATCATAACACTACCCGGGTATCACCCGGGTGCTTAAGCTAGTAAACAAATATTAGATGGCATATAATAGAAATATTTCAATGTTTATAATATAAGTTTTAAAGATATAATATATAAAGAAAAAGAAGGTGCCAAATACGAAATCCTGTCAACCTGATCAAATTCAGGTTTGCAAGTATAAAGGGAGATTTTACTAGTATATAATATGGATGATGTAGTTTGTTTCCTATATCTAGCACTAGTTGGAAATTCTTTTTCTTATGTTTGCAGATTCATTGACAAAAGCATTGAATACAGTAGATATGGATATGGATATGATATGGAATGGATATGGATATGGAGATGGATATGGAGATGGAGATGGATATGGATATGGATATGGATATGGATATGGATATGGATATGGATATGGATATGGATATGGAGATGGATATGGATATGGATATGGATATGGATATGGATATGGATATGGATATGGATATGGATATGGATATGCATATGGATATGGATATGGAGATGGAGATGGATATGGATATGGACATGGATATAGACATTTGTCATAGTTGTCATTGACATGGATCAAATTCAGGTTTGCAAGTATAAAGGGAGATTTTGACAACTATGACAAATGTCTATATCCATGTCCATATCCATCTCCATCTCCATCTCCATCTCCATCTCCATATCCATATCCATATCCATATCCATCTCCATCTCCATCTCCATCTCCATCTCCATATCCATATCCATATCCATCTCCATCTCCATCTCCATCTCCATCTCCATCTCCATCTCCATATCCATATCCATATCCATCTCCATCTCCATCTCCATCTCCATCTCCATCTCCATATCCATATCCATATCCATATCCATCTCCATATCCATATCCATCTCCATATCCATATCTACTGTATTCAATGCTTTTGTCAATGAATCTGCAAACATAAGAAAAAGAATTTCCAACTAGTGCTAGATATAGGAAACAAACTACATCATCCATATTATATACTAGTAAAATCTCCCTTTATACTTGCAAACCTGAATTTGATCAGGTTGACAGGATTTCGTATTTGGCACCTTCTTTTTCTTTATATATTATATCTTTAAAACTTATATTATAAACATTGAAATATTTCTATTATATGCCATCTAATATTTGTTTACTAGCTTAAGCACCCGGGTGATACCCGGGTAGTGTTATGATGATTCATTTATAGTTATATCAATTGTAATATAGTTGTTACTTGTGAGAACACAACAACATAGTTTTCCAATTCAAGCTATCGGAGTACATGTGAATGATCAATATAAATAATAGGCAAATGAAAGTTCAAGAGCTACCCACATTTCATAAAACACCTATTATATGCAGGCCCGTCTCCGAGAATGCTTTAAAAAAATGAGGCCCAAGGCACACACAAAAAATGGGCCCCTAAATTTATAATCTATAAATTAAAAAAAAAGTCAATAATAAAATATAAACATGATAACAATAATTCAATAAAATATTATAACAAATAAATATGGTTAAAGATTATAAACTATGGTTTCCATGCATTCATACCTAAAATAAATTGTTAGAAATCCCAGTCTCTTATGTTCAAACGAAACAAATCCCAATTGTTTGGGCCTAGCTGTGTAATCAAACTTTGGCCTTTGTGATCTTCTTTTTACTTCCATAAATTCAAAGCTGAAGAGTTAAGTTTTTTTGGGCCCCCTTGCGTATTGGGCCCTCGGCTTGGGCCTAGGCTGCCTACCCTAGTCCCTAGGAGCCGGCCTTGATTATATGTTTCATCAGTAACCTATTAACATATGCATAACTAACACGAGACAAAAAAAAAGGCTAGCAAAACCATCACAAAAAGAACTACAAATCTTAAATACCGAAAACATAAACACAAACTGGATGATACATTGAAAGATAGATAAAAGAAAACGTATATATCAAAAAAGATGAACTAAAAAACCCAATTCAGGACTCTAACAGATGATAAGAAAGAAAATTTCAGTTGAAAAAATCTTCTGAGTAAGAAAAAAGAAAAAATAATTTTAAGAAAAAAGAAGAAAACTTGCCTGAGGTTGAAGGGAGAATATGTTGATGAAGGATGATCTGATAATAATGATGATATATTCTGATTGATGATTTGATGTTGATATTTGGAACAATATATAGACGTGATTTTCTCTCTGACATGCTATTAAATCGCTTCTTGGATAACCAAAGGGTTTTATGGAAAATTGTAGTTTGCCGCCTAAATTGTTGGTGGGCCTGGGCCTAGGTTTTCAGGCGGCAAAGTGTTGCCTCGCCATCGCCTTGCGCCTAGGCGGCCTGGGCGCACGCCTTTAACAACACTGTGTGATACCAATCAATTTCTATTAGTCTTCCCTTCCATTGTTAATTAATTCAATTGTTCACTATTGTAGATGACTGTTCTTGACTTTGTGCAGCTGCTGTATCTTAAAGCATGTTGTTATGGTCTTTGTTATACATATAAAAAGTTGTGATTAGAAGATATTGGCACCTGTTACCTTTTACCATTCATATGTTGGCTAGACTTTTCGGTACTTGCCAAAGTTGTTGTTATGTTGTTCTTATAAAAACCGCAAACTCCACACGCTGACCCTTGTTTATTATTATTGCATATTGTCTTCTTCGTTTTACCATGACGCCATTAAAACCATTTCGAAAACTCGACTTCGTTTTGTTTAATATGACTACACATTAGTATAGTCCTAACGTGATTAAACTCACGGCCAATTATCAAAATTTCATTTATACGATATCGTGCTTATACTCCAATTCGAAAAGCTCCGTGTTTCATGCCATCACAGAAAGATTTCGTTCCTTAGTTAACTAGCTATTTAAAGACTCGTAGATAACCATTATTGTTACGAAAATCTTGTATATGATTTTTAAGAGTACGACCAAAACAGGATACTAACAAACAATGTATTATTGACACATTAACATGGCTCGAGATATACCTCCGCGGGTGAACACAAGCTTTGTAACGAACATGAGACGTCTTAAAGCCACCTGATAACTCCACAAATAAGCACTGATTGGACACCAAACCCGTCGTTCGAATGACCCGACGTTCCTTACTGCAACCCGTATTCTCTTTGTTCAATCCTTTCACACGAAATCTTCTATGTCTTATTAGTTTGAAGTTGATTTATTATTATAGTTGATTGATGAATATAGGACATAGAACATAATTGTTTTACGAGATATATATAGAGTTGTGCGTGAGAAAATAAATCGGAAGTGAAGCCGTGTAAGGAAAACAAATATGGGCTTGATCGAAAACTTAACTCATAACTCTAAAAGGTTTTAATAATTTTATTATGATGGAGATGTTAGATAATCTTGACACTAATGGGTCTTTATGTTTGTGTTTTTATTAGTAAGAGTCCTGGTCTTTTAATTAGTCTATGTATTGCCTTATGTTGGTGTCTAGTAAGTAAGTTTAGTTCCTGTTTTCAACAGGTTATGTGGGTTCACAGCAAGTCTGTTTAGAGTCCAAGAACTAGTTTATTTCGATTATTAGTATCACTATTAGGAGTCTAGTTGGTCAATTTGTCATGAGATAAAAAGCTGGGCAGTTGTGTGTTTGACCGAAACAAAAGGAGAAGTTGAGCATGATGGGAAGTTACCTAGGAGTGGAGTCACATGGGAACAGTTTTTATCTCACTATGTACTCTATATATACTAGTCTCTACCTATGAATGAAAGATGCAGTTTCATTTTTAATTTACGAAATTCTCTCTGCAAATTCAGATCATATATATTCTATATTTACACAAAACAGAAAACTCATCAAAGGCAGTCCCTACACGTGGTATCAGAGCCTTATGGCTCCATAAAACAGCATGTGAACAGCAAGTTAGCAAGAAGAACAACAAGGTAGCAAGATTATTAACCGGTTAGCAAGAGCAGCAAGTTACAGTAGGCAGGCAGAAAGAAAGGCGCGCGCAGCAGAGAAGAAAGATAGCAAGAGCAGCAAGTTACAGTAGGCAGGCAGAAAGAAAGGCGCGCGCAGCAGAGAAGAAAGATAGCAAGAACAACAAGAAATGTCGACAAGTGATAAGAGTTTGATTGTACGTGAACAAGAACAGGCGAGTGTTCCACTTCAGTGCCCAAAACTGTCAGAGACAAACTATGCATCGTGGTCCATTTTGGTTGAAACGGTGTTGAGGGCACAAGGCCTTTGGAAGACGGTGACGGGAGAAGATGAAGATGAGAAGAGAAACTACACCACAAAAGCCATAATCTATAACACTCTTCCTGAAAATGTTCTTTTGCAGGTTGCTAAACACAAGAATGCACAAGATGTTTGGAAATCAATCAAAACTCGGTGTTTGGGAACCGAAAGGGTGCAAAAGGCGAGACTACAAACATTGAAGGGCGAGATGGAGAAACTAAAGATGAAGGAGGGTGAGACAATCAATGATTTCGAGGGAAAGATGGGTAGTATAATTGAAAGGTTCAAGTGTCTTGGCTTGTGTGTTGATGAAGAAGAAACCGTGAGAAAGTTTCTCAATTCGGTTACAAAGAAACACTTGCCAATTGTTTCTTCTATTGAACAATATGGTGATATTGAGAATATGCCACTTGTTGAAGCGGTTGGGAGACTAAAAGCATATGAAGATAGGCTTGACGGTTTTGAAGAAAAAGAAGAAAATCACAACCAACTTTTGTTAACAAATGGAGAGAATGATGGTAGACACTATGGACGAGGTAGAGGCCGTGGAAGTGGGTTTGGTAGAGGTGAAAGAGGACGTGGAAGAGGTTCAAGTCGGTTTGATAAGAGTAAGTTTAGGTGCTATGAGTGTGGAGAGTTTGGTCATTTTGCAAATGAGTGTACTAAATGGAAGGGTAAGGAAAAAGAGGCTAATTTGATCAACATGGATGATGAACCGGCTTTGCTTTGATGAAATAATGGGTTGATGTCAAGATTATAGGGGTGATTGTTGGATAATCTTGACACTAATGGGTCTTTATGTTTGTGTTTTTATTAGTAAGAGTCCTGGTCTTTTAATTAGTCTATGTATTGCCTTATGTTGGTGTCTAGTAAGTAAGTTTAGTTCCTGTTTTCAACAGGTTATGTGGGTTCACAGCAAGTCTGTTTAGAGTCCAAGAACTAGTTTATTTCGATTATTAGTATCACTATTAGGAGTCTAGTTGGTCAATTTGTCATGAGATAAAAAGCTGGGCAGTTGTGTGTTTGACCGAAACAAAAGGAGAAGTTGAGCATGATGGGAAGTTACCTAGGAGTGGAGTCACATGGGAACAGTTTTTATCTCACTATGTACTCTATATATACTAGTCTCTACCTATGAATGAAAGATGCAGTTTCATTTTTAATTTACGAAATTCTCTCTGCAAATTCAGATCATATATATTCTATATTTACACAAAACAGAAAACTCATCAAAGGCAGTCCCTACACGTGGTATCAGAGCCTTATGGCTCCATAAAACAGCATGTGAACAGCAAGTTAGCAAGAAGAACAACAAGGTAGCAAGATTATTAACCGGTTAGCAAGAGCAGCAAGTTACAGTAGGCAGGCAGAAAGAAAGGCGCGCGCAGCAGAGAAGAAAGATAGCAAGAACAACAAGAAATGTCGACAAGTGATAAGAGTTTGATTGTACGTGAACAAGAACAGGCGAGTGTTCCACTTCAGTGCCCAAAACTGTCAGAGACAAACTATGCATCGTGGTCCATTTTGGTTGAAACGGTGTTGAGGGCACAAGGCCTTTGGAAGACGGTGACGGGAGAAGATGAAGATGAGAAGAGAAACTACACCACAAAAGCCATAATCTATAACACTCTTCCTGAAAATGTTCTTTTGCAGGTTGCTAAACACAAGAATGCACAAGATGTTTGGAAATCAATCAAAACTCGGTGTTTGGGAACCGAAAGGGTGCAAAAGGCGAGACTACAAACATTGAAGGGCGAGATGGAGAAACTAAAGATGAAGGAGGGTGAGACAATCAATGATTTCGAGGGAAAGATGGGTAGTATAATTGAAAGGTTCAAGTGTCTTGGCTTGTGTGTTGATGAAGAAGAAACCGTGAGAAAGTTTCTCAATTCGGTTACAAAGAAACACTTGCCAATTGTTTCTTCTATTGAACAATATGGTGATATTGAGAATATGCCACTTGTTGAAGCGGTTGGGAGACTAAAAGCATATGAAGATAGGCTTGACGGTTTTGAAGAAAAAGAAGAAAATCACAACCAACTTTTGTTAACAAATGGAGAGAATGATGGTAGACACTATGGACGAGGTAGAGGCCGTGGAAGTGGGTTTGGTAGAGGTGAAAGAGGACGTGGAAGAGGTTCAAGTCGGTTTGATAAGAGTAAGTTTAGGTGCTATGAGTGTGGAGAGTTTGGTCATTTTGCAAATGAGTGTACTAAATGGAAGGGTAAGGAAAAAGAGGCTAATTTGATCAACATGGATGATGAACCGGCTTTGCTTTGATGAAATAATGGGTTGATGTCAAGATTATAGGGGTGATTGTTGGATAATCTTGACACTAATGGGTCTTTATGTTTGTGTTTTTATTAGTAAGAGTCCTGGTCTTTTAATTAGTCTATGTATTGCCTTATGTTGGTGTCTAGTAAGTAAGTTTAGTTCCTGTTTTCAACAGGTTATGTGGGTTCACAGCAAGTCTGTTTAGAGTCCAAGAACTAGTTTATTTCGATTATTAGTATCACTATTAGGAGTCTAGTTGGTCAATTTGTCATGAGATAAAAAGCTGGGCAGTTGTGTGTTTGACCGAAACAAAAAGGGAAGTTGAGCATGATGGGAAGTTACCTAGGAGTGGAGTCACATGGGAACAGTTTTTATCTCACTATGTACTCTATATATACTAGTCTCTACCTATGAATGAAAGATGCAGTTTCATTTTTAATTTACGAAATTCTCTCTGCAAATTCAGATCATATATATTCTATATTTACACAAAACAGAAAACTCATCAAAGGCAGTCCCTACAGGAGATACGTATTACTCAATATAAGGCCGTAAAACTTGAAACATTAAGGAAAGAAAATCAATTAAAAGATTTGCCGAGAGAATACTTGGAGAATAATCCAAGTCGGTTTAGGGAATAATTGATCGTAATCTTATTTCATGTTTATCTTTGAAATTTAATTTTATTTGATCCTTCAATCAATCAATCCAATATTATTACTATATACGTACCATTACAACTAGATATTTGATATCTCAATATTTTATATTATTATTATATAGGTTAATTAGTAATTATATTTATTAATTTAACTTATTCCATAAATTTTAGATTACATTTATTACAGCATATCTCATCTAAAACGATTCTATCTTTAAGATCGAATATAATAAATTCCGTAAAAGACAGTATCTTTATTTTAAATTCATAATAATTATTATTATTTCGACGGATATTACAATCTTACCCCCTTAAAAAGAATTCGTCCTCGAATTCAATCATACGAAAAAAAAGTATTACGACTAGACGCCATACTTTATATAATTTGAAGCGGGAATCGAATTTTCTTTTATCATATTCATTTATTGATATGTGCACAAATATGTTAATTAAATCTACAAATACATTCAACGTTTTTCACTCTTATGAATTATATCAAAATATTGTTAGTATTAATAATTATATAATTATTTTTTTTTCTCTCCTTAGATATAAACCACAAAATATAATTAATTGTATTTTAATGATCATTATTCCACATTTAACATCAATATTTTGGATTACTTAATGAGAACATTCACATAATCCTTAACACATTACGTGTGTTATTATCTTAAATTTGGCTTTGATCAATAATTAATTATTTTATCTTCACAAATTAGTCAAATAATTTTAGCATTTGTTTAATATAGACGTGAACAAACAATTAGACCACATTTCAATTTTGTGTTATCAATAATTAGTTTTTAGTTTTTATTTATTTATTTCTCACAACTTAAGATAAATTGTTAGAAATATAAATGTAGTAGTTGATTTGTATATCTTGTACTTACAATGTAAATATCTAAGTATGGAAGGGGGCATATTGTAATATGTGTATAGGTATATAAACCCCCTCCATAATACAAAATGTAACCTTTCACCTCATTTTATGCAAACTAATCTTCCAGCCAAACACACTTTCTCTCTCTATTTTCTCTCTCTTAAAACCTCCATTGTTACACACACTAACACACACATAAGCTCGAATTCATAACTTTACAATTGGTATCAGAGCATAATCAGAGTTGCTGAACGATCCACAAGCTTAATACAAGCTTAATTTGTGCTTAATTTCAGAATTTGGCTTATTTTCTGAAAGGTTCATTTGCCGAGATCACTGTTTGAGTGATTTCTGCAAATTAAGTGTGTGTTTGTTCAAATTTTGTTCACCGATCGATTTATAATCAGTATATCATCCTTCGTTATCAATTTCAGAAGTTAATTTCATCATTTGAGTTGTTTTTGCTCGAGCTCGGTGTTAGAAATCCAAAAATAGTGATAAATTGTAATCTAGATTAGAGGAATTTCTTGTTATTAAATCATAGATAAATGATCACTAAGGTTGAGGGGCTAATTGTGACAATTAGCATAATTGTGTAGTTAGACTATAAATAGCCCTCTCATACCTTATAGATCATAACTTTTGGTTAATCCTTTCATAACTTTAATACCTGATAACTTTAACACACAATTCTCTCTCAAAACACACACAAACACCAAGAACACACACTCACCAAATCCACCATTGATGACTTGAATTCGGTGTTATAAATCGTGTTATAACAAGTGGTATCAGAGAAAAACATCGATCTGATGACGATCCATAACTGAATTCAATCACAAATTCATCAAAATCAAATTTATTTACAATTTTAGTTCGTATTTTTCACCTACTGGTTCATCAAAATTCACACTTAAAAGTCACATAAAATCACAGTTATTTGTTCACCAATAGATTCGTGGTTGTTGAAAACATAATCCTGTCAAGTTTTAAGTTTCAATTCAATCTAATTCTCGAGATTGAATTTTGTGTTTTTGGCGCGAATTTGAGGGATTTGAATCTGTTGTGTTTTGTGTTGAATTTTGTTCATACACTTGTTACGGACGTGAATACAATCAGTTTGCAAGTGATTTCATGATTTAACTCCCAGTAATTCAAAAGTTATTGAAGCTTTCTGAAGTTGTTAATGGAGTTTTTCTGGAAAACTGATGAGATGAAGAAGATGACACCAAAACGATCTTCACTTGGACGATCTTCCCAAGATCGTCTTAGTCTTTGAAAGCTCGTTTTTCATTCTTGTGCTTTGTGGCTTGTTAGACGATCTTCACAAGATCATTCTAGACAAGTGTGTGTTGTGTAGTGTTTGTTTCTGGCTAATTAATCCGAAAGGATTGGTTTGGTCAATTCAAATACTTATAAGTTTTGGGAAAGAAACCTAAGACGATCTTCACCAAGATCGTTTCATTTCTTCGAAACCTAAGACGATCTTCACCAAGATCGTTTCATTTCTTCGAAACCTAAGACGATCTTCAATCAAATATCGTCCCAGTTTTTTTTTAATCGTTTCAATCCAAAATCACTTTAATTCAAGATAATTTCACTTCAAGATCATTTCATTTCAAGACCGTTCATTTCAAGATCGTTTCAATTTCAAGACTTAACCAAATTTCATCAAAAATCCTAAGACGATCTCACCTAGGACGATCTTGCTCAGAACGATCTCACCTAGAACGATCTTGCTTAGGACGATCTCTCCCAGAACGATCTTACCCAGGACGATCTTATCAAGATCGTTTCATTTTCTGATCTTAATTCAATTCAATTTTTTAAATCAAATCAAATTCAAATGGCTTCTCGTGAAGCATTGGCATTGGGTTCAGACACAAGACCTCCAGTTCTCTACCGTGGTTCCTATGGACTATGGAAGAAAAGATTTATGGACTATGTGGAAAGTCAAACAAATGGTCATATGATGAAAGATTCCATCCTTAATGGACTTGCCGTTCATCGCCATCCCACTACTGATGCAATAATTTTAACTCCTGATCTTTTGAATGCTGAACAAAAAGATCGAACAGCTGCAGATAACAGAGCTAGGTCATGCTTATACAAAGCTCTACCGGATGAAATCTATGGCTCTGTTGATTCTTATGATACGGCCAAGGAGATATGGGATGAGGTGGCTAGACAGATGGAAGGAGCTGATGTGACTTCGACGATAAGATTGACCAATATTTTGACTGAGTTTGACAACTTCGCCAAATTGCCTAATGAATCTCTTGAAGCTGTCTACTACAGATTTTGCAATGTTATAAATGAACTGAGGAAGAACAATGTCAAGAAAACAGAGATTGAGTTAAACATCAAATTCATCAAAGCTCTTGGTCCAGAATGGGAAGATTTTGGAACACAGATCAAGCAACATCAAAATCTGACCAAGTTCACCATTCATACTCTTTATGAATCTTTCAAACTAAATGAAAACCAAGTCCTAAACAAAGCTTCATTAAACAAATGCCAGAAGTTGTATCTTCTGATCCTTTGGCATTGATAGTTGAGAAGAAGATTTCTGAAGCTCTTAAGAGGCAAATGGTAGTTGTTTCTTCATCTGATGAGGAGGGAGATGATCTGATGGCTACAAGAGATGGTGTTTCAGATGAACTATATCAAGCTCTTGTCGCGGTAACAAAGCATATCAAGAGGAAATTTTACAAAGCGAGGCCAACAAACAACAATCTCCGCACTTCTTCTACAAGTGCATTTCCCAAGAAGGAACACTATCATCCTAAGAGTAATGAGCTAGGTGAAGCTAATGGATCAAGGTATGGTGAAAAGAAGGAAGTATATGAGAAACAAGTTGTTGAGAAGGGTAAGGCATCAGACAAAAAGTGCTACAATTGTGGTATTCCTGGACATTTTGCTGTTGATTGCAAACAACCTCGAAAGCGGAACTATGAGTATTACAAGCAGAAGATGTTGTTAGCCAAACAAGTCGAAGCAGGACATGCATTGCTAGCTGAAGATGACAAATGGCTGTTACTCACAGATGATGAAGATCAAGATCTCTCTGCTAATGTTTGCTATATGGCAAGGTTGGCCAAGAACAAAGTCTTTGAAGCAGAAAGCACTGATGATGAATACCCAGATGATGAGGTAAATCTCGACTCTACTTTTTCTTTGATTAAGGACAAAGAGTCATGTAGATTAGCTTTATCAGATTTAACAACTCATATCAATTCTTTAGCCAACAAAAACAAAAAGTTGAAAAATAGCATTTCATTTTCTAAAAGTGAATTTTCAAACCTTCTTGAAGAACATTCAAAATTACTTTTTGAACATGATGCTATTAAACAAGATTTATGGACTATGTGGAAAGTCAAACAAATGGTCATATGATGAAAGATTCCATCCTTAATGGACTTGCCGTTCATCGCCATCCCACTACTGATGCAATAATTTTAACTCCTGATCTTTTGAATGCTGAACAAAAAGATCGAACAGCTGCAGATAACAGAGCTAGGTCATGCTTATACAAAGCTCTACCGGATGAAATCTATGGCTCTGTTGATTCTTATGATACGGCCAAGGAGATATGGGATGAGGTGGCTAGACAGATGGAAGGAGCTGATGTGACTTCGACGATAAGATTGACCAATATTTTGACTGAGTTTGACAACTTCGCCAAATTGCCTAATGAATCTCTTGAAGCTGTCTACTACAGATTTTGCAATGTTATAAATGAACTGAGGAAGAACAATGTCAAGAAAACAGAGATTGAGTTAAACATCAAATTCATCAAAGCTCTTGGTCCAGAATGGGAAGATTTTGGAACACAGATCAAGCAACATCAAAATCTGACCAAGTTCACCATTCATACTCTTTATGAATCTTTCAAACTAAATGAAAACCAAGTCCTAAACAAAGCTTCATTAAACAAATGCCAGAAGTTGTATCTTCTGATCCTTTGGCATTGATAGTTGAGAAGAAGATTTCTGAAGCTCTTAAGAGGCAAATGGTAGTTGTTTCTTCATCTGATGAGGAGGGAGATGATCTGATGGCTACAAGAGATGGTGTTTCAGATGAACTATATCAAGCTCTTGTCGCGGTAACAAAGCATATCAAGAGGAAATTTTACAAAGCGAGGCCAACAAACAACAATCTCCGCACTTCTTCTACAAGTGCATTTCCCAAGAAGGAACACTATCATCCTAAGAGTAATGAGCTAGGTGAAGCTAATGGATCAAGGTATGGTGAAAAGAAGGAAGTATATGAGAAACAAGTTGTTGAGAAGGGTAAGGCATCAGACAAAAAGTGCTACAATTGTGGTATTCCTGGACATTTTGCTGTTGATTGCAAACAACCTCGAAAGCGGAACTATGAGTATTACAAGCAGAAGATGTTGTTAGCCAAACAAGTCGAAGCAGGACATGCATTGCTAGCTGAAGATGACAAATGGCTGTTACTCACAGATGATGAAGATCAAGATCTCTCTGCTAATGTTTGCTATATGGCAAGGTTGGCCAAGAACAAAGTCTTTGAAGCAGAAAGCACTGATGATGAATACCCAGATGATGAGGTAAATCTCGACTCTACTTTTTCTTTGATTAAGGACAAAGAGTCATGTAGATTAGCTTTATCAGATTTAACAACTCATATCAATTCTTTAGCCAACAAAAACAAAAGTTGAAAAATAGCATTTCATTTTCTAAAAGTGAATTTTCAAACCTTCTTGAAGAACATTCAAAATTACTTTTTGAACATGATGCTATTAAACAAGATTTTCAAGCTTACAAAGATAAGATGTTGGTTAAAGAATGTGAGTTGAATGTCTCTCTTGATTCTAAGTTATTACAAAAATGTCAAAATCTAGAAAAGACCATTCATGATCTTGAAAAGACCAATCAAGATCTTGAAATTCAAAAGTCCAATGAATGGCTTCGGGCAAATGCAAGACAAATGGATGTTGATATTCTCAATAAAAAGCTTCAAGAAGCTAAACCAAACAATGTTGAATTCGAAAGGAAGATTTCTGATTTAAATCATAATTGTTTTCTAAAAGGCATTGAGATTGAGAATCTTGAAAAACAAGTTGAGGAACTTAAAAAGTATATACTTTTCTATCAAGAAAAGTTATATAAAGTTGAACAAAATCCTCTCTTGAATTTCACTGCCTATTTCAACAAGTCAAAAATTGACAAAACAGAACTTCTTCTCGGGTTGGGATTTGAGAATATCACACCATTACAAAAAGCCAAAGAGGAAATTGAACCCTTGTATGATGAAAAATTTCTACGACTTGGTATGATACAACAATTTATTCGTCCATTGGATGACGAATTTGAGACTGATGAAGTTGAGAGAATACCAAAACAAGAATTTTTGGTTAATTATGATGCAATAAATGATTCATACAAAACTAAGGAATCTTCAATTTTCAAATTGGAAGAAATTGAATCAAATTTTCAAAACCAAGAATCTGTCGGTACTCCACCTAAACCAACTAAAATGTACTTTCCAACCACATTTTTGGAAAACAAATAGAAGGTTTACAACAAAAGGTGGAATCTCAACAAAAAGTTATTAATCACCTCAAGTCTCAAAGTCCGAATTCAGAGGATAAATGTATTGTTGTTGATACTAAGAAAGTTTGTGAGAATGTTTCTACTCAAACTAACCAAAGTGCTTTAGTAGACAATTCTACCCAAACTACTTGTGATTCATCTACCAATACCTCTACCCAGACCTTGACTGATTTTCTTCAGTGTACTTGTCAAAATACTGCTACATTTATAGCTGATGATTATGTGCAATCTGATTTATCTAATGAAGAACTTGCACATAGTTTAGTTTTGATATGGTACTTCTATAGGTTTTTCACATGCAACACTGTTGATGAGTTAGTTGTTCACCCTAAGCCTAGTGCTAGTATAGGTGTTGATACTTCTACTCAATTTTCTTGTGAAACCAAAGATGTGTCAGTTCAAGTTGACCTAATTTCTGAGACTACCCATATTGTGAAGTTGGACACCAAGATTCCTGATTGTTCAAAACTTTCAAATGAATCTGAAACTAATTAATCTCCATTGAAATTTTCTTTTTCCAAAGATTTCACAAAGAATGATTTTGATAAATTCATGGAGGGAGAATATGTTTTTAATTCAGAAACTGAGAAAAAGATTGAATCTACCAAAATCAAAGTGGAAACAAAAGTGGAATCTCAAAAACCATGGTCCAAAGCTCCAACTTCATATTACTCAAAGAAACGAGTTAAGACCAAACTAGTCAAGACTGAACCAAAGACCATTAAGTTAGAAACCTTAATTGCTACCCCAGTGAAACATGTCAAAAAGGAACAAGCTGAAACCCCACTCAGGACAAAGTACACCAAAGTGAAACTTCCGAAAGACTATCCTAATGCTTCTCAATCTAGCTCTCAATCTAGCTTTATACCTAAAGTGTCTAAGTCTAGCTCAGTTTCGCTAACTAAGGATACATCAAATGGTACAACTAGATATAGGGATAGATATGGATGGTTTTCTCATGATAAACTAAAGAAGCAAGAAGTTTCCTCACCTCCAAAAGATTCCAAAAAGATGAAAGTGTTTAAAACTCCTAGTTCTAATCTTCTTAGTTTCAATTCAACAGGTGGAAAGAGCATAACTAGTGGTGCTAAATGGGTCGCTAATACATTAGTACCTAGGATCACTAGTAATCAAAAGGATGTTGAGAAAAAAAAGAAAAGAAAAAGGAGAAAGGCTGTTAATAGGAGGAAGGGTGTTCATGTTAATCAAAACAATTTTTCTTTGTCAAATATTGTTGAAAATGCCAAAGCAAGACCTTGTGAGCTTGTAAACAATCTTAATTCTCATACTTGTGTATCTGATGATGATGCTTGTAAACATGTTACTTTTAATTCTCATGTGAATGTTCGTACTTTTTATTCAAATGTGTTTGTTGATAATGTGCTTGTTAATGCTTATGTTGATTCGAAAACATGTTTGAATGCATATCCTAAGTTATATACCCTGCCTGTTTTAACTAACCATAAAGGACCCGTCTTCAAGTGGGTACCTAAAAACAGTTAAATTTCTTTGATTGCAGGAAATAACCATCTGTGTTTGGATACTCGATTCCGGGTGTTCGAAGCACATGACTGGAAATAAATCTTTGCTCAAGAATTTTGTTGAAAGATTCATGGGAACAGTTCGCTTTGGAAACAACAATTTCGCTCCTATCTTAGGTTATGGAGACATTGAAAGAAATGGAATTATCATCAAGAAAGTTCACTATGTTGAAGGATTAAGTCACAACTTGTTCAGTGTTGGACAATTCTGTGATAACAATCTTCAAGTTCTGTTTCGAAAATCTCTTTGCAAAGTCCAAACTCTAGAAGGAGTTGATATTCTTTGTGGTGACCGTGATGATAATCTTTTTACCGTCAATCTCGATGATAACCAACCAACCGATAATATTTGTCTCATTTCAAAGGCTACTTCAAAGAATTCTTGGTTATGGCATAGAAGGCTGTCGCATCTGAATTTTCAAACCATCAATATTTTGGTCAACAAGCATCTTGTTAAAGGCTTACCTGACTATAAGTATGAAAGTGAGCATGTTTGTCCTTCTTGTGCTGTTGGGAAGATTAAGAGAGCTTCTCATAAACCGAAGAAATCTCCAAATTCTTTAGCACCTCTTCATTTGCTTCACATGGATCTTTGTGGGCCGATGAAAGTACAAAGACGAAATGGGAAGAAATACATCTTGGTTATTGTTGATGATTATTCAAGATATACTTGGGTCAAGTTCCTTGCATCCAAAGATGAAACAACTCAGATGTTGATAGATTTCATCACTAATACTCAAGTAAATCTTCAACTTCCAGTTCGTTACATCCGTTCGGATAACGGAACTGAGTTCAAGAATGCTGTTTTTGATGAATTCTGCAAATCCAAAGGTATCACTCATCAATTCTCAGCAGTTCGCACCCCACAACAATACGGTGTTGTTGAAAGGAGAAATCGATCGCTGGTGGAAGCAGCAAGGACAATGCTTGCTTATTCCAAATTGCCATCCAATATGTGGGCTGAAGCTGTTGACACTGCATGTCACACTCAGAATCGGTCCATTATCAATCAGCGTTTCGAAAAGACTCCTTATGAGGTTATTAACAAACGCAAACCCAACATCAACTACTTTCATATATTTGGGTGTGTTTGTTATACTTTGAATGATCGGGAGAATCTTGGAAAGTTCGAGAAGAAAGGTGATGAAGGATATTTTGTTAGTTATTCCAAAACATCAATTGCCTATCGAATCTATAATCGTCGAACCAACACAATTCAAGAAACAATGAATGTTTGGTTTGATGAGATATCAGGCATGATTTTTGAGCAAGAAGGTTTGCTGCCAACAAGTAATGATCCAAGTACTTCAAGTACTTCTACAAGGAATTCTACCTTAGCTTCTATATTCAAGAAGTTTCCAACTCCAACAAGTGATGAATTAGATATTCTTTTTGAAGAATTCTATAATTCAAAACCGATTCATGATCAAGAACCTCAGGTCATCTTTGAACCAATTCAAACGATCCAGTTCCTGACAACATTCATGAATCTTCATCAAGTTCTTTAGAGCAAGAATCCTCTTCTACTGATATTTCTCCACCATCCTCTCAGGATAATTCTTCTCAAGTGAATGTTCAAGAACAACCTTCTCGATTAACTCAGACAAAAAATCCATTAAACACTCCAAATGTGTATGTACCACTTGATTTTGATCATCCAGCTTATGAGGAAAGAGTTATACCAAGTTATGACTCCATCTCTCAACAAAACTCAAGTTTTAATGATGGTAATGTTGATCTTCAACAACAAGATCCTCTTCCTCATGCTCACAAGTGGACACGAATGCAGAAAGACCATCCTACTGATCAAATAATTGGAGATCCACAAGCAGGAGTAACTACTCGTACCTCAGTAAATGAGTGTCTTGTTGCACTTTCTCTTAGCAATATTGAACCCAAAACGGTATCTGAAGCTCTTCGTGATCCAGAGTGGGTTAAGGCAATGCAAGATGAACTCGCACAATTTGAAAGACTGAAGGTATGGAGATTAGTTCCAAATCCTAGAAAAGATGATCCAATCGGTACAAAGTGGATATTCAAAAACAAAAAGGATGAGAATGGAGTGGTAGTAAGGAATAAAGCTCGACTTGTTGCAAAGGGTTATTGCCAACAACCTGGTGTTGACTTCGACGAAACTTTTACTCCAGTTGCAAGAATGGAGGCCATTCGAATATTCTTAGCTTATGCAGCATTCCGAAACTTTACTGTGTTTCAAATGGATGTGAAGACTACTTTCTTGAATGGTGACCTCAAAGAAGAAGTTTACGTTGATCAACCAGAAGGTTTTGTTGATCCTCAAAGGCCAAACCATGTCTACAGGTTAGACAAGGCTCTCTACGGTCTTAAGCAAGCACCCCGAGCATGGTATGATTCTTTAACTACTTTCTTACTAAGAGGTGGCTTTACCAAAGGCACAATTGACCCTACCTTGTTCATTCGCAAACAAGGTAAGCACGTTCTACTTGTTCAAATATATGTTGATGACATTATTTTTGGGTCGACCAGTCAAACATTTTGCCGAAACTTTTCATCTTTTATGGTTAATCATTTTGAAATGAGCATGATTGGGGAAATGAATTATTTTTTGGGTCTTCAAATCAAACAATTACCAACTGGTATTTTTATATCACAAGGTAAATACATAAATGATATGTTGAAAAAGTTTGACATGACTTCATGTTCTTCAATTTCTACTCCGATGGCTGCTCGAACAAACATAAATACTGATACAAATGGAAAACCGTTTGACCAAAAGAGATATCGAAGTATGATTGGTTCGTTGTTATACCTAACAGCATCTCGCCCAGATATAATGTTTGCAACATGTATGTGTGCTAGATATCAAGCTGCTCCAACTGATTTACACTATCAAGCTGTGAAACGAATCTTTCGTTATCTGAAGGGGACACCCGATTTAGGTCTCTGGTATCCAAGGGATACTGGATTCAATCTAACTGCATATTCAGATGCAGATCATGCAGGTTGTAAACTTGATCGCAAGAGCACTTCCGGTACTTTACAATTTTTAGGCGATAAAATTGTGTTGACTTCGACGAAACTTTTGCTCCAGTTGCAAGAATGGAGGCCATTCGAATATTCTTAGCTTATGCAGCATTCCGAAACTTTACTGTGTTTCAAATGGATGTGAAGACTACTTTCTTGAATGGTGACCTCAAAGAAGAAGTTTACGTTGATCAACCAGAAGGTTTTGTTGATCCTCAAAGGCCAAACCATGTCTACAGGTTAGACAAGGCTCTCTACGGTCTTAAGCAAGCACCCCGAGCATGGTATGATTCTTTAACTACTTTCTTACTAAGAGGTGGCTTTACCAAAGGCACAATTGACCCTACCTTGTTCATTCGCAAACAAGGTAAGCACGTTCTACTTGTTCAAATATATGTTGATGACATTATTTTTGGGTCGACCAGTCAAACATTTTGCCGAAACTTTTCATCTCTTATGGTTAATCATTTTGAAATGAGCATGATTGGGGAAATGAATTATTTTTTGGGTCTTCAAATCAAACAATTACCAACTGGTATTTTTATATCACAAGGTAAATACATAAATGATATGTTGAAAAAGTTTGACATGACTTCATGTTCTTCAATTTCTACTCCGATGGCTGCTCGAACAAACATAAATACTGATACAAATGGAAAACCGTTTGACCAAAAGAGATATCGAAGTATGATTGGTTCGTTGTTATACCTAACAGCATCTCGCCCAGATATAATGTTTGCAACATGTATGTGTGCTAGATATCAAGCTGCTCCAACTGATTTACACTATCAAGCTGTGAAACGAATCTTTCGTTATCTGAAGGGGACACCCGATTTAGGTCTCTGGTATCCAAGGGATACTGGATTCAATCTAACTGCATATTCAGATGCAGATCATGCAGGTTGTAAACTTGATCGCAAGAGCACTTCCGGTACTTTACAATTTTTAGGCGATAAAATTGTGAGTTGGTCTTCCAAGAAACAGAATTGTGTGTCTCTATCAACGGCTGAAGCAGAATATGTGGCTGCGGCTAGTTGTTGTGCTCAAGTTTTATGGATGAAGACACAACTAACTGATTATGGTCTGAAATATGATCATATCCCTATCTATTGTGATTCTCAGAGTGCCATGGCCATTGCAGTCAACTCAGTAAACCACTCTCGCTCAAAGCATATTGATGTTAGATATCATTTTCTCAAAGATCATATTGAGAAAGGTGACATCGAGCTCTACTTTGTGGGTACTGACTTTCAACTTGCAGATTTGTTCACAAAACCACTGGATGAAAAGAGGTTTAACTTTCTTATCTCCAAGCTAGGTATGTTAAATCTTAAACCTTAACTCTTTTGAAGGAATTCTTGACACATTCCAGAAAACCAAAATACAAAATTGCATATTTTCAAAAATAAACAAAAGCCCTCCCTAAATTCTCAAAAAGCCGGGTAAACACGTTTCTATCGGATTTCATTTGTTGATTTCTTGATATTGAAGAAGTCTTCATGGACCCAGTGAAGTGATGCACATCTTTACCTAACCACTCAAGTGTTTCTTAACAAATACTTGTTTCATTTCTCACGGAGATTTTCACATTTCTATTGACTCTTCATTCGGAAGATGTTGATATTGAAAAAGGGCGACATTCTACTCCAGTCCCCGACTTCATTTGATCACGCTGTGTCTAGAGCTATTTTGATTGATCATTAATTTGATCATCCTTTTTTTTAGGACACATTAGAGTCATGTCTTTGTGATATAGCCGGAACATTTGTAGTGATATCTTAATTGATATTCCACGATGATCGAATGGAAATCCTACCAATGCTAACATCCTTTCCAACATTGAACGTAGGTCTCACATTTTCATTTTATGAATTTGTTGAGTTAACGAGAAGTCTATGTGACCTCAGATGTTATTTCCCAAAAGTCTTTGAGGATAGTAAGACATGGTCATCGAACGCCTTTGTGTACTCCCTAGCTGTCTTACTATCAACATTGTTGTTGAAGCAAAACTTTATGTTTTTCAAATAAAAATCTTGTTCACAATAGACTCTCAAATGTTTGATCTCACAAAACCAATTTTTGCTCCACCTTTCTATGAAAATTTTTGATCTATTCTTGCATAGATTAAGGAGGAGTTTGTGATTTCAACAACCTTCAAAACTTCAAATGTGTTTCAAATGTTTTTTCATGCATACATTTGATGTTTTTCCAATGATTTTCAATCAAATGGAGTTCGGTGATTAGTTTGCACATGAGTGATAAGTATTTCTCAAAATTTACTCCATGAATTTCATCATCGCCGATGAGTTCTAACCCCGGAGTATTCACTTCTTTCATTAGATAGTGAGGGTATTTTGAGTGATGTTGTTTTGTGCAAATAGGATGGAGGGAGTAAAGTCGAAAAGTGAGAGGTTAAGGTGATATGATGTGAGAAAGGGCTAAAATAAACAAAAGCCCTCCCTAAATTCTCAAAAAGCCGGGTAAACACGTTTCTATCGGATTTCATTTGTTGATTTCTTGATATTGAAGAAGTCTTCATGGACCCAGTGAAGTGATGCACATCTTTACCTAACCACTCAAGTGTTTCTTAACAAATACTTGTTTCATTTCTCACGGAGATTTTCACATTTCTATTGACTCTTCATTCGGAAGATGTTGATATTGAAAAAGGGCGACATTCTACTCCAGTCCCCGACTTCATTTGATCACGCTGTGTCTAGAGCTATTTTGATTGATCATTAATTTGATCATCCTTTTTTTTAGGACACATTAGAGTCATGTCTTTGTGATATTATTACTTATCTTTGTGATATAGCCGGAACATTTGTAGTGATATCTTAATTGATATTCCACGATGATCGAATGGAAATCCTACCAATGCTAACATCCTTTCCAACATTGAACGTAGGTCTCACATTTTCATTTTATGAATTTGTTGAGTTAACGAGAAGTCTATGTGACCTCAGATGTTATTTCCCAAAAGTCTTTGAGGATAGTAAGACATGGTCATCGAACGCCTTTGTGACACTGACCATGAATTACATTCTTTAAAGCACTCTCGTGGTTGAAAAGCCGCAGATCGAACTATGTTAGAGAATTGTTTTGTGCATATCTCAATGATACATAGGAAATCCGAAAAATGTTATACATTTCAATCGGTCATTTCATTAATCCTTTTGATTTTTGAACATGCTAACGGATCATTTTTATCCGGTTTCACTTCTCATCACACAAACACAGAAAACACCAACACCATGATATAACGTTAGTACCAACAACTTCGATCTTACATTTTAGTCACCCCTAGGATTTCTTGGGTTGGGCTAATGGTTTGGGTTGATGTTTTGATGGTTGACATTTCTTCATGTGCTCATGTTATTCCTTTTTTTTAGGACACATTAGAGTCATGTCTTTGTGATATTATTGCTTATCTTTGTGATATAGCCGGAACATTTGTAGTGATATCTTAATTGATATTCCACGATGATCGAATGGAAATCCTACCAATGCTAACATCCTTTCCAACATTGAACGTAGGTCTCACATTTTCATTTTATGAATTTGTTGAGTTAACGAGAAGTCTATGTGACCTCAGATGTTATTTCCCAAAAGTCTTTGAGGATAGTAAGACATGGTCATCGAACGCCTTTGTGACACTGACCATGAATTACATTCTTTAAAGCACTCTCGTGGTTGAAAAGCCGCAGATCGAACTATGTTAGAGAATTGTTTTGTGCATATCTCAATGATACATAGGAAATCCGAAAAATGTTATACATTTCAATCGGTCATTTCATTAATCCTTTTGATTTTTGAACATGCTAACGGATCATTTTTATCCGGTTTCACTTCTCATCACACAAACACAGAAAACACCAACACCATGATATAACGTTAGTACCAACAACTTCGATCTTACATTTTAGTCACCCCTAGGATTTCTTGGGTTGGGCTAATGGTTTGGGTTGATGTTTTGATGGTTGACATTTCTTCATGTGCTCATGTTATTCCTTTTGACATTTAATCAATCAAATGTGTACATAATGACATTGGTTCCCAATTTTGTCATTATGAGGGGGAGAAAATATTATGATTGATTTACTGATTGATAAGGAAACAAGGAGAAAAGTTTGTGTTTGGTTGTTTCAATAGGTTTTAGGTTTTTCAAAGTTTGTGTATAGAGGGAGAAAATTCTTCATGATGTGTCAATAGTCTCTTGTATTCAGATTTTCACTAGATTTTAGTTGATTGAGATTTTGGCTTTAAAAAGGGGGAATCTGAATTAACTTCAAAGATAAGAATGAAACCGAAGATGAAAGATTTTCACTTAAGATGTTTCAAAAATCCAAAGACACTCCAAAATGTTTATACTCATGGATTGAGGGGGAGCATGATTACTTCATAAGAATTTCATCCAAACTTCATTCAAATGCTTACTCTCCAAAGTGTTCAAGTTGATGTGAAAAAGATCAAAACTTCAAAAAGGTTGAAAGATTTGTCAGAAGATTCAAGTCAAAGAAGTAAAGCTTCAAAAGAGTCTTCATCAAACACACTTCATGCAAGATCTTCAATTCATACAACTACATTTTATCAAGAAACTACAGTGCATACATCAAGGGGGGGAGTACATATTCATGAAAATTTATTTCAAGAAGATGAGATTCACTCAAGAATCAAAGAATGAAGAATCGATAAGTTGAATTTCACTCAAAATTCGAAGATTGAAAAATCAAAACCAAGATTCATACCTTCCGCATTTCAAAAGACAACTCTGATTCATGATTCAACAATCCTCGAAGATTCAAAACACACGCATTCATTATTCTCTGTTCAAAAAGAACATTGAGAATCATCACATGATTTAATTTCAAGAAGTCCAAGACCAAGACTGAATCAAGTTTTCAAAAACAAAAGAGAAAGCTTTGAAGACTTGTTTCAACACTCCAATTGTCTTCACCACCGGGCTCATCAAATTCATTCCTACAAGACAATATAACACGTACTTCATTCATTACAATGTATCACTAAGGGGGAGAATGTTAGAAATCCAAAAATAGTGATAAATTGTAATCTAGATTAGAGGAATTTCTTGTTATTAAATCATAGATAAATGATCACTAAGGTTGAGGGGCTAATTGTGACAATTAGCATCTAATTTGTTCAAGGATTTGTGCGCATTGTTTTCCTGATCATTTTGATATAAAATACGAGCTTTAATTCGCAAAAATGAAGGAGAAATTGAAGATTTACAGTCTTCTCTGCATTTGAAGGTTTGGCTGAACGAAGAAGACGAACAGTAACCGTCTATTTTGTCGCCTAGTGTTTACTAGTGTTTGCAGAGATCGTTGGCTAAGACTTGCTTTTACTTGTTCTATTTGCAGAGCTCATTGCTCGGCAAATAGGTGATTTTGATTCTACGACCAAGTGATTTTATTAGTTGTGCTGTTTGCAGAGATTTGTAAGCTTGCTTTTATTGTCTATTTGCAGAGTTATTTGCTCGGCAAATAGTTGATTTTGATTCTACGACCAAGTGATTTTATTAGTTGTGCTGTTTGCAGAGATTTATAAGCTTGCTATTTTGTCTATTTGCAGAGTTATTTGCTCGGCAAATAGTTGATTTTGATTCTACGACCAAGTGATTTTATTAGTTGTGCTGTTTGCAGAGATTTAAGCTTGCTTTTACTTGTCTATTTGCAGAGTTATTTGCTCGGCAAATAGTTGATTTTGATTCTACGACCAAGTGATTTTATTAGTTGTGCTGTTTGCAGAGATTTTAAGCTTGCTTTTATTGTCTATTTGCAGAGTTATTTGCTCGGCAAATAGTTGATTTTGATTCTACGACCAAGTGATTTTATTAGTTGTGCTGTTTGCAGAGATGTTGGCTAAGACTTGCTTTTACTTGTTCTATTTACAGAGCTCACTGCTCGGCAAATAGGTGTTTCAAAAAATCTTTTCTAAGTGTTGGTGCTACTTGTTCTATTTGCAGAGCTTTTTGCTCGGCAAATAGGTGTTTCAAGAAATTTTTTAAGTGTTGGTGCTACTTGTTCTATTTGCAGAGTTATTTGCTCGGCAAATAGTTGATTTTGATTCTACGACCAAGTGATTTTATTAGTTGTGCTGTTTGCAGAGATTTATAAGCTTGCTTTTACTTGTCTATTTGCAGAGTTATTTGCTCGGCAAATAGTTGATTTTGATTCTACGACCAAGTGATTTTATTAGTTGTGCTGTTTGCAGAGATTTGGCTAAGACTTGCTTTTACTTGTTCTATTTACAGAGCTCACTGCTCGGCAAATAGGTGTTTCAAGAAATCTTTTCTAAGTGTTGGTGCTACTTGTTCTATTTGCAGAGCTCTTTGCTCGGCAAATAGGTGTTTACAGAATTTTTGGTTAAGGGTTGAGGCTACTTGTTCTATTTGCAGAGCTCTTTGCTCGGCAAATAGTTGATTTTGATTCTACGACCAAGTGATTTTATTAGTTGTGCTGTTTGCAGAGATTTGGCTAAGACTTGCTTTTACTTGTTCTATTTACAGAGCTCACTGCTCGGCAAATAGGTGTTTCAAAAAATCTTTTCTAAGTGTTGGTGCTACTTGTTCTATTTGCAGAGCTTTTTGCTCGGCAAATAGGTGTTTCAAGAAATTTTTTAAGTGTTGGTGCTACTTGTGCTATTTGCAGAGTTATTTGCTCGGCAAATAGTTGATTTTGATTCTACGACCAAGTGATTTTATTAGTTGTGCTGTTTGCAGAGATTTAAGCTCGGCATTTAGTTGTTTTTTGAAATTCTCAAATCAAAATTTTTCAAGAAAATCAATTCAAAACCATTTTTTCTCAATATTCTTCAAGTGGGAAGAAAATCAAAATTTTCAAATTTCTACTTGTTCTATTTGCAGAGGTCTAAGCTCTGCATCTAGTTAAAATAGAAAAATTTTCAATTTTTTTGGAATTTATTTGAAATGGCTTCAAGGGAAGCTTTAGCACTTGGTTCTGAAGGAAGACCTCCTGTCTTGTTTAGAGGTTCTTATCCTCAATGGAAGAAAAGGTTTCTGAACTGGATAGACAGACAGAAGAATGGAAAACTTTTGAGGAAATCATACAAAGATGGTCCTGAAATTCCAAAGAACCCTGTTAATGGAGAAGCTTTACCTGAAGAGAGTTGGAATGCAGATCAGAAAAATAGAGTTGAGGCTGATCAAAGTGCAATTGCCTATCTTTACCAAGCACTTCCTGATGACATTTACTGCAATGTGGATTCCTATGAAACAGGAAAAGACATATGAGATGAAGTGGAGAAGCAGATGGAAGGATCTGATGTGTCAAACACCATAAGATTGTCGACTGTTCTGAACATGTATGAAACTTTCAAGCAACAGAAGGGTAAACCATTGAATGAAGTATACATCAGATTCTGTAATGTCATCAATGAGCTTAGAAAGAATGATGTGAAAAGAACCAATATGGAACTGAACATCAAATTCATCAAAAATCTGGAAGAGGAATGGCAAGTGTATGGAACCCAACTCAACCAACAATCAGACTTTGGGAAACTCACCATTCACACCTTGTATGAAAAATTGAAGCTGAATGTTGAGGATGTTCAGAGGATCCAAAAGAAGAAAGAAGAAAGTTCTCATTCCGATCCATTAGCCTTGGTAGCTGAGAAGAAGACTTCAAAAGTGTCAAGTCAAAGCTTTGTTGAGTATGACACTGATTCTGATTCAAGTGAAATGAGTGATTGTGATCTAAATGAGAAACAAAAAGAGATGTACAAAGAACT
Organism: Erigeron breviscapus; assembly: GCA_034093135.1. Taxonomy (NCBI): domain Eukaryota; kingdom Viridiplantae; phylum Streptophyta; class Magnoliopsida; order Asterales; family Asteraceae; genus Erigeron; species Erigeron breviscapus. The sequence continues at coordinate 43,032,017 of CM067173.1, read as the reverse complement.
CGCTTATTTCACAAAGGCTTTCAAGAAGAAATTCTTCAAGAAGAAACCAACAAATAATCAGCTTAGGACTTCATCAGTCTCGTCGTATGCTAAAAATGCAAATGCTCCTAAGTTTGATCAGAAGAAAGATTTTGTTGGTGGTGAGAAGAAGTATGACAATCAGAAAAAGTTTGAAAAGAAGGTCATGGAGAAAAGGAATGAAGACAAGAAATGCTACAACTGTGGTCTTACTGGACATTTTGCCATCAATTGCACTAAACCTCGACAGAAGAACTCCGAGTACTATAAGTACAAACTTTTGCTAGCAAGACAAGAGGAAAGTGGAATTGCTCTTCTCGCTGAAGATGACAAGTGGTTACATCTTTCTGATGAGGAGACAGACGAACTTGCAGCAAATGTGTGCTTCATGACGAAGATCAAGAAATCAAAGGAGTTGGATGATGTTCAGGAAAGTTCTTCAGAGGATGATCAGGTACTAACTCTTCCCAAATCAGTGTTAAAACACTATATGGATATGAGTGAAACAGCAACAAAAGATTGCATGGAGTTGAGTAAAAAGAATTTAAAATTAAAGAAAGATTTGGAAGACAAAGAAAAAGTTTTTCAAAGTAAATTTGATTTGCTTCAAAAGGAATTTGATAATTTGAAATCTGAAAAAGCAGCAGTCACTTTTACTCCAAACTCTAAACTGCATCTTGAACAACAAGAACTTGAGACCAAAGTTCTTGAACTGAGCAAGACCGTCAGACAACTTCAAGTCGAAAAGACCAATGAGATGTTTTGAGCAAATGCATTGGCTGAGGACATTGAGTCTTTAAATGTGAAATTGAAAGAATCTATCCCTGATTTGACGGAATTTGAAAACAAAATTTCTGACCTAAAATATGAGTGTTGTATAAAAGATTCTCTTAAACAAAAACTTGATAAAGAAAATGATGAGCTTAAAGCTGAAATCAAGTCTTATCAAGACAAGTTGTATAAGATTAATCGTTCATATCAACAAATCTTTTTGAATAGGCCAAGAAATTCAGAATCAATATTCACTTCAGGGTTAGGTTATGTCAATCCAAATCATTTGCTCAAAGCACAAGAAGGAGTCCCATCATTATATAAGGAATCTTATTTGAGATGTGGGATGACTGACCAGTTTGTGAGACCGAATGATAGTGATTTTGAGGCTGATGATTTTCTAAAGAAGGGTGCAAAAGTCTATTTTAACTATGAGTTAATGGATGAGTCATATGATTTTTTTAGTCACCCTGCACATAAAATTGAAAAAGAAAATGATGAAAAACAAAATCATGAGGCTGTAATCCTGAAATTCTTGAGTGTTTTAAAGAAAAACCTTTAGAAGAAACTATTCCAATTCCAAAAGCTGAAAACTTGAGACCTTATGTTCCACAAAAAGTTTTGGAAAAGGTAATAGAGGATCTGCAAAAGTCTCTTGATGAAAAAGCAATCTTTAATAGATAATCTAAAGACTCAAAATCACTATGTCATTGATCAACCCAAATTTGACTCCAAAGTATGTGAACAACCTGGTTGTTCTATTTGTGAAGTTGTGAAAGCATCAACTCAGACTGGCCGTTCTATTTGTGAAATCGTGAATACATCTGTACAAACTGAGAGTCAAGTTGTGCATGTTTCTGTTCAAACTGATGGTGATCTAGATGATGTATATGATGTTCATGATGGTGATGATTATTTCTTTCCGATTGCTTCTGAAACTGAATCTTTTACCAAGTTTTCTGAGGGAACTCAATCATACTTGAATGAAATTGATGTTTTCAAACAAAAGTTTGAAAAAGAAAGAGATCAGAGATTAAATGTGCTAAAGGAACTTAATGATCTAAAAGTTGAATTCCAATTTCAGAAAATAGTACTTCAATTTTTTAAAGAAAAAGAAAAAGCATCAATTCCACTCAAGAGAAGTCCTTGTCCAATTAAGAAAAGTGAAGCTAGTGTGAAATTGGAAACGGATGATTTATCAACTTATTTGGAAGGAAATTATGATTTTCCTCCTGATTTTGAAAAACATTTTGTTCAAAAAGAGGAAAAACATGATTTTTTTCTAAAGAAGATTCCAAAGTCACACTCTTCACAACCTTTCCCATTCGATAAGTTCCAAAGACCAAAGACCACCCAACAATCAAAGACCAACCCATCACTCAAGAATGATTCAAAACCAAAGACCAAACCATCACCAAAGAATGTTTCAAAACCGAAGTTCAATCAATCACCTAAGACAGATTCGAAACCAAAACCAAACAGAGAACCCAAAGTTTCTAACAATTCAAAGACTTCTAGGAAATACAAGGTTAAATCTGAACCTCAGTCCCAAAAAGAAGTCAAAACAAGAAGTGGTCCAAAGATTGTTAAGAATGAAATTTTCTCATTAGGTAACAAACAACCTCAGCAAGTTAGGTATTCTAGTTTTCCTAGGTATTCTCAGAAGAATCCTAAGTGCACTTTACAAAGGGTTAGAGATACTTTTTCTGGAATAACTAAGTACAAAGATCAATATGGTTGGTTGTCACCTAATAATATAAAGAAAGTAAACAAGACCACAGAAACCATCAAGAAGAAACCTGTTAAGTCCGAAAGTAACAAATTGTTTGCTAACAAGAAAACTGTTCGTGTTTCAGGTGACTTGTGCTTAACTAGTAGCAGTAGATGGATTCCTAAGGATAGATTTTTGCATGCTTCTAGTAAAGTCAAGCTTGATGGGAATACAACAAATGTGAAACAAGTGTGGATTGTCCGTAGATCAAATTCTCAAAGTAGTGCCAATACATCTAGGACTAGTCCTGCTTGTACCAAAACATGTGTATAAACCTTGGATTTTCATTGCTTGTAATTCGTATCTGTGTTTTGAACAATTATGTGTGTTTGTTTGTGATTTGAATAAAAAGTTTGTTTGTGTGTTATTTTGCTTGATGTTTAATTTTATGTATACTTGCATGTTATCCCTCTAACCTGCAAGGACCCAATCTACATGGGTACCTAAATCATATCCTTGTTCTTGCAGGAATTTCTCATTTGTGTATGGTATGTTGACTCGGGATGTTCTCGTCATATGACTGGAAACAAGTCCATTCTTACAAACTTTGTCGAGAAGTTCATGGGAACCGTCAGATTCGGAAATGATCATATCGCTCCTATTCTCGGTTATGGAGACATTGTTAAAAATGGAGTCACTATCAAGAGAGTTTCTTATGTTGAAGGCTTAGGACACAATCTTTTTAGTGTTGGACAATTTTGTGACAATGATATTCAAGTATTATTCAGGAGATATGAATGCAAAGTGCAGACTGAAGATGGTGTGGATATTCTTACTGGAACAAGAGACAATAATTTGTTCACTATTGATCTCAACAACATTCCATCTAACTCTTCAGAGATTTGTCTTCTTTCTAAAGCAACTGCACAAAATTCATGGTTATGGCATCGCCGTCTTTCTCATCTTAATTTTCAAACAATCAATGCTCTCGTGGATAAACAACTTGTTGAAGGACTTCCGGATTACAAGTATGAAAGTGAACATGTTTGTCCAGCTTGTGCAATTGGTAAGATGAAGAAAGCTTCACACAAACCAAAGAAGTATCTGAGTACTGAAGGTCCTTTGCATCTTATACATATGGATTTGTGTGGCCCAATGAAAGTTCAAAGTATCCATGGCAAGCGATACATTCTTGTGATTGTTGATGATTATTCTCGTTACACTTGGGTATTCTTTCTTCATGCAAAGAGTGATACTCCGAATGCAATTATTGATTTCATAAAGAAGACCCAAGTAAATCTTAAATCATCAGTTAGAATTGTTCGCTCAGACAATGGCACTGAATTCAAGAAATCAACGACTGATTCTTTCTTCAAGTCCATGGGTATTACTCATCAATTTTCCGCTGTCAGGACACCTCAACAGAATGGAGTAGTTGAACGTCGAAATCGAACTCTTGTTGAAGCAGCTAGAACAATGCTTGCTTATTCTAAGTTGCCTCCGAATCTATGGGCTGAAGCTGTTGCTACTGCCTGTTTCACTCAAAATAGATCAATCATAAACAAAAGGTTTGATAAAACTCCATATGAGGTGATAAACAAAAGAAAGCCCAATGTGAACTTCTTGCACATTTTTGGATGTGTATGTTATGTTCTTAATGATCGAGATAATCTGGGAAAGTTTGAACCAAAAGGCGATGAGGCATATTTCATCGGTTATTCGAGAGAATCGATAGCATATCGTGTATATAACCGAAGAACCAAGAGAAATGAAGAGAGTATGAATGTTAGATTTGATGAACTCTCGGGAATGGTTCTTGAACAACACAGTTCAAGACCCGAACTTCAAAGTCCACAAGCTTCCTCAACAAAGACTGCTTCAAATGTCAAATCATCATTCTCTACTCCAACAACACAAGATTTGGATATCTTGTTTGAAGAATTTTTCCAAGTTCCAAAGAAAGTTCCTGAATCTGAAGTAAATGCAAATGAACCATCCTGTTCAAATACAAAACAGATGGATCCCAATGAGTCTTCACCATCACAATCATCAGATGTTAATTCATCATCTGATTCTCCTCCACCTACCGATAATTCAAAGTTGCATACTCAACCTCATAATATCTCTCAAGTGACAAATCCTTCAACCAATCCTGAAGATTATGATCACGACGACTTTGTTGAACCAATTGCAACTTCGTTTGAACAATTAACAGAACAACATTCTCCTGATTTTATTGATTCTGAAGAATCTGGTGATCCACTTGATCCAATTCCTCACACAATCAAATGGACAAGAGCTCATCCAATTTCTCAAGTCATTGGTAATCCAACAACTGGAGTTCAGACAAGATCCGCATCCGCGAATGAATGTCTGTTTGTGAATTTTCTGAGTATTGTTGAACCAAAGACAGTAAATGAAGCTCTAAGTTGTCCAGATTGGGTGAAAGCAATGCAAGAAGAACTTAATCAGTTCGAACGTCTTGAGGTGTGGAAATTGGTTCCAATCCTTACAAGAACAAGGAGCCAATTAAGACCAAATGGATCTTCAAGAACAAAAAGGATGAAACTGGAGTTGTTGTACGTAACAAAGCACGATTGGTTACGAAGGGATACTGCCAACAAGATGGAATTGACTATGATGAGACATTCGCACCAGTTGCACGAATTGAGGCTATTCGGATGTTTCTTGCCTATGCTGCCTACAAGAATTTCACAGTCTACCAAATGGATGTCAAAACTGCCTTCTTGAATGGAATTCTGAAAGAAGAAGTGTATGTTGAACAACCAGAAGGTTTTGTGAATTCCAAACATCCGGACTATGTTTACAGGTTAGATAAGGCTTTATATGGTCTGAAACAAGCGCCTCGTGCATGGTATGATGCTCTATCCTCTTATCTTGTGAAATCTGGTTTTAGCAAAGGTTCGATTGACACTACCTTGTTTATCAAACGACAAGGGAGTGACATCATTCTAATCCAGATTTATGTTGACGACATAATTTTCGGGTCAACTAACCCTAAATACTGCAAGAATTTTTCAGCCTTAATGATCAAGAAATTTGAAATGAGCATGATGGGTGAATTAAACTTTTTCCTTGGTCTTCAAGTAAAACAATTATCAAATGGTACTTTTATTTGTCAATCTAAGTACATTCTTGACATGTTGAAAAAGTTTGATATGATGGATTGTCAAACAGTTGGGACACCCATGGAAGCTCGAACAAAGATTAATGCTGACTTAAATGGAAAATCTTTTGATCAAAAGAAATATCGCAGTATGATAGGGTCACTCATGTATTTGACTGCAAGTCGCCCGGACATTATGTTTGCCACATGCATGTGTGCCAGGTACCAGGCCAATCCCAAGGAAAGTCATTTCCAGGCTGTTAAACGGATCTTCCGATACCTGAAAGGCTCAGTGAACCTTGGTCTCTGGTATCCAAGGGATACCGGGTTTCAGTTGATTGCATATTCGGATGCTGACCATGCAGGTTGTAAGCTTGATCGAAAGAGTACTTCTGGGAGTGTACAGTTTCTAGGGGATAGATTGGTCAGTTGGTCTTCAAAGAAACAGAATTGTGTATCCACATCTACTGCAGAAGCTGAATACGTTGCTGCAGCAAGCTGTTGTTCACAAGTTCTTTGGATGAAGACTCAGTTGACTGATTATGGATTTCAATTCAACAGAATTCCCATTTACTGTGACTCAAAGAGTGTTATTGCTATTTCTTGCAATCCTGTACAGCACACAAAGACCAAGCACATAGATGTTCGGTACCATTTTCTTAAAGATCATGTCGAGAAAGGTAACATCGAACTCTATTTTGTTCCAACAGACTACCAACTCGCTGATCTTTTCACCAAACCTTTGGATGAAAACAGGTTTAATTTTCTGAAAACCAAGTTGGGAATGCTAGATTTACAAACTTAAATGATTTCATGCCATGTATTCTATGTTCATTTTCTGTTTCAAACATTGATGTGTTTTACTTGTTATTACATGCAATGTTTGATTTGTTTGATTGTTTGTTTTGTTTGATTGTTTGTTTTGTTTGATTGTTTGTTTTGTTTGATTGTTTGTTTTGTTTGATTGTTTGTTTTGTTTGATTGTTTGTTTTGTTTGATTGTTTGTTTTGTTTGATTGTTTGTTTTGTTTGATTGTTTGTTTTGTTTGATTGTTTGTTTTGTTTGATTGTTTGTTTTGTTTGATTGTTTGTTTTGTTTGATTGTTTGTTTTGTTTGATTGTTTGTTTTGTTTGATTGTTTGTTTTGTTTGATTGTTTGTTTTGTTTGATTGTTTGTTTTGTTTGATTGTTTGTTTTGTTTGATTGTTTGTTTTGTTTGATTGTTTGTTTTGTTTGATTGTTTGTTTTGTTTGATTGTTTGTTTTGTTTGATTGTTTGTTTTGTTTGATTGTTTGTTTTGTTTGATTGTTTGTTTTGTTTGATTGTTTGTTTTGTTTGATTGTTTGTTTTGTTTGATTGTTTGTTTTGTTTGATTGTTTGTTTTGTTTGATTGTTTGTTTTGTTTGATTGTTTGTTTTGTTTGATTGTTTGTTTTGTTTGATTGTTTGTTTTGTTTGATTGTTTGTTTTGTTTGATTGTTTGTTTTGTTTGATTGTTTGTTTTGTTTGATTGTTTGTTTTGTTTGATTGTTTGTTTTGTTTGATTGTTTGTTTTGTTTGATTGTTTGTTTTGTTTGATTGTTTGTTTTGTTTGATTGTTTGTTTTGTTTGATTGTTTGTTTTGTTTGATTGTTTGTTTTGTTTGATTGTTTGTTTTGTTTGATTGTTTGTTTTGTTTGATTGTTTGTTTTGTTTGATTGTTTGTTTTGTTTGATTGTTTGTTTTGTTTGATTGTTTGTTTTGTTTGATTGTTTGTTTTGTTTGATTGTTTGTTTTGTTTGATTGTTTGTTTTGTTTGATTGTTTGTTTTGTTTGATTGTTTGTTTTGTTTGATTGTTTGTTTTGTTTGATTGTTTGTTTTGTTTGATTGTTTGTTTTGTTTGATTGTTTGTTTTGTTTGATTGTTTGTTTTGTTTGATTGTTTGTTTTGTTTGATTGTTTGTTTTGTTTGATTGTTTGTTTTGTTTGATTGTTTGTTTTGTTTGATTGTTTGTTTTGTTTGATTGTTTGTTTTGTTTGATTGTTTGTTTTGTTTGATTGTTTGTTTTGTTTGATTGTTTGTTTTGTTTGATTGTTTGTTTTGTTTGATTTTTGTTGTTGTTTGTTTTTTTTTTTTTTTTTTTTTTTTATTTTATTTTTTTTAATTTTTTTTTGTTTATTTTTAATTTTTTTGTTTGTTTTGTTTGATTGTTTGTTTTGTGTAAAACCCATCTTGAACCCAAAATCTTTACAGCCCAAGTTTGTGACTTAAGCCCAAAACTAGTCAAAATCCGGGTTGACACGCGGGTCAAACCCAGACCCGCTACTCGAATTTGATATTTAAAAGGAAAAATGGGCGGGTCAAGTCTTTCACAATTCAAATTCAAACCAAAAGAACCTACTTTTTCTCTCTCAAAACCGATCATTTTTTTTTCCAATCATTCGTTATCATCATTTGTGGAATATTCGAAGTGGTTCATACTTGTGATCATACTTGTGCTAAGTATCTTCTTTTCATTCGGTTCGATCATAAGTCTAAAGGTAATATTTCTTGATAACCAACTGTTTGCAGAGCATTTTGCTCGGCAAACAGTACAAAGTGAAAAATTTTCACCAAGTTTTTTTTTAACCAACTGTTTGCAGAGCATTTTGCTCGGCAAACAGTACAAAGTGAAAAATTTTCACCAAGTTTTTTTTTAACCAACTGTTTGCAGAGCATTTTGCTCGGCAAACAGTACAAAGTGAAAAATTTTCACCAAGTTTTTTTTTAACCAACTGTTTGCAGAGCATTTTGCTCGGCAAATGCATGTAAACTTTTCACCAAGTTTTTCAAATCAACTGTTTGCAGAGCATTTTGCTCGGCAAACAGTACAAAGTGAAAAATTTTCACCAAGTTTTTTTTTAACCAACTGTTTGCAGAGCATTTTGCTCGGCAAATGCGTTGTTTGTTCTTGATGATCTTCAAATCTTCATAACTTTTGGTTAACATGTTCATACATTTCTTAAACAAATGTTTGGATCAAAAGTGTCATTTGCAGAGCTTTTAGCTCTGCAAATACTTGTTTTTACCAAAACAAATAAATTTTTCACCAAGTCTTTAACCATGCATTTGCAGAGCTTTGAGCTCGGCAAATGCATGTAAACTTTTCACCAAGTTTTCAAATCAACTGTTTGCAGAGCATTTTGCTCGGCAAACAGTACAAATTGGATTTTCATTTTTGTCAAGACTTGAACCATGCATTTGCAGAGCTTTGAGCTCGGCAAATGCATGTAAACTTTTCACCAAGTTTTTCAAATCAACTGTTTGCAGAGCATTTTGCTCGGCAAACAGTACAAAGTGAAAAATTTTCACCAAGTTTTCAAATCAACTGTTTGCAGAGCATTTTGCTCGGCAAACAGTACAAAGTGAAAAATTTTCACCAAGTTTTTTTTTAACCAACTGTTTGCAGAGCATTTTGCTCGGCAAACAGTACAAATTGGATTTTCATTTTTGTCAAGACTTGAACCATGCATTTGCAGAGCTTTGAGCTCGGCAAATGCATGTAAACTTTTCACCAAGTTTTCAAATCAACTGTTTGCAGAGCATTTTGCTCGGCAAACAGTACAAAGTGAAAAATTTTCACCAAGTTTTTTTTTAACCAACTGTTTGCAGAGCATTTTGCTCGGCAAACAGTACAAAGTGAAAAATTTTCACCAAGTTTTCAAATCAACTGTTTGCAGAGCATTTTGCTCGGCAAACAGTACAAAGTGAAAAATTTTCACCAAGTTTTCAAATCAACTGTTTGCAGAGCATTTTGCTCGGCAAACAGTACAAAGTGAAAAATTTTCACCAAGTTTTTTTTTAACCAACTGTTTGCAGAGCATTTTGCTCGGCAAACAGTACAAAGTGAAAAATTTTCACCAAGTTTTTTTTTAACCAACTGTTTGCAGAGCATTTTGCTCGGCAAACAATACAAATCATCAAATTTTTCCCAAAACCAATTTTTTTTGGTCCTTGTCAATTTTTCAAAATGTGCTATTTGCAGAGCATTTTGCTCTGCAAACAGTACAAATAGAATTTTCTTTTCTTCTCTTTATTTTATTCTATGTTTCTTTCCTTTATTATTTGTGTTGTGTTTTAAAATGTATAAATGTTTATGTGTATTGTGTTGGTATATAAAGTATTTCAAAAAAAAAAAAAAAAAAAAAAAAAAAAAAAAAAAAAAAAAAAAAAAAAAAAAAAAAAAAAAAAAAAAAAAAAAAAAAAAAAAAAAAAAAAAAAAAAAAAAAAAAAAAAAAAAAAAAAAAAAAAAAAAAAAAAAAAAAAAAAAAAAAAAAAAAAAAAAAAAAAAAAAAAAAAAAAAAAAAAAAAAAAAAAAAAAAAAAAAAAAAAAAAAAAAAAAAAAAAAAAAAAAAAAAAAAAAAAAAAAAAAAAAAAAAAAAAAAAAAAAAAAAAAAAAAAAAAAAAAAAAAAAAAAAAAAAAAAAAAAAAAAAAAAAAAAAAAAAAAAAAAAAAAAAAAAAAAAAAAAAAAAAAAAAAAAAAAAAAAAAAAAAAAAAAAAAAAAAAAAAAAAAAAAAAAAAAAAAAAAAAAAAAAAAAAAAAAAAAAAAAAAAAAAAAAAAAAAAAAAAAAAAAAAAAAAAAAAAAAAAAAAAAAAAAAAAAAAAAAAAAAAAAAAAAAAAAAAAAAAAAAAAAAAAAAAAAAAAAAAAAAAAAAAAAAAAAAAAAAAAAAAAAAAAAAAAAAAAAAAAAAAAAAAAAAAAAAAAAAAAAAAAAAAAAAAAAAAAAAAAAAAAAAAAAAAAAAAAAAAAAAAAAAAAAAAAAAAAAAAAAAAAAAAAAAAAAAAAAAAAAAAAAAAAAAAAAAAAAAAAAAAAAAAAAAAAAAAAAAAAAAAAAAAAAAAAAAAAAAAAAAAAAAAAAAAAAAAAAAAAAAAAAAAAAAAAAAAAAAAAAAAAAAAAAAAAAAAAAAAAAAAAAAAAAAAAAAAAAAAAAAAAAAAAAAAAAAAAAAAAAAAAAAAAAAAAAAAAAAAAAAAAAAAAAAAAAAAAAAAAAAAAAAAAAAAAAAAAAAAAAAAAAAAAAAAAAAAAAAAAAAAAAAAAAAAAAAAAAAAAAAAAAAAAAAAAAAAAAAAAAAAAAAAAAAAAAAAAAAAAAAAAAAAAAAAAAAAAAAAAAAAAAAAAAAAAAAAAAAAAAAAAAAAAAAAAAAAAAAAAAAAAAAAAAAAAAAAAAAAAAAAAAAAAAAAAAAAAAAAAAAAAAAAAAAAAAAAAAAAAAAAAAAAAAAAAAAAAAAAAAAAAAAAAAAAAAAAAAAAAAAAAAAAAAAAAAAAAAAAAAAAAAAAAAAAAAAAAAAAAAAAAAAAAAAAAAAAAAAAAAAAAAAAAAAAAAAAAAAAAAAAAAAAAAAAAAAAAAAAAAAAAAAAAAAAAAAAAAAAAAAAAAAAAAAAAAAAAAAAAAAAAAAAAAAAAAAAAAAAAAAAAAAAAAAAAAAAAAAAAAAAAAAAAAAAAAAAAAAAAAAAAACAGAAAAAAAATAAATCACCAAGATGGCTATGTTCAAAGAAGGAGATTCAATGAAAATGCAAGCCAATCAAGCACTACATATCCCATTTGCTTGCAAATTCCCAATCATTACGGAGATTCTGAGCCATCATCCGTTGAATAATGCTTTGACTGGAGGTGCAATTGTTCCCGAGAAGTATGTCTTTGAAATGTGGGAATCAATTGAATATGTAAAAGGAAGTAAAAGGCATAGGACAATAGACTACTTCAAGTTGTCTCTTCAGTCAGAAGATGAAATCTTCAATTGTAAATTCAATCTGGCTGAGTTCAGAACTATCATTGGTTTTCCTGAACTTGAAGAATACGAAGAACTTCCATCAGTTGAAGAAATGTTGGCTGGAGTTCATTCGTTGGGTTATGAAGGAGAGTTGGCAACGATGAGAGATTTTAGAAGAATGAATGTAGCAACTCTCTGGCATACAATGTACAATGTTCTAACCACTTGTTTGATGCCATCACAGAAAGGAATTGATCTCATGACGAAACATTCCTTATCAATGTACTATGCAGTCACTCACAATGTGCAGTGTGACTTTGCGAAGATAATATGGGATAAGATGATACAAGTTGTCAAGGGAAAGAATGCACAAGAAAGAAAATATATTCCCTTTATCAGATTCTTCACACTGATTATCGAAGACGTTCTTGATAATGCAGAAGAAATATGCACAAGAAAGAAAATATATTCCCTTTATCAGATTCTTCACACTGATTATCGAAGACGTTCTTGATAATGCAGAAGAAATTCCAAAATTGGAAGACAGCTTCAAGTTTGTAATTGCAATGTATAAATCCAACTTGAGAGGCACAGGAAGTGAAACTGCAAGACCTTTTCCGATTCCACCATTCCTGATTAATCTGGTTCCTGCTCAGAGTCCTCACCTTAGGGCTTATCTAGAGTGGTTAGTCTCAGCAATGGGGTCTGAAAGCCGACAGACTCCTACCCAAGCTGAGCATAGGTCGCCTAGTGAGGGTCCTAGATCTGATAAAAGAAAAAGAAAATCAAAAAGAGTTATGTTTGAGCAAGATGTTGTAACACCTGAACCTGTTTCTTCACCTGTTTCTCAACCTACACCAAATATTACTTCGCAAACCTCACCATCCATTCAATCAACACAATCTACACCTATACCATCCGTTGTTTCGCCAAATCCACCAACTCTAACACCATCTCGCTTATCACCTGTACTTAATCCTACACCGCTTGCTTCAGCTCTACCAAATGAACCACCGGCAATACCTGGTAGACGACTAAAAATGATTGCTCGAAGGTCACCAAAGAAATCAAAGAAGAAGAAATCCAAAAGAAAGCATAAGTCTGCTGGATCTGAACATATTGGTGCCTCAACAGAGTTGGATGCTGAACAAGTAACTCAAGTAATTCATAATGTTGTATCTGAGTTGGAAACTGAGCATGTTAGCACTGGAGATGATGTTGTGCTGGAGGAACAAGGCGGAATTGAGGGAGGAGTTGAAAATGTAAGAGAGGATGTGCGGTCCGGGTTAGGACAAGGGCATAAAGAAAACGTTGGCCCTCCGATAGTTCAAACCTCAGAGTCTAACCGGGTTGTTTACCCTAGGGTAGAAGTCGGGAACTGCCCATTCTCGCTTGCACCAAACTCTCCTAGCCATTCTGACTCCTCACAACAGGAGTTAGTCTCACAAACGCACGGGGATCAGCCACGCTCACCAAACTCTCCTAGCCATTCTGACTCCTCACAACAGGAGTTAGTCTCACAAACGCACGGGGATCAGCCACGCTCACCACACTCTCCTCATTTGGAGGATGAGAGTGTTGAAATAAGAGAGGATCAGCCCCACCTCTCGCCTTCATTTCATGCACATGAGTCTAGATCTCCTAGGTACACGGATTCACAAGCTCAGTTGAGTACTGATGCCGGAACAAGCGGAGGGGGACCCACTTTGTGTGACCCTCAAGGACAGCTTGGAAATCCTGCCTTAGCTAACATCACGCCAGCTTTAGCCGCAGGTAACAGTTCTCAAACAGAGACTGGGGGACAGTATGAACGCCGTAGTGACACTGTTGTTCCTCAGGATCAACCTGAGACTGTATTAACGGGCATTCTCAGTGACCCCGGTGTTGTGAGAGGTGTTGCCCAACAACAACAAGTCCCGAACAGTGATTTATCACAGTCTAGGACACAAATTGATTCGGGTTGCAAAGCCCATGAATCTGAAACTGCTGGTGAGGGTATAACCCGAGGATCCGCAGGAAATCCTGAATCAGCTTCGCTGAATTTAGGTCACACCACAAATGTGCAAACAACCCCCGGGTTGGCTACTCCACCTCCTACCAAAACACAAAGAACACAAACACCTATTCAAACATCATCAACCACAACAAATCTTCCAACCAAAGATCAAGCATGTGAAGTTTTACTTGGCATTCTACGTTCGGAAGGGGATTTGTTGACTATGACTGAAAGGGGTGTGTTGAATGCTCTTGAGGTAAGAGAAAGAGAAATGGCTAACGAACGAAGAGTCAAAGCTTTACAAGATCAAGTTGAAAGACAAAAGGCTGAATATGATGCGAAACTTGCTGCATTTGAGCTAAGGTTGTTAGCATTAGAATCTTGCCGACCGGCCTCGGTTGCTTCTAGACGGGATGATCCTGATTCTGATGATCACCCCGAGGGGGAGAACCAAGGAGAGGGTCAAGTTAATATTGAAAATACTTCGGCAAGAGTTGATGTGAATGTTGAGGATGTAGTGATGCAAGAAAGATCAGAGGGTGGAAATCAAGATACTTTAGATGATGTGATTAAAAGAAGATTAGATGACGTTTTTGGTGTTGATTCAGAAGTAGAAAGTGAAGAAGAAAATGAGAATGTTGAGGTTAATGAAGAAGAAGGTTTTGTAATTGAAGATGATATAGTTGAATATGCTGAAGGAGAAGCTGATATTGAGGCCATAAAAGATAATGTAATATTGGATGAGCCAGAGATAGTTGAAACTCCAGTGAACGTAGAAGCTGTAGAGGAACCAATGTTTGAAGAATTTGCAGATCTTGATTACTTTGAAACAGGTTCTTCAAGCAGAGTTGAAGTTGGAGAATCATCTGTTCCTGCTAGCTCAGCTCCACAGCATTACAATTTCAATGAATTTAACAATTTTGATGATCTGAGAAAGACTCCAGAAGCTGCTGTTCAGAACTTTAAGAAATCAACTTACAAACAAGTTTTGAGAGAGGCAATCATATCCGAGGAAGTTCTTCCTGATTATTTTCCATCTGAATTAACTGACGAACAACTAAGATTTATTAATCGGGGATACTTCTTGAGGGATAAAGAAAGAATGGTTGCTCTCGGCATCAAACCTAAAGAAGCAGCTAAGAAGTCGAGATATCTGGAGGAAAGGGCATATCCGATATTTTGTGGAGCAACTAAAGTTACTAAAACCAATAGACCAGAGTTAGATTCGATGTACAAGTTTAAGGAAGCAAGGCAAATTGAAGAATACACAGAGCTTCTTAAACTTACAAACAAGTTTTGAGAGAGGCAATCATATCCGAGGAAGTTCTTCCTGATTATTTTCCATCTGAATTAACTGACGAACAACTAAGATTTATTAATCGGGGATACTTCTTGAGGGATAAAGAAAGAATGGTTGCTCTCGGCATCAAACCTAAAGAAGCAGCTAAGAAGTCGAGATATCTGGAGGAAAGGGCATATCCGATATTTTGTGGAGCAACTAAAGTTACTAAAACCAATAGACCAGAGTTAGATTCGATGTACAAGTTTAAGGAAGCAAGGCAAATTGAAGAATACACAGAGCTTCTTAAACTTACAAAACAATACAATCCAAAGTTGCTTGAAGAACAAAGAAATCATAAGATATTGGTGCTGATAAGAGTGATATTGATTAAAAGAGTTACTATCTCTGTTCCATGTTTTCATGTTAAAAGAGATAATAACAAGATCTACAGATTTACAGAAGCCCAATTCAAACTTTTGCCGGTTGATGACATTATCTTCCTCTACAACCATTTCCTGAATGCAATGCAAAGATACCGTGAAGATGTAATTGCTTTTGATGCTGTAAAAAGATACATGTCAAGTTGTATTCAATATGCGTCACTGGAAGATTTTCAAATAGGGTTTGAAGTTGTGAAGAGAACACAAACACCTATTCAAACATCATCAACCACAACAAATCTTCCAACCAAAGATCAAGCATGTGAAGTTTTACTTGGCATTCTACGTTCGGAAGGGGATTTGTTGACTATGACTGAAAGGGGTGTGTTGAATGCTCTTGAGGTAAGAGAAAGAGAAATGGCTAACGAACGAAGAGTCAAAGCTTTACAAGATCAAGTTGAAAGACAAAAGGCTGAATATGATGCGAAACTTGCTGCATTTGAGCTAAGGTTGTTAGCATTAGAATCTTGCCGACCGGCCTCGGTTGCTTCTTGAGGGATAAAGAAAGAATGGTTGCTCTCGGCATCAAACCTAAAGAAGCAGCTAAGAAGTCGAGATATCTGGAGGAAAGGGCATATCCGATATTTTGTGGAGCAACTAAAGTTACTAAAACCAATAGACCAGAGTTAGATTCGATGTACAAGTTTAAGGAAGCAAGGCAAATTGAAGAATACACAGAGCTTCTTAAACTTACAAAACAATACAATCCAAAGTTGCTTGAAGAACAAAGAAATCATAAGATATTGGTGCTGATAAGAGTGATATTGATTAAAAGAGTTACTATCTCTATTCCATGTTTTCATGTTAAAAGAGATAATAACAAGATCTACAGATTTACAGAAGCCCAATTCAAACTTTTGCCGGTTGATGACATTATCTTCCTCTACAACCATTTCCTGAATGCAATGCAAAGATACCGTGAAGATGTAATTGCTTTTGATGCTGTAAAAAGATACATGTCAAGTTGTATTCAATATGCGTCACTGGAAGATTTTCAAATAGGGTTTGAAGTTGTGAAGAGGAAGATAAATGTTCCATATCCAGATCAAAGTCTTTACACTGAAGACATTGAAAAACTCAGTATTGGTCATGTCATCGAAGAACCATCTTTTGGGGTTGTCTTTTTAAATAGCCGAAAGAAGAAGATTTTCATTCGTATGGATGAACTTGCTTCTTATTCTGATGGAACATTGGAGTTTTGTAAAAATGTGTTGCTGTGCTTGAAAGAAGATGAGCAAGATGAAAAGAAAAAGGAAGTGTTTGATAAAGTAATCTCCAAGATCAATCAAAGGCTTGAGTACCGAGACAGCATTCGAATGATAAGAGAAGCAAAGAATGTTCAGAAGTCAAACTACGTTGTTCGTCGGAAAGGAGGTTGCTGGATCAAGTACGAGCCTAGTCATCTACCAGGGCCACATAACATTCCTCCAAGAAACTTTGAAGCTAATATGATTGTTCCTGATGACAGACCCGAAGGAGAAAATTGGTTCTGGCATCCAAACAAAGACAGACCGAATACAAGAGTTTGAAGATGGACAAAGACTGGATATTTTTCACAAATCACTACTAAGGGGTAGATTGTTAGAAATATAAATGTAGTAGTTGATTTGTATCTCTTGTACTTACAATGTAAATATCTAAGTATGGAAGGGGCATATTGTAATATGTGTATAGGTATATAAACCCCCTCCATAATGCAAAATGTAACATTTCACCTCATTTTATGCAAACTAATCTTCCAGCCAAACACACTTTCTCTCTCTTAAAACCTCCATTGTTACACACACTAACACACACATAAGCTCGAATTCATAACTTTACATAAATATATTAAATTAAACTTGGGATAAACTAAGATAAATTATTCTCTTAAAATATCAGTTTATTTATTTTATTTTTATTTTTTTTTTCAAATTTATATTGTTTTGGATTTTATAGGATATTACAACTCCACCTACTTAAAAAAAATTCGACCTCGAATTTGAAAGAACATCCTAACCAAGAGTCTACAAAAATCTCACAGGCCATAACTTAGGACTTGTTTAAGAGGGACCAAAAGTTAAAACCACAATAGATAATATCGATAAACATAGTTTTCCTGGTGTTTGGATAAAAGGGTCAAAGAGATCAAGCCAAACAAAGAGATGATAGACTAGACCCACCCACCACCACCTCCGTGCTTCACATAAATACTACTTTCACCCGGCTTTTTTCTAGCCCAACACCTTTCGCCTTTTTTCCAATATATTAATAATAAATAAATTTTAGGAGTCTATATACATATAGGGCTGGTATTTTCTAGGGTTTTCAGTTTATCACTACAATTACCATATATAAAAAAATAATTATCATCATCCCCTTGTTATTTACAGCTAATTTCTCAGCTCTCAATCCCTCCTTCTCCTTATTGTTTAGGTATAAAAATAGTAATTTCTTCTATATTCCTTTTTGCCCTAATATTATGTCTCTATATCTATTTTCTGTATCTATATGAATATCTTAATAATTTGTTTTCTTATATATTTTTGCTTAATCTAATATAATTCACCAATTATTATCATTATATATATTTTTTATATGATGATGTAATGATATAGTTGAAATTCATATGCTTTAATTTATGATTATTGAATGATTGTTATGTTTCTTCTTTTTTTTTTAATTTAATTTTGAAACAGTTAAGATAAAAATTATGCCTAATTTGATTTGATGCTATGTGGTTGACTTGCTGCCTTTTTAGTTATTTTTTAAAATTAATTATATTTTACGGTTTTATTGATTCGATATAATTAGGGTTTTATGTTTATTAGGATGTTAATTTTTTCAAAACTGAAGATGTTATGTTTCTTAGGGTTTTTTTTTATTCGATTGAAGTGTTTTATTGGCGAACCGTATTGGTTTGTATAGGTTATAAGGGCGTTTTGTTCTTATGGCTGGGCAACGATGAACGGTATTGTGCCCTAATATTTGAAGTTGTTACCTTTTCAGCTGGTTTGCTCTAGGATATCTCATATTTGGCAGCTTTCTTCTCTCGGTGTCGCTCAAGCCATTTTTACATGATCTTCTGCAAATGAAGTGCTACGTTTATAGCGTTTTAAGGTGTTGATTGTGTAACTGTAGGAGTCTTCCCTTCCATACGGAGAATTTAGGGTTCTTTTGGTTGTAATTATTATCGTTTTGTTCGCGTGTGGTTTTTGAATTTTGTGAGTTGATGTCTATAAATGTTCCCTTGAAGTATATACTAGAACACATAAAAGGAGTGCAAAACAGGACTTTTACAGTTACAGGGTCCGGACCAGGTGGACGTTTGATTATGTTTAAAGAAGTTTAAAGTAGATGACAGATAGATTTCTGGAACAGGTTATAACCGTTAATAGTCTCACGTAATATTGGTTTTGGCACGTGATATTGAGAAAATTTTGTTCCGACTTTTATGGAAGCCAAGTGCATGTTTAGTTAATGAAACGGATACGACGTTACAGAGCTCTTTACAACTAAATTCTAAACAAGAAGAAACTCTATATACAAAGATCAAAATTAGTTATGTTCCTGATGTTATCAAATGATCAAATAGATGTTTTATTTTCTTGTTACTGTAACTGAGCCTCCATTACTAAGCATCAAGGAAAACATAACTTTTAACCTATTGGGTGGTTTGTTTTTTATTTCCATATTTAGAAAATATTCTGGATTGAAAATTTCAAACACAAACTGCATGGGTGCATAAATGATAAATTAGGGCTTAGAAACTACATTGTATAACCTAAGAATTATTGTCTTACATCAGCAAGTAGCTGGCGTTTGTCAAGATTAGATCCATAGATCATAGTGGTGTCGGAATACTCGGTTGAATTACATATGCTGTTAATGATGGAGCATTTGGATGCAAATGCAGTTCCTGTCTTTAGCATATCGTGGTTGGGCTAAGAGGCCAAATCTTAGGCATACGAAAAATGAATGGTAGACATAAGTTGGATCATCTTTCAAGAATCTTTTTAATAGATAATTAAGTGCTTGCTATGCGAAGTTGAAGCACTGATAGCTAGTTGCCGTGACTGCATGGTTCTTCTATACTCTTATTGTTTTCTTATCTGGTGTTTTATATGTTTTGCATTGGTAGTTCTCTATGGTTGTAGAAGTTTTAACTTTAACAGGAGTATATGTATATGCCAGCGGGGCTGGTATTAGAAATGCAGTTCTCTATGGACATATGATTGTTTTTGGTTGCTAATTGGTATTTGACTTTGGTATTAGAAATGTTGGATCTATATTAGTATCTAAGGTATTTTTGTGAAAAGTGTGAAGCTTACAAGTTAGACCACAGGGATCTGTTTAGAGTAGTTTGTTGTGTTGGTTAATTGGACATGATACTGAATGGTGTGATTTTCTTACTAGCAGGTTGTCTGCAGTTGGTAGTTGGTAATTTATAAGCATTACATGTGCCAATTGATATATAGTATTTGATGGCATGCAACACCGATTTTATTTTCCTTAATGTCATGTAAAATATCCAAGTAATGCTCACATGTATGTGATTTGCTTGATTGCAGACTGCTATTCTGGAACTTCATGGCATATATTAAATTGCCTGCTCTTCGTGTAGACTTTAGTTAGCATGTTCAATAACCCTGTTTCACAGACATCACCAATACCCAATTGGAAAATGGAACCAGTTTGGAATAGCGTAGGTTTACAGAAGCCATTGCTACCTACGAAACGGAAGGCATCAACAGAACCCCTGTCTCCTATTGTTGTAGACAAACGAGTTGCACAAATGGAGCCCCATGCGAATAAAAGACATACACAGCTCCAAAAATCTGGGTCTCAAAGGGCGCAGACACCCAAGAATAAAACTGCTACTCAAGAAATTTCTCCCAAGGTTCAGAGTGGGTCGTCTGAAGCAGTACGGTCCAAGATGAGAGACACATTAGCTGCCGCATTATCTGTTGGCATTCAGAATCAAGAGAAAGCTTCTAATGAGGAGAATAATTCTCCATCTGAAGCTGGTATAACTAACGTGGATTCTCAACCAGCTGAATCTACTACTACCAATAAGCTTGAAGATTGTGAAACTTCTGCATCCGAGAACATTCAAAATATGAAAAATGATGTGCAGGAACCTCAATACAACTATGTCATGCCTGATGCTGATGGTTCATTTGGAGACACTTTTTTTGTGAAAGATGAACTTTTACAGGGAAATGGGCTTTCTTGGGCATGGGATATGGAACAAGTCCAAATTGATGAAAAATCTAACAATGCGGTGGCACAGAGTCAAAGTGATGATGTAGTTGTGAATGCAAATGAGACTGAAAATGATGTTAAATCTCCTGAAGAATTAGCCTCAAAAATTGAGGCAGAGCTATTCAAGTTGTTTGGAGGGGTGAATAAGAAGTATAAAGAAAAGGGAAGGTCTTTAATGTTCAATTTGAAAGATCCTAGTAATCCCGAGTTGAGAGAGAAGGTTCTATCTGGTGACATCTCACCCGAAAGATTGTGTTCAATGACACCGGAGGAGCTTGCATCCAAAGAACTTTCTGAGTGGCGGATGGCAAAAGCTGAAGAACTAGATAAAATGATAGTTTTACCGGACTCTGATGTTGATATCAGACGTTTGGTTAAGAAAACTCACAAAGGTGAGTACCAAGTTGAGGTTGAACAAGACGATGCTGTTTCAGTTGAGGTTTCTATTGGCGGATCGAGTTCATTTACTCAGTTTCTGCCAAAGAAGAAGCAAACTCAAGAAGTGAAAGAAAAAGAAATCACTGATGGTGACAATATTATTTCAGAAAACCTTACCATTCCTGCTGATGGGACTGATTTTATGCAAGAGCTAATCGTAGAGGAATTCAAAGATGAGAGCTTTTTACCTCCAATTGTCTCTTTAGATGAGTTCATGGAATCCCTCAATTCCGAGCCACCCTTTGAGAACTTGCCTGTAGATTCTAAGGAATCTAAAGCTTTTGTAGACAAAGTCGACTCAGAAACCGGTGATAAAACTGCCAGTGAAAAGGTGTCATCTAAACCAACTTCTGCAGATTCTCTAGAGGTTGACCCACCAAAAGCAACAATCACGGAGGCATTATCAAGCTTGAAAACTAGTGACACCTCTGTAGAAAGAAAACCCATGCCTGCTTCTGGTGCGGTTATAGGGGAACGTGTATGGGAAGGTGACTTGCAGCTGACAATATCTTCGTCGGTATCGGCCATTGGACTATTTAGAAGGTATGTCAGACAAATGTTTTTTCGTTTAAAGTATATTACTTTTAAGTGTATGTTTAAAATGATGACTACTAGATTGGGGTACTTCTGGTATTACTAATGGTTGTGATCCTTGCGTGCGGCGATAGGCACCTTTGCTTTGTGACCATAGTGATGACTGATGACTAGTTTTCAGTGCCATGCGGGTTTTTGTTGTTTTTTTTGAATATCGTTGGCGTATTTATTCTTTCTTAAATATATATTTCTGCTTCTAGTGGTGAAAAAACGTCAACAAAGGAGTGGCCTGGTTCTATGGAGATTAAGGGAAGAGTGAGACTTGATGCCTTCGAAAAGTTCCTTCAAGAACTCCCCATGTCTAGGACCCGTGCAGTCATGGTAAATTGACTCTTTTTTTGCTTTTCATTTCAATTTAATGTTCGTTTTCATCTTCTTCGTATACTTCCTGCTGGAGAGATAGCTTTCTAATGGTCAGGTAAGTTGAGAAGAAAGTGTACAACATGATGCTGTTAAACCAACCTATAAGTCTATAACATAAAAGAAGATTTATGATTATATATCAACTTAACAATGAATTAGCCAGATCTGCAATAAAAGTTGTGTTGAAACTTACTGCTATCAAAACATATGATTACATGTTTCAGAAATAAGTAAATAACTTTGTGTATGTATTGTATTAAATCATTGATCCACTTATCGTTGCATAGTTCTTTTTTAGACACCAATTTTACCCTTATTGCCCCAGTAAGTAATGAATGAAGTTGCCCCGACAGAATGTTGATGAAGTTCCTTTATTGTCGCAGGTTGTGCACTTTGTTTTAAAGGATTCGTCTTCTGAGGCTCACCGCACCGTGCTTTCTGAGGTAAGACTAATAAATCAAATGGGTAAAAAAGAAGTGGAAATGTAGAATGTGTCAAATGGGTTGAAAATAAATCTATTTTTACTGCTTAAAACTTGCCCCACTTGTTTTTTTTTATAAAGATTGGCTTTGACTCTTTTTTTGCTTTTCATTTCAATTTAATGTTCGTTTTCATCTTCTTCGTATACTTCCTGCTGGAGAGATAGCTTTCTAATGGTCAGGTAAGTTGAGAAGAAAGTGTACAACATGATGCTGTTAAACCAACCTATAAGTCTATAACATAAAAGAAGATTTATGATTATATATCAACTTAACAATGAATTAGCCAGATCTGCAATAAAAGTTGTGTTGAAACTTACTGCTATCAAAACATATGATTACATGTTTCAGAAATAAGTAAATAACTTTGTGTATGTATTGTATTAAATCATTGATCCACTTATCGTTGCATAGTTCTTTTTTAGACACCAATTTTACCCTTATTGCCCCAGTAAGTAATGAATGAAGTTGCCCCGACAGAATGTTGATGAAGTTCCTTTATTGTCGCAGGTTGTGCACTTTGTTTTAAAGGATTCGTCTTCTGAGGCTCACCGCACCGTGCTTTCTGAGGTAAGACTAATAAATCAAATGGGTAAAAAAGAAGTGGAAATGTAGAATGTGTCAAATGGGTTGAAAATAAATCTATTTTTACTGCTTAAAACTTGCCCCACTTGTTTTTTTTTATAAAGATTGGCTATTATTGAAATAATATAGTATGTGACATTTGTACATCTAACAAATTTAATATGTATGATTTTTTTAATAAAAATTTGCAAAAAAAGGTCATGTTTTGACATGTTACAACCAGAACCTTCTTGACCAGTCACTTGACCTGCCCATCCTGTCTGTATTCCACTCCTAGAAAAGGTTTGCATTGTAGGTTATTCTTTTCGATCAAGTTTGGTGGTTTTGATGAATTTTTTATCTACGTTTTATAGGCGGTGGATTCATATATAGGAGATGAGAGGCTAGGATTTGGCGAACCAAATCCTGGAGTGGAACTTTATTTCTGCCCGCCTCATACAAAAATAATAGAAATGCTCTGCAGGCACCTTTCCAAAAGCCAGAATGATATACTTAAGCCAACTGATAATGGCCTAATTGGAGTGGTCGTATGGCGAAGACCTCATATTTTCAACAATTCTTCAACATCTCAACATAAACGTCATAAAACGCATAACATCCCAACTAGGAGACATGAAACTGTAAATTCCAATAAAAGTTCGAATTTCACGGCTCACCCTGATAATCATAAGCTGCCCCAACAGCCCAATAATAATAATCATGATGCCGATGAGGATGATGATATTCCTCCTGGGTTTGGTCCTGGGGTGGCTGCTGCTGCACGGGATGAGGATGACCTTCCCGAATTTAATTTTTCTGGTAACCCCAACTCATCCGGGCAAAAGGTCCCCGGCCAAGTTGGGTTCACAGCCCAAGGGACCCAATCTAACCCATCTAGACCTGTAGATCATATGAGAGCGCTTATTTATAAATATGGTCAGACTGCAAGTAGTGATAATAGTACTAGACAATGGAATAAAAAAGACGATGAAGATGATGACATGCCAGAATGGCAACCACAACTTCCCCAAAATCACCAACGACCAGAAGTTCCTATACACAGCATACATCAGCCTTTCATGCCCAATATGGTTAATCAAATTGGGGCACCCCAAATAGGACAAGTTGCGAGACTGCATACGACTGTGCAACCTAATGTTAATGTGTTGCAGAGTGTAGTTAGATGGCCGCCGCCACCACCATCAGATCCTCATATGTTACCCCCTAATAATGGTGTTGTGCCAGGGCAGCATTATGGTGGGCAGTGGAGGCAGGATGCGCCTAGGAGTAGGGGTTTTTAATTCTCATGTATATATTTCATACCTTTGTCACCAAAAGTTATCTGTGGTAGTACGGACATTTTTTTCCTTTTTTTTTTTTTGATTTATGTATCGGATAAAAGTTTTAATGTTTTTAAGAACACCCGTTTAAATAATTGTCTTAATTACAATGGAGCATGTGTAAATACCGGAATAATGATGCCAACTAACAATTATACCAGTTGGTGCTAGCTTATTAAAATACATATGTAAACCGGTGAGTTGAACCTATTGAGTTTCTCGAAATACCTTCATGATAACGAAAGTCCTTGTTGTGTACGAATTTAAGGAATCAAGCCTAAAGTTTTCTCTAGATCGTTTAGTCAATACGTCTAACAAGGAAAAATTGTGCCTATTCTAAGTATGATGAAGAACATTATGTTTGCGTAAAGAGCGTTATTATGATTTTCAACTCGAAGGGGCTTAGTTTTAAATTCGTCAAAAGTGAGTAAAAGCTAAGGGAGCAGCTGACGCTTAATGTTGAAAGAAACTTTGTAAGAAGAACATTGACCTTGTGCTTGTGAAATGGAAGCATACTCGTAGACAAAGCTTAACTTGGGAAACCAAGTCCGTGATGCGGGAGAACTATCCTCACCTATGTGATGCTGAAGTGATTCCGAGGATAGAATCCTCTTAAGTGGGAGGTAATTGTAACATCCTGAACTTTTTGATTAACGGTTGACTTGAGTCGTTAAGTCAACACCACGTGTCCGTTAAGTCTCCAGACGATGTGATGCTCACGTGTGATTAATGTGCTATGTGTGTAAGGTTTTAAAGCCTTAATGATTCATGTGTTAATGTGTTTAAGATGATTAAATGTGTTTAAAGTGTTAGTAAGTATTCTCGTTAAGTCGTTTAAGCCCTAAATGTAAAGTTGTAAAGTTGAGGTGTAACACCCCAACATGGCGGAATCATGGGGTATCACTTAGAAAAGCACAGCATGACATGGGAATTATGTAGAGTCAAACTATATGCATTCAATAGATTGAAACAATCCACAAGCTCATTACAATAATCAAAATTTATCAAAATACACACTCAATCCATACTTAAAAGAAAAATGTTCAAACGATAGTAGTTGATCCTAAGCATAACCCGTTAAAGGGAAATAAGGATCACGGATCCAGAAAGTCCAAAGATAGTCCAAACCCTAGCAATGCAAGCATCTATTCATCCATTCTGTCTCTGATTAACTTGATTACCTGAAAAGTGTACTAAAGAGCGTCAACATAAAGTTGGTGAGTTCGTAGGGACAAGTAACAAGGAATAACCGTGTCGGATAACAACCGTTAACAATAAGTGAGGATTAGGAGAACTAATCACATCCAAGGATAACCTATAAGGTTTCACATTATCACAATTCAATACAAGTCAACATTCAATAATAACGATTCCATATAACGTTCAACAACGTTCCATAACAATCAATGACGATCAACAACGATGCGGCTTACATAGTTAATAATTAACAATGCGCTAACGGTGCGACTTATATAATAAGTAATGCGCTAACATGTCCATAACAACAATTCAATCATACAATCAATCAAATCAACAATCAACAGTTAAACAAACATGTACACTTTTCAGCCCGAATCTCAATTGAAAGGGAGGGTTTACGAAACTCACCTTATTGTTGATAGTTCAACAGCAAAATAGAAGAGATTGATGTAGTTAACGATGACGAGCGAGTCAACTGGTCACGTTACGTATTCCCTAATTTCAATGTGAATTGATTTATATTCGTGCTAAATTCCAAATATAGATATACAACTATAAGGTTACCTTATTAATACGCTTGTCAACGTAATTTATGTTATAAAAGTTTAAGGGACTAATTTGTCATTTTTGAAACTTGAGGGACTAAATTGTCATTCTTGAAACTTGAGGGACTAAATTGTCATTCTTGAAACTTGAGGGACTAAATTGTCAAATGTCCAAAGTATAAGGACGAAAAATGATACCTTTGAAACTGTAGGGTAAAAATGTAACTTTTCGTATGTAATACGTATCCGTAGGATATATGTACTTTAAATAGTAAGATTAATACGAAGAATGTATTAATTTAGTAACGAAGAGATACTTTAAATAGTAAGATTAATACGAAGAATGTATTAATTTAGTAACGAATAGATACTTTAAATAGTATGTATTATAATCAACACAAAATGTATTGATTACAATGGAAGAGATACCTTAAATGGCAGGAAAAACCAGCATTTTATTTCCAAGTTGTGTTAGGGTTGACCTTGGGTCGTGAAGAATACCGGGGCGAATTAAGTTGCTTAGTGAATGCTTATGCAAACTTTTCGCGAACTACCTTCCATTCTTCCGGCATAAGCCAAAGAGGCCCAAGGTGCAATCACTTTCGGAAACATTGTGCGGTTAAAAGCGTATCAAGGATATATTCTATCCATAAATCAAACAATTCGAAAATACGAAATAATTCACAGATGGTGAATAGTAATTATATGAATTAGGATAGTTAGGTATATAACTATGCCCTTGTTTATATACCATAATAAGTATTTAAAATGATTTAATAAAAGTTTTACGATTTCTCGTACTTTCGTTAATAATTCATTTTTCGCAATAGTAACAATATTTCAATATTCATATATAAAAGCGATAGTTACCGTATTTAAATGCAATTATGTATCAATTGAGTATAAAATTAAGTTGACAAGCATTTCAATACATAACATATAGTCATATAATCATAAGCAAAGTATAGTAAGGTTTCATAGAAACACTTACAAGTATGGAGATATTATGAGTTCTAAGATCAAAGTAACGATATAGGGATGAGCTCCAAAGAAGATCTTGAGAAAATCGACTATAACTTGGATTTGTAAACTTGATGAATATGGAATAATCCTAACTCCATGTGGCCATTATAACTAGGCTTTGATAAGTTCTTGAAAGAATTCGCAATAACAACGTCGTGTTTACAATTTCGAAACCAACGAATTCAAAACAACTTTAGTTGAATCGAAAGCTTGGGATGATGAAAGGTTGTGTAAGATATGCTTGAACTTGAACAAGTATGGAGATATTATGAGTTCTAAGATCAAAGTAACGATATAGGGATGAGCTCCAAAGAAGATCTTGAGAAAATCGACTATAACTTGGATTTGTAAACTTGATGAATATGGAATAATCCTAACTCCATGTGGCCATTATAACTAGGCTTTGATAAGTTCTTGAAAGAATTCGCAATAACAACGTCGTGTTTACAATTTCGAAACCAACGAATTCAAAACAACTTTAGTTGAATCGAAAGCTTGGGATGATGAAAGGTTGTGTAAGATATGCTTGAACTTGAACAAGTATGGATCTCGGAATGATAGGGATTTAAGAAGAGAAGTGTTGAGAGTGTGAATTAGCAATTAGAAATGAAAACCTTAGCTTGTATTTATAGGTAGTAATTTACCATGGTTACTAGTTTAGTTTGTTGGTAACTATGGTTAAGTTAAGGAATACCATGGGCTAGTTTGATGGTTTTGCAATACCATGGGCTAGTTAACTAACCTTAGTTAACTAACCTTAGTTAACTAACCTTAGTTAACTTATCCTAGTTAACTAACCTTGGTTAACTAACCTTAGTTAACTAACCTTAGTTAACTAACCTTAGTTAACTAATCCTAGTTAATTATGTCTTAACTTGGATTAGATGTAAGGTTACGAGTGTTTCGGGTTCGTTTCCTTAATGAAACAGATCATCCAGATAGCAGATATTACAATATCTCACTAGTCCGACACACATATATATATATGCACCAAAAATACCTAAAGTTTTCTTATATTTATAAAGTTTGCCATTATCATATATAACAATTAACGGCTAAAATGGCAAATGTTACATTATTCCCCCGTTAAAGGAATTTCGTCCCGAAATTTGAATCTAGCTAGACTCGTTAAACAAATGAGGATACTTGGCTTTCATAGAATCTTCACGTTCCCAAGTAAACTCGGGTCCACGTCTAGATTGCCATCTCACTTTGACAATCGTATATCTGGTATTCTTTAGCTTTCTAGTTTGTTGATCTAGGATTTCTATTGGTTCTTCCACAAACTTCAACGCTTTATCAACACGGATTTCTTCGAGGGGCACGTGAAGTGTTGGATTTGCTAAACACTTTCGAAGATTACAAACATGAAAAACATTATGAACTCCACTCAATTCTTGAGGAAGTTCTAATCGATATGCAACCGGACCAATACGCTCCAAGATCTTGAACGGGCCAATGTACCGTGGCCCCAACTTGCCACGCTTCACAAAACGAACCACACCTTTCCACGGGGACACTTTCAACAAAACATAATCGCCAACTTCAAATTCGAGAGGTCGTCGTCTAACATTAGCATATTTCAATTGTCGTTCTCGGGCCACTCTTAATTTTTCTTTGATTTGTGAGATCACTTTCGTCGTTTCAAACATTAGCATATTTCAATTGTCGTTCTCGGGCCACTCTTAATTTTTCTTTGATTTGTGAGATCACTTTCGTCGTTTCAATAACAATTTCAGGCCCAACGAGTTGGCTTTCACCAACTTCTGCCCAAACTAGCGGTGACCTACAATCTCTCCCATATAATGCTTTAAATGGGGCCATTCCAATGCTAGCATGATAGCTATTATTGTAGGAGAATTCAACCAAAGGAAGATGCACATCCCAATTACCACCAAAATCAATAGCACAAGCTTTTAACATATCTTCCAATGTTTGAATCGTTCTTTCACTTTAACCATGGGCTAGTTAACTAACCTTAGTTAACTAACCTAGTTAACTAACCTTAGTTAACTAACCTTAGTTAACTAACCTTAGTTAACTAACCTTAGTTAACTAACCTTAGTTAACTACCTTAGTTAACTAACCTTAGTTAACTAACCTTAGTTAACTAACCTTAGTTAACTAACCTTAGTTAACTAACCTTAGTTAACTAACCTTAGTTAACTAACCTTAGTTAACTAACCTTAGTTAACTAACCTTAGTTAACTAACCTTAGTTAACTAACCTTAGTTAACTAACCTTAGTTAACTAACCTTAGTTAACTAACCTTAGTTAACTAACCTTAGTTAACTAACCTTAGTTAACTAACCTTAGTTAACTAACCTTAGTTAACTAACCTTAGTTAACTAACCTTAGTTAATATTAGTTAACTACCTTAGTTAACTAACCTTAGTTAACTAACCTTAGTTAACTAACCTTAGTTAACTAACCTTAGTTAACTAACCTTAGTTATGAGTTATTGCAATACCATTAGTTAACTAACCTTGGTTAACTAACCTTAGTTAATTATCCTTAGTTAACTAACCTTGGTTAACTAACCTTAGTTAACTAACCTTAGTTAACTAACCTTAGTTAACTAATCCTAGTTAATTATGTCTTAACTTGGATTAGATGTAAGGTTACGAGTGTTTCGGGTTCGTTTCCTTAATGAAACAGATCATCCAGATAGCAGATATTACAATATCTCACTAGTCCGACACA
Source organism: Erigeron breviscapus (assembly GCA_034093135.1). Classification (NCBI taxonomy): domain Eukaryota; kingdom Viridiplantae; phylum Streptophyta; class Magnoliopsida; order Asterales; family Asteraceae; genus Erigeron; species Erigeron breviscapus. The sequence continues at coordinate 43,002,451 of CM067173.1, read as the reverse complement.
CATATATATATATGCACCAAAAATACCTAAAGTTTTCTTATATTTATAAAGTTTGCCATTATCATATATAACAATTAACGGCTAAAATGGCAAATGTTACATTATTCCCCCGTTAAAGGAATTTCGTCCCGAAATTTGAATCTAGCTAGACTCGTTAAACAAATGAGGATACTTGGCTTTCATAGAATCTTCACGTTCCCAAGTAAACTCGGGTCCACGTCTAGATTGCCATCTCACTTTGACAATCGTATATCTGGTATTCTTTAGCTTTCTAGTTTGTTGATCTAGGATTTCTATTGGTTCTTCCACAAACTTCAACGCTTTATCAACACGGATTTCTTCGAGGGGCACGTGAAGTGTTGGATTTGCTAAACACTTTCGAAGATTACAAACATGAAAAACATTATGAACTCCACTCAATTCTTGAGGAAGTTCTAATCGATATGCAACCGGACCAATACGCTCCAAGATCTTGAACGGGCCAATGTACCGTGGCCCCAACTTGCCACGCTTCACAAAACGAACCACACCTTTCCACGGGGACACTTTCAACAAAACATAATCGCCAACTTCAAATTCGAGAGGTCGTCGTCTAACATTAGCATATTTCAATTGTCGTTCTCGGGCCACTCTTAATTTTTCTTTGATTTGTGAGATCACTTTCGTCGTTTCAATAACAATTTCAGGCCCAACGAGTTGGCTTTCACCAACTTCTGCCCAAACTAGCGGTGACCTACAATCTCTCCCATATAATGCTTTAAATGGGGCCATTCCAATGCTAGCATGATAGCTATTATTGTAGGAGAATTCAACCAAAGGAAGATGCACATCCCAATTACCACCAAAATCAATAGCACAAGCTTTTAACATATCTTCCAATGTTTGAATCGTTCTTTCACTTTGACCATCAGTTTGTGGGTGGAACGTCGTACTTATACCGAGACGAGTACCCATAGATTTCTGGAACGCCTTCCAAAATTTTGAAGTAAATCGGGCATCTCGATCGGATATCACGGAAATCGGTACTCCATGCTTGGATATAACTTCTTTGATGTACAAACGTGCCATGGTGTCAAATTTATCGTCCTCCCGGATGGCTAAGAAGTGAGCCGACTTAGTCAACCGGTCAATTATTACCCAAATAGTGTCCCGACCACTACTCGTCCTAGGTAACTTCGTGATGAAGTCCATAGCAATTTCTTCCCATTTCCACACTGGTGTTACTGGTTGGACTAGTAAACCCGGTGGTTTCTTGTGGTCGGCTTTCACTTGTAAACAAGTGAGGCATTGACTAACATACCTAGCAATGTCCGTCTTCATTCCCGGCCACCAATACAAGTCTCTTAATCCAAAATACATCTTGTCGGAACCTGGGTGAACCGAATAAGCCGACTTATGAGCTTCATCCATCAATTTCAATCGCCATCCTCCAAGAATGGGGATCCACAATCGATCAACAAAATACAAACCATTATCGTTCTTCCTATCAAACTGTTCTTCTAGACCGTGTAAAACTTCATCGGTGAAGTTCCCCGGTCTAGTTGCCAATTCTTGAGCTTCGATAATGGAGTCACGGACACTCCTTAATACAGTGAAGCTCATGGCTTTAACTCGTCTTGGCTTCATACATTCCTTTCGACTCAAAGCATCGGCTACCACATTTGCTTTACCCGGATGATACCGGATAACGCAATCATAATCACTCAACAGCTCAAGCCACCTTCTTTGCCTCATGTTCAGGTCATTTTGAGTGAAAATATGTTGAAGGCTTTTGTGATCGGTATAGATCACGCTCTTGGTGCCATACAAGTAATGCCTCCAACATTTCAAAGCAAATACCACTGCTCCCAATTCTAAGTCATGGGTCGGATAGTTCTTCTCATGCACCTTCAATTGTCTTGATGCATATGCTATCACCTTATCCCGTTACATTAAGACACAACCCAATCCTTGCCCGGATGCATCACAATATACAACGAAATCATCGACTCCATCGGGCAAGCTCAAGATGGGTGCATCACACAATTTGTCCTTTAACAATTGGAATGCTTGTTCTTGCTTTTCACCCCAATCAAACCTTCTTTCGTTGAGTCAACAAAGTCAAAGGTTGGGCGATTTTTGAAAAGAAACGAGCACCTTGGAGTTGGTCGAATAAATCATCAATCCTAGGAAGAGGATAACGATTCTTTACCGTTAGTTTGTTCAATTCTCTATAATCGATACACATTCGGAATGTCACTTCTTTGCCTCATGTTCAGGTCATTTTGAGTGAAAATATGTTGAAGGCTTTTGTGATCGGTATAGATCACGCTCTTGGTGCCATACAAGTAATGCCTCCAACATTTCAAAGCAAATACCACTGCTCCCAATTCTAAGTCATGGGTCGGATAGTTCTTCTCATGCACCTTCAATTGTCTTGATGCATATGCTATCACCTTATCCCGTTACATTAAGACACAACCCAATCCTTGCCCGGATGCATCACAATATACAACGAAATCATCGACTCCATCGGGCAAGCTCAAGATGGGTGCATCACACAATTTGTCCTTTAACAATTGGAATGCTTGTTCTTGCTTTTCACCCCAATCAAACCTTCTTTCGTTGAGTCAACAAAGTCAAAGGTTGGGCGATTTTTGAAAAGAAACGAGCACCTTGGAGTTGGTCGAATAAATCATCAATCCTAGGAAGAGGATAACGATTCTTTACCGTTAGTTTGTTCAATTCTCTATAATCGATACACATTCGGAATGTGCCATCTTTCTTTTTAACGAACAAAACCGGTGCGCCCCAAGGAGATTGACTAGGGCGAATGAAACCCTTCTCTTGAAGTTCTTTGAGTTGGGCGGCCAACTCTTGTAATTCGGTCATGGCTAAGCGATAGGGTGCTTTGGCCACGGGAGAAGCATTTGGGATAAGATCAATACGAAAATCGAGTTCACGAGATGGAGGCAAACCCGGTAGGTCATCCGGAAATACATCCGCAAAGTCTTTAACTACGGGTACGGTTTTCAATTCAATCTTTGTGATCTTAACACTATATACATTCCCATCCCATTGTTCGGTCGTTTCGCCTTGAACCACTAATTCTTCCCTATTTTCTAACGGAATCCTCACAGTTCGACTACCACAATCAATTACCGCATTCATGGCCGATAACCAATCCATACCCACAATCACGTCAAAACTACCGATATCAAAAGGCATTAAATCAATGTAAAATGGGTGATCACATAAATCTAACACACAATCACGAACAACTTGACTAATCCTAGACAATCCACCATTTACCATTTCAAGTTCAAAACAATAGGACAACGGGCTAGGATTGGCATCGATCAACGGAATAAAATCATTGGAAATGAGACTATAATCGGCTCCAGAATCAAATAATACGGTAGCATATTGGTGATTGAGGAGAAAGGTACCTGCTATGACATTAGGATCACCACGAGCCTCGGCCGCATTCACGGCAAAAGCTCTTCCACGGGGGGTCAGTTGTTGGCGAGGAGCTTGAGGAGGTTGTTGTTGTTGTCCTTGGTTTCCTCGGTTTTGATTCGGACTGGCAATTTGCAACTGGTTAGGATGCACGGTCACTTGGACTTGTTGGCCAATAAGATTTGGGCACCGGTTGCGGTAGTGGTCTTGGCTACCACATTCATAACAAGAACCCGGAACCATCGGGGGACGTATAGCATTAAGGGGAGCAACATTTAAAGGACCATTCCGGGGGTTAGTTGGACAAAATCTTGAGGTGTGTCCCGATAGGTTGCAATGAAAACAAGCATCACAATTCACAGTGGGCCAATGATGGCGATTACACCTAGGGCATAAAGGACTACCCCCTGTGTAACCAACCCGTTGAGGACCCTTTGTTGGTACCACCGCCGCAAAAACCTTTCCACCACGACCATGGCGCTTATTATTACGCCGATCATCTTTCTTGGTGCCGCTTGACTCGGCAACATCCTTCCTTTTATTGTCATTCTTGTTATCGTTCTTATTTAACTTACCACCTCTAATGAGTTCCATGGTTATACTAGCAGTACGGGTGGTTGCCTCTTTGTAAGTCAAAGGCATGGTGGGGTGAGAGACAAGCACTCTCACTTCATGTGGCAATCCCGCAACATACTTCTCAATCTTAACCTCTTGGGGTCTCACATAATGAGGAATGAGTCTAGAGAGTTGGCCAAAACGGCGTGTGTAACTCTCGTAGTCTCCTCCCTTCATGGCAAGTTTAGAAAATTCCACTTGTAACCTCCTCAGTTCATGGGCCGGGCAATACTTAGTAGTTATCATATTCTTGAACTCTCCCCATACAAGATTATTAGCCGCATCAATCCCCAATTCATCAACTTCTTCGTTCCACCACTCAAGAGCCCCACCTTTCAACATACCTGAAGCATAAGTGATTCTTTGATGGTAGGCACAACCACTTCGAGCAATGATGGATTCAATGCTTTCTAACCATTCCAAGCAACCTGTAGCACCACTTTCTCCATTAAATTCTGGGGCTCCACAAAGTTTGAAGTCTTTAAACAAGCATCCCGGTTGGCGAACATCATAATCCGTTCTAGGTAAAACTTCTCCTACCCCTACTCCGTTTACATTTACGTTTTCTTGTTCATTTTGTACGGGAACCGCTTCCTCTTCCGGTTCTTCTTGTTCATTTTGTACGGGAACCGCTTCCTCTTCCGGTTCTTCTTGTTCATTATTATTTCCCATGGCCGCTTGAATTCGGGCCATAAGATCCGGCATGAGGTCATTTAGAGCTTGTGCGACAACCTCAGCGGTTATCGGGGGATTAGGATTACCCCGACCACCTCTGCCACCACGACCTCCACGACCACCTCTACCTCCACGACCACCTCTGCCACCACGACCACCTCTGTCACCACGTCCACCAACTACTTCTTGTTCAATCGGGTTCTCGGGTTCATTCTGAGGTCCATAGTTAGTGTTAGCTCTCCTTGGTCTAACCATTTTCCTGGACACGTGTGTTAGATCAGTAAGTTAGTTTTCACACGAATAATCAAAATCGTCCGTCAAACATTACATACCTAAATCCTTCTAAATCATTGCATGAATATAGTTATCTCTACAGGGGTATTATCATGGCAATAATCTAAGGCTTCAGCAATCGTACAATTTACAATCAACAATACAATCACGAAAACATTCAATGCTATATAAAAGGGTCAAGTCATAACAAGGTGAGTAAAGCATAGTCCGAATTTTAACCTCAACATTCAATACATTAAAAGTGTTTGTATACAGGGTGTACCATCGGCTAACCCTCCACACTGTTAATATATTGAATGGATATCAAAACTCGATTCCAATATGTTCTCTAAGTGTTGACCGGGTATGTATACAGGGTGTACCAGCGGCTAACCCTCCACCTAATCAACACTCATTAAACATACCGGGGTAGCTACTATACTCTATCCACAAGGCGCAATCCATGAGATCATTAATTTTATATGACATAGGATAATTTTCGATTTGTTGATCAGTCGCCTCTACGGTTACCGAATGTTATACTCCATTAATGTCATCGTTTCATTTTGCTTATAGGGGCAAATAATAAATGCTTCTAAAATTCAACACATCAACGTTCATCATAACATTTCCACAATTAACGGTGTATCCCGACACTATCATATACGTTCATCACAACAATTCTCACATAACAATCAAGTCATCATATTATAAGCAACCTACGAACTCCGTTTAAAACGTTTTTATGCATCATACAATTCACGTTGCACACAAAGTTTCCTATCATGCATGCTAATATGAAATGTGGGTGCGATGGCTATAGACTAGGTAAATCCTCCCAGTTCTCTACAACCACGGCTCTGATACCATTCTGTAACACCCCAACATGGCGGAATCATGGGGTATCACTTAGAAAAGCACAGCATGACATGGGAATTATGTAGAGTCAAACTATATGCATTCAATAGATTGAAACAATCCACAAGCTCATTACAATAATCAAAATTTATCAAAATACACACTCAATCCATACTTAAAAGAAAAATGTTCAAACGATAGTAGTTGATCCTAAGCATAACCCGTTAAAGGGAAATAAGGATCACGGATCCAGAAAGTCCAAAGATAGTCCAAACCCTAGCAATGCAAGCATCTATTCATCCATTCTGTCTCTGATTAACTTGATTAAATCTAATCCATCTTCCAAACCCTAGCAATGCAAGCATCTATTCATCCATTCTGTCTCTGATTAACTTGATTACCTGAAAAGTGTACTAAAGAGCGTCAACATAAAGTTGGTGAGTTCGTAGGGACAAGTAACAAGGAATAACCGTGTCGGATAACAACCGTTAACAATAAGTGAGGATTAGGAGAACTAATCACATCCAAGGATAACCTATAAGGTTTCACATTATCACAATTCAATACAAGTCAACATTCAATAATAACGATTCCATATAACGTTCAACAACGTTCCATAACAATCAATGACGATCAACAACGATGCGGCTTACATAGTTAATAATTAACAATGCGCTAACGGTGCGACTTATATAATAAGTAATGCGCTAACGGTGCGACTTATATAATAAGTAATGCGCTAACATGTCCATAACAACAATTCAATCATACAATCAATCAAATCAACAATCAACAGTTAAACAAACATGTACACTTTTCAGCCCGAATCTCAATTGAGTAGGGAGGGTTTACGAAACTCACCTTATTGTTGATAGTTCAACAGCAAAATAGAAGAGATTGATGTAGTTAACGATGACGAGCGAGTCAACTGGTCACGTTACGTATTCCCTAATTTCAATGTGAATTGATTTATATTCGTGCTAAATTCCAAATATAGATATACAACTATAAGGTTACCTTATTAATACGCTTGTCAACGTAATTTATGTTATAAAAGTTTAAGGGACTAATTTGTCATTTTTGAAACTTGAGGGACTAAATTGTCATTCTTGAAACTTGAGGGACTAAATTGTCATTCTTGAAACTTGAGGGACTAAATTGTCAAATGTCCAAAGTATAAGGACGAAAAATGATACCTTTGAAACTGTAGGGTAAAAATGTAACTTTTCGTATGTAATACGTATCCGTAGGATATATGTACTTTAAATAGTAAGATTAATACGAAGAATGTATTAATTTAGTAACGAAGAGATACTTTAAATAGTATGTATTATAATCAACACAAAATGTATTGATTACAATGGAAGAGATACCTTAAATGGCAGGAAAAACCAGCATTTTATTTCCAAGTTGTGTTAGGGTTGGCCTTGGGTCGTGAAGAATACCGGGGCGAATTAAGTTGCTTAGTGAATGCTTATGCAAACTTTTCGCGAACTACCTTCCATTCCTCCGGCATAAGCCAAAGAGGCCCAAGGTGCAATCACTTTCGGAAACATTGTGCGGTTAAAAGCATATCAAGGATATATTCTATCCATAAATCAAACAATTCGAAAATACGAAATAATTCACAGATGGTGAATAGTAATTATATGAATTAGGATAGTTAGGTATATAGCTATGCCCTTGTTTATATACCATAATAAGTATTTAAAATGATTTAATAAAAGTTTTACGATTTCTCGTACTTTCGCTAATAATTCATTTTTCGCAATAGTAACAATATTTCAATATTCATATATAAAAGCGATAGTTACCGTATTTAAATGCAATTATGTATCAATTGAGTATAAAATTAAGTTGACAAGCATTTCAATACATAACATATAGTCATATAATCATAAAGCAAAGTATAGTAAGGTTTCATAGAAACACTTACAAGTATGGAGATATTATGAGTTCTAAGATCAAAGTAACGATATAGGGATGAGCTCCAAAGAAGATCTTGAGAAAATCGACTATAACTTGGATTTGTAAACTTGATGAATATGGAATAATCCTAACTCCATGTGGCCATTATAACTAGGCTTTGATAAGTTCTTGAAAGAATTCGCAATAACAACGTCGTGTTTACAATTTCGAAACCAACGAATTCAAAACAACTATGGTTGAATCGAAAGCTTGAGATGATGAAAGGTTGTGTAAGATATGCTTGAACTTGAACAAGTATGGATCTCGGAATGATAGGGATTTAAGAAGAGAAGTGTTGAGAGTGTGAATTAGCAATTAGAAATGAAAACCTTAGCTTGTATTTATAGGTAGTAATTTACCATGGTTACTAGTTTAGTTTGTTGGTAACTATGGTTAAGTTAAGGAATACCATGGGCTAGTTTGATGGTTTTGCAATACCATGGGCTAGTTAACTAACCTTAGTTAACTAACCTTAGTTAACTAATCCTAGTTAATTATGTCTTAACTTGGATTAGATGTAAGGTTACGAGTTTTTCGGGTTCGTTTCCTTAATGAAACAGATCATCCAGATAGCAGATATTACAATATCTCACTAGTCCGACACACATATATATATATGCACCAAAAATACCTAAAGTTTTCTTATATTTATAAAGTTTGCCATTATCATATATAACAATTAACGGCTAAAATGGCAAATGTTACATGAGGGGCCTAAGTGTGAGCTTAGGAAAGTGTGTCCAGCAGATTAGGGGGTGATTAGCCCTAATTCTTTCATTATTCAGATCACACACACACTTCTCTATCCCTAGAACCGCCCCCTCCCTTCCCTTGATCAATTCTTGCGTGATACGATCGTTTCTTGGTGATTTGAAGAAGATTTGATCCATAGTTTGCATCCTTCTTGTAATCTACATGTATTTGAGGTATTATTACATTGATTTCATGTCCTTTCAATCCCTTGATTCGTTTCATAACTGATTTAGGTCTTTAGAGGGTTGATTGGAGTCAAAATCGTGAGTTTTAATCGATTCGGTAACCTAAAATGTTTGTTATTGTGATGCAAATCAAGTAGGGGTTAATCAAGGATTTCATTGCATCATTATGGTCTTAAAATGATGAATTTTGAGGTACAAAAGCCGTTCATAAGGTTTGGGGTCGTTTGGGGTGTGTTTGGTTAAGTTTTGGAAGTTAAACAATGAGTTTTGTGCAAAATCGGGCCAGTTGCGGCGCAACAAGAATGCAGTGACTTAAGTTGCGACGCAATTTCCCCATTGCAACGCAATAGCGACAAAATTTTCAAAAGGCCATAACTTTTGAACCGTAACTCCGTTTTTGACAAATAAGCTATCCACGGAATCGTGAGAGAGTCTACTTTCTAATGGTAATGCTTTTAAAAGATGATGATGATGTCAAGTTTCCAGAAAGGTTAATTTAGTGAGTGAATGCCGAGTTCCGTCTAGTTATGTAAGCTCTAAAGTATTAATCGAATGTCCGATGCATCAAGCCTTGTCATGGGTCATGTTTATAGGTATTTAGGCTTGATTCATGAATATAAGTAAGTAGGTACTTGTTTAGCTCATTATGGTCGTTCAATGCTTATAGGTAGTCGGGAATACTTGCAAAGCTTGGTAACTTACGTTATCATTTGTTGTACGCTTCTACGAGGTAAGATACACTACTTTGACACGCTGAGGGTTCAACAAAAACATGGTTTCATATAATAACTTCCCAATTGATATCTTGATTGCTTATGGGTATTCGGGGTTACATGGGAGGTGATATGGGCTATGTAAATGACTATTGAGGCCTGAAATGCAGTCCCTATGATATGAAATGTAATGATATGCTATGAAATGTTATGCAATGATATGAGACGTAACGATATGCTATGAAATGCTATGTAATGTCTTGAGATGAAATGAAATGTGATTATATGTTGATGATATGTGAAATGTGCATGAATGTATGGCTTGTTCATCTAGCTCACTAGTCTGATTAAGTTGCCATGACACGTGCACGTTTAAGGGCCCAAACGTTAAGATGTATATGTGATAATGTTTAGGTAATATGAACACCTAAACTATATGAGATGTGAAATCGAGCTCGTAATTTAGATGAAAGTGTTAAGCTTAACCCGTACTTGCCCTTGCCCGGCGGGTGCGTATATGTGGTTGCTCGGGTGGCTCCTTGCAACATGGTCAAAGATGTGAAGAGTAATACGGGAGGTCTGACCTGCCCCATTTGTCTTGAACATACGGATTACTCCGGGATTGGCTTGTCATTCCTTAACGACATTGATGTACAGCCGTAAGGTTTGTCCATTTAGTCGGGTGTGACTTATGTCACCCTTACAAAGATGTATATGTTATACGAGATGTGTGACTTATGTCACAACTACAAAGATGTTATATGTTATATGTGAAGATGCAAAAGATGACTAGGCACATTTAGGATGACTTATCCTATATGAAGATGTTTGGTGTGATGATATGATATGTGAGATGTAATGTATGATGTGATTTGTGCCTTAACGATTTCAAACGACTTTTCTATAAAGTTTTAAATGGACAAATGTTTTATAATGATGTGTTATCTTAGTTAGCTAATTCGTTAGCTAACACTTGTTTCTTGAAATGTGTTGTTCCCTCAGGTTTAGCAAGCTTGAGATAGATGACGAATAAAGTGCAAGGCATGGGTAGATTACAATGAAGCTGACTTAGTTTACCCATAGTTGCTGCTCGTTTTAGACATTTGAATAATGTTATGATATTTAAGACTTGTATTGATGTTGTGGTCGGTTGTTTAATGTTGGGCAACCGATGGGTTTCCATTTGAACTTATTTTGATGATATTGCTAGTAACACCATTTAATAAATGAACCAAACGGATTTTGTTGGTTTGGACTTTTAAAGTTGTTTCCGCTATCTCTTAACGCCGTTAGGCGAAATTTTTTGGAAATCCATATTTTTAAACGACGGGTGTTACAAGTTGGTATCAGATAAATGGTTTAAGTGAACCAAGGACTACAGGTTTACCATAGGAATTGGACTTAAACCGATTGAGGACAAATTAGGCTTAAGTAGGTATGCTTAGCCTTTGAGATGAAATGCTTTAGGACGGGTTTGGGATTGAGTGAGAGTGTAGGATTAAGGCTATGTGATGATTGTTTATTGATATGTGAATGTGTATTTTAGCCTTTATTCTTCCGTTTCTCGCTTCTCCGTCACTAAATTATTCCATTGCTACGATAGACGGTCCTCGAGGTGATGTGCTATTTCCCTAACTGAATTTGATAAATGTGCGCTGTAATTTATGTGTGAAGTGGTTGAAATGAAAGGAAATTTGTTGGATTAGGTGAAATGGTGTCCCGTTAATGGTGTCCAACCCACGAGGTTTGTGACAAGGACCGCAACGGAAATGAGATGTTGTATGGATGATAAGGATGATGTGAATGGAATTGGTGAAAGAATGTGATACACAGATGTGGTAATTAACATGCATGTGAAGTGATACAATTACAGTTATGGTCCGGAACATAATTGCAAGCGTATCACGACGCGAGCGTGTTTGTACGACCATGCTTGTGTTGACCGGAGTAGAAAGTAACGAAGTTGGTAAGATTTCTATGAAGTGATGTATTATGTTGTTGAGCCCACGGGTTTAAAAGACATGGACTTGAAGTTTGACGAGTAGAGTTGATGCTGGATACTTGGAGGGTTATAAGTAGGTGACACATAGAAGGGTTACCGGACACGCGTATGGAAGGATACAGTTACAATTCTGGTCGCGAACGTAGTTGTAAATGTATCACGACATGTGTGTGTTTGTGAGACTGTGTCTGTGTTGATCAGAATGAAGTGAAGATGGGAATGATGGAATCACTAGAGATAGCATATTTAACCACGTGAAGAGTAGTCATGTATCTATGGATTAAAGAATGAAGAAGATGAAGCAAGTAAAGAAGTTAACACTAAAGTTGATTGAACCCTTAACCATGAAACTCTTCCATTCTATGAACACCATGTTATGATGTGAAGCTACATTCGAGCTGTGAAGTGTTAAAGTTGTGCTTGGGTGTAAGGAAAACGTTTAGGTTTCGTTTGAAATAATTTTTCCTGATTATAAATAATATGCGGCACATGTTTTGGTCTGTTTTGGATTTACGACTCGTTTAGTTTTGATTACGCTAAAGGATGATATATGACGATTGGGACGAGTATCTACAGGTGGAGATTCTTCCTTATATTGCATGAGTGTAAGGGTGATGTTGATATCCTATATGTGTACAAAAGTTTATGTATGACTGCTCCTCAAGATAAAGAGTTTGTCCCTTAAGAAAAGTTAAGACGTTGGATGATGGAGTTATTTATAGTCTCTTAAAGCAGAAGAAGTAAAAGTTTTTAAGAACATCTTATTCCGAATTGATCATGTTTCTCGCCTATGTGATTCATCCATGTAAGGCAAATGTTATATTTCTAAAGTGAGGCCACTCGTAGTTTTGAGATGTACTATTAATGTTCCCAGTTTCATTGCGAACATGAGGTCGAGCCTTCAAGTGATGTGTGTCTAGTGCTATTTTCATGCAAACGCGTTTTCCGTTTTGTTCTCCATTATAGGAAGAAGTTAATGTTTTCGATTGTGGGATGTATTTCTTTTATAAGATAGATTTACGATTTTGCTACCATTTGTTGATGATGAAAGTCCTGCTAAAGTTATTTCTATCCTCATAAAGATCCTATTGAGTTTCTCGAAATACCTTCATGATAACGAAAGTACTTGTTGTGTACGAATTTAAGGAATCAAGCCTAAAGTTTTCTCTAGATCATTTAGTCAATACGTATAACAAGGAAAAATTATGCCTATTCTAAGTATGATGAAGAACATTATGTTTGCGTAAAGAGCGTTATTATGATTTTCAACTCGAAGGGGCTTAGTTTTAAATTCGTCAAAAGTGAGTAAAAGCTAAGGGAGCAGCTGACACTTAATGTTGAAAGAAACTTCGTAAGAAGAACATTGACCTTGTGCTTGTGAAATGGAAGCATACTCGTAGAGAAAGCTTAACTTGGGAAACCAAGTCCGTGATGCGGGAGAACTATCCTCACCTATGTGATGCTGAAGTGATTCCGAGGACAGAATCCTCTTAAGGGGGAGGTAATTGTAACATCCCGAACTTTTTGATTAACGGTTGACTTGAGTCGTTAAGTCAACACCACGTGTCCGTTAAGTCTCCAGACGATGTGATGCTCACGTGTGATTAATGTGCTATGTGTGTAAGGTTTTAAAGCCTTAATGATTCATGTGTTAATGTGTTTAAGATGATTAAATGTGTTTAAAGTGTTAGTAAGTATTCCCGTTAAGTCGTTTAAGCCCTAAATGTAAAGTTGTAAAGTTGAGGGGCCTAAGTGTGAGCTTAGGAAAGTGTGTCCAGCAGATTAGGGGGTGATTAGCCCTAATTCTTTCATTATTCAGATCACACACACACTTCTCTATCCCTAGAACCGCCCCCTCCCTTCCCTTGATCAATTCTTGCGTGATACGATCGTTTCTTGGTGATTTGAAGAAGATTTGATCCATAGTTTGCATCCTTCTTGTAATCTACATGTATTTGAGGTATTATTACATTGATTTCATGTCCTTTCAATCCCTTGATTCGTTTCATAACTGATTTAGGTCTTTAGAGGGTTGATTGGAGTCAAAATCGTGAGTTTTAATCGATTCGGTAACCTAAAATGTTTGTTATTGTGATGCAAATCAAGTAGGGGTTAATCAAGGATTTCATTGCATCATTATGGTCTTAAAATGATGAATTTTGAGGTACAAAAGCCGTTCATAAGGTTTGGGGTCGTTTGGGGTGTGTTTGGTTAAGTTTTGGAAGTTAAACAATGAGTTTTGTGCAGAATCGGGGCCAGTTGCGGCGCAACAAGAATGCAGTGACTTAAGTTGCGACGCAATTTCCCCATTGCGACGCAATAGCGACAGAATTTTCAAAAGGCCATAACTTTTGAACCGTAACTCCGTTTTTGACAAATAAGCTATCCACGGAATCGTGAGAGAGTCTACTTTCTAATGGTAATACTTTTAAAAGATGATGATGATGTCAAGTTTCCAGAAAGGTTAATTTAGTGAGTGAATGCCGAGTTTCGTCGAGTTATGTAAGCTCTAAAGTATTAATCGAATGTCCGATGCATCAAGCCTTGTCATGGGTCATGTTTATAGGTGTTTAGGCTTGATTTATGAATATAAGTAAGTAGGTACTTGTTTAGCTCATTATGGTCGTTCAATGCTTATAGGTAGTCGGGAATACTTGCAAAGCTTGGTAACTTACGTTATCATTTGTTGTACGCTTCTACGAGGTAAGATACACTACTTTGACACGCTGAGGGTTCAACAAAAACATGGTTTTCATATAATAACTTCCCAATTGATATCTTGATTGCTTATGGGTATTCGGGGTTACATGGGAGGTGATATGGGCTATGTAAATGACTATTGAGGCCTGAAATGCAGTCCCTATGATATGAAATGTAATGATATGCTATGAAATGTTATGCAATGATATGAAACGTAACGATATGCTATGAAATGCTATGTAATGTCTTGAGATGAAATGAAATGTGATTATATGTTGATGATATGTGAAATGTGCATGAATGTATGGCTTGTTCATCTAGCTCACTAGTCTGATTAAGTTGCCATGACACGTGCACGTTTGAGGTACAAAAGCCGTTCATAAGGTTTGGGGTCGTTTGGGGTGTGTTTGGTTAAGTTTTGGAAGTTAAACAATGAGTTTTGTGCAAAATCGGAGTTACGGTTCAAAAGTTATGGCCTTTTGAAAATTCTGTCGCTATTGCGTCGCAATGGGGAAATTGCGTCGCAACTTAAGTCACTGCATTCTTGTTGCGCCGCAACTGGCCCCGATTCTGCACAAAACTCATTGTTTAACTTCCAAAACTTAACCAAACACACCCCAAACGACCCCAAACCTTATGAACGGCTTTTGTACCTCAAAATTCATCATTTTAAGACCATAATGATGCAATGAAATCCTTGATTAACCCTACTTGATTTGCATCACAATAACAAACATTTTAGGTTACCGAATCGATTAAAACTCACGATTTTGACTCCAATCAACCCTCTAAAGACCTAGATCAGTTATGAAACGAATCAAGGGATTAAAAGGACATGAAATCAATGTAATAATACCTCAAATACCTGTTTCTTGGTGATTTGAAGAAGATTTGATCCATAGTTTGCATCCTTCTTGTAATCTACATGTATTTGAGGTATTATTACATTGATTTCATGTCCTTTCAATCCCTTGATTCGTTTCATAACTGATTTAGGTCTTTAGAGGGTTGATTGGAGTCAAAATCGTGAGTTTTAATCGATTCGGTAACCTAAAATGTTTGTTATTGTGATGCAAATCAAGTAGGGGTTAATCAAGGATTTCATTGCATCATTATGGTCTTAAAATGATGAATTTTGAGGTACAAAAGCCGTTCATAAGGTTTGGGGTCGTTTGGGGTGTGTTTGGTTAAGTTTTGGAAGTTAAACAATGAGTTTTGTGCAGAATCGGGGCCAGTTGCGGCGCAACAAGAATGCAGTGACTTAAGTTGCGACGCAATTTCCCCATTGCAACGCAATAGCGACAGAATTTTCAAAAGGCCATAACTTTTGAACCGTAACTCCGTTTTTGACAAATAAGCTATCCACGGAATCGTGAGAGAGTCTACTTTCTAATGGTAATGCTTTTAAAAGATGATGATGATGTCAAGTTTCCAGAAAGGTTAATTTAGTGAGTGAATGCCGAGTTTCGTCGAGTTATGTAAGCTCTAAAGTATTAATCGAATGTCCGATGCATCAAGCCTTGTCATGGGTCATGTTTATAGATGTTTAGGCTTGATTCATGAATATAAGTAAGTAGGTACTTGTTTAGCTCATTATGGTCGTTCAATGCTTATAGGTAGTCGGGAATACTTGCAAAGCTTGGTAACTTACGTTATCATTTGTTGTACGCTTCTACGAGGTAAGATACACTACTTTGACACGCTGAGGGTTCAACAAAAACATGGTTTTCATATAATAACTTCCCAATTGATATCTTGATTGCTTATGGGTATTCGGGGTTACATGGGAGGTGATATGGGCTATGTAAATGACTATTGAGGCCTGAAATGCAGTCCCTATGATATGAAATGTAATGATATGCTATGAAATGCTATGTAATGTCTTGAGATGAATTGAAATGTGATTATATGTTGATGATATGTGAATGTGTATTTTAGCCTTTATTCTTCCGTTTCTCGCTTCTCCGTCACTAAATTATTCCATTGCTACGATAGACGGTCCTCGAGGTGATGTGCTATTTCCCTAACTGAATTTGATAAATGTGCGCTGTAATTTATGTGTGAAGTGGTTGAAATGAAAGGAAATTTGTTGGATTAGGTGAAATGGTGTCCCGTTAATGGTGTCCAACCCACGAGGTTTGTGACAAGGACCGCAACGGAAATGAGATGTTGTATGGATGATAAGGATGATGTGAATGGAATTGGTGAAAGAATGTGATACACAGATGTGGTAATTAACATGCATGTGAAGTGATACAATTACAGTTATGGTCCGGAACATAATTGCAAGCGTATCACGACGCGAGCGTGTTTGTACGACCATGCTTGTGTTGACCGGAGTAGAAAGTAACGAAGTTGGTAAGATTTCTATGAAGTGATGTATTATGTTGTTGAGCCCACGGGTTTAAAAGACATGGACTTGAAGTTTGACGAGTAGAGTTGATGCTGGATACTTGGAGGGTTATAAGTAGGTGACACATAGAAGGGTTACCGGACACGCGTATGGAAGGATACAGTTACAATTCTGGTCGCGAACGTAGTTGTAAATGTATCACGACATGTGTGTGTTTGTGAGACTGTGTCTGTGTTGATCAGAATGAAGTGAAGATGGGAATGATGGAATCACTAGAGATAGCATATTTAACCACGTGAAGAGTAGTCATGTATCTATGGATTAAAGAATGAAGAAGATGAAGCAAGTAAAGAAGTTAACACTAAAGTTGATTGAACCCTTAACCATGAAACTCTTCCATTCTATGAACACCATGTTATGATGTGAAGCTACATTCGAGCTGTGAAGTGTTAAAGTTGTGCTTGGGTGTAAGGAAAACGTTTAGGTTTCGTTTGAAATAATTTTTCCTGATTATAAATAATATGCGGCACATGTTTTGGTCTGTTTTGGATTTACGACTCGTTTAGTTTTGATTACGCTAAAGGATGATATATGACGATTGGGACGAGTATCTACAGGTGGAGATTCTTCCTTATATTGCATGAGTGTAAGGGTGATGTTGATATCCTATATGTGTACAAAAGTTTATGTATGACTGCTCCTCAAGATAAAGAGTTTGTCCCTTAAGAAAAGTTAAGACGTTGGATGATGGAGTTATTTATAGTCTCTTAAAGCAGAAGAAGTAAAAGTTTTTAAGAACATCTTATTCCGAATTGATCATGTTTCTCGCCTATGTGATTCATCCATGTAAGGCAAATGTTATATTTCTAAAGTGAGGCCACTCGTAGTTTTGAGATGTACTATTAATGTTCCCAGTTTCATTGCGAACATGAGGTCGAGCCTTCAAGTGATGTGTGTCTAGTGCTATTTTCATGCAAACGCGTTTTCCGTTTTGTTCTCCATTATAGGAAGAAGTTAATGTTTTCGATTGTGGGATGTATTTCTTTTATAAGATAGATTTACGATTTTGCTACCATTTGTTGATGATGAAAGTCCTGCTAAAGTTATTTCTATCCTCATAAAGATCCTATTGAGTTTCTCGAAATACCTTCATGATAACGAAAGTACTTGTTGTGTACGAATTTAAGGAATCAAGCCTAAAGTTTTCTCTAGATCATTTAGTCAATACGTATAACAAGGAAAAATTATGCCTATTCTAAGTATGATGAAGAACATTATGTTTGCGTAAAGAGCGTTATTATGATTTTCAACTCGAAGGGGCTTAGTTTTAAATTCGTCAAAAGTGAGTAAAAGCTAAGGGAGCAGCTGACACTTAATGTTGAAAGAAACTTCGTAAGAAGAACATTGACCTTGTGCTTGTGAAATGGAAGCATACTCGTAGAGAAAGCTTAACTTGGGAAACCAAGTCCGTGATGCGGGAGAACTATCCTCACCTATGTGATGCTGAAGTGATTCCGAGGACAGAATCCTCTTAAGGGGGAGGTAATTGTAACATCCCGAACTTTTTGATTAACGGTTGACTTGAGTCGTTAAGTCAACACCACGTGTCCGTTAAGTCTCCAGACGATGTGATGCTCACGTGTGATTAATGTGCTATGTGTGTAAGGTTTTAAAGCCTTAATGATTCATGTGTTAATGTGTTTAAGATGATTAAATGTGTTTAAAGTGTTAGTAAGTATTCCCGTTAAGTCGTTTAAGCCCTAAATGTAAAGTTGTAAAGTTGAGGGGCCTAAGTGTGAGCTTAGGAAAGTGTGTCCAGCAGATTAGGGGGTGATTAGCCCTAATTCTTTCATTATTCAGATCACACACACACTTCTCTATCCCTAGAACCGCCCCTCCCTTCCCTTGATCAATTCTTGCGTGATACGATCGTTTCTTGGTGATTTGAAGAAGATTTGATCCATAGTTTGCATCCTTCTTGTAATCTACATGTATTTGAGGTATTATTACATTGATTTCATGTCCTTTCAATCCCTTGATTCGTTTCATAACTGATTTAGGTCTTTAGAGGGTTGATTGGAGTCAAAATCGTGAGTTTTAATCGATTCGGTAACCTAAAATGTTTGTTATTGTGATGCAAATCAAGTAGGGGTTAATCAAGGATTTCATTGCATCATTATGGTCTTAAAATGATGAATTTTGAGGTACAAAAGCCGTTCATAAGGTTTGGGGTCGTTTGGGGTGTGTTTGGTTAAGTTTTGGAAGTTAAACAATGAGTTTTGTGCAGAATCGGGGCCAGTTGCGGCGCAACAAGAATGCAGTGACTTAAGTTGCGACGCAATTTCCCCATTGCGACGCAATAGCGACAGAATTTTCAAAAGGCCATAACTTTTGAACAGTAACTCCGTTTTTGACAAATAAGCTATCCACGGAATCGTGAGAGAGTCTACTTTCTAATGGTAATACTTTTAAAAGATGATGATGATGTCAAGTTTCCAGAAAGGTTAATTTAGTGAGTGAATGCCGAGTTTCGTCGAGTTATGTAAGCTCTAAAGTATTAATCGAATGTCCGATGCATCAAGCCTTGTCATGGGTCATGTTTATAGGTGTTTAGGCTTGATTTATGAATATAAGTAAGTAGGTACTTGTTTAGCTCATTATGGTCGTTCAATGCTTATAGGTAGTCGGGAATACTTGCAAAGCTTGGTAACTTACGTTATCATTTGTTGTACGCTTCTACGAGGTAAGATACACTACTTTGACACGCTGAGGGTTCAACAAAAACATGGTTTTCATATAATAACTTCCCAGTTGATATCTTGATTGCTTATGGGTATTCGGGGTTACATGGGAGGTGATATGGGCTATGTAAATGACTATTGAGGCCTGAAATGCAGTCCCTATGATATGAAATGTAATGATATGCTATGAAATGTTATGCAATGATATGAGACGTAACGATATGCTATGAAATGCTATGTAATGTCTTGAGATGAAATGAAATGTGATTATATGTTGATGATATGTGAAATGTGCATGAATGTATGGCTTGTTCATCTAGCTCACTAGTCTGATTAAGTTGCCATGACACGTGCACGTTTAAGGGCCCAAACGTTAAGATGTATATGTGATAATGTTTAGGTAATATGAACACCTAAACTATATGATATGTGAAATCGAGCTCGTAATTTAGATGAAAGTGTTAAGCTTAACCCGTACTTGCCCTTGCCCGGCGGGTGCGTATATGTGGTTGCTCGGGTGGCTCCTTGCAACATGGTCAAAGATGTGAAGAGTAATACGGGAGGTCTGACCCGCCCCATTTGTCTTGAACATACGGATTACTCCGGGATAGGCTTATCATTCCTTAACGACATTGATGTACAGCCGTAAGGTTTGTCCATCTAGTCGGGTGTGACTTATGTCACCCTTACAAAGATGTATATGTTATACGAGATGTGTGACTTATGTCACAACTACAAAGATGTTAGATGTTATATGTGAAGATGCAAAAGATGACTAGGCACATTTAGGATGACCCATCCTATATGAAGATGTTTGGTGTGATGATATGATATGTGAGATGTAATGTATGATGTGATTTGTGCCTTAACGATTTCAAACGACTTTTCTATAAAGTTTTAAATGGACAAATGTTTTATAATGATGTGTTATCTTAGTTAGCTAATTCGTTAGCTAACACTTGTTTCTTGAAATGTGTTGTTCCCTCAGGTTTAGCAAGCTTGAGATAGATGACGAATAAAGTGCGAGGCATGGGTAGATTACAGTGAAGCTGACTTAGTTTACCCATAGTTGCTGCTCGTTTTATACATTTGAATAATGTTATGATATTTAAGACTTGTATTGATGTTGTGGTCGGTTGTTTAATGTTGGGCAACCGATAGGTTTCCATTTGAACTTATTTTGATGATATTGCTAGTAACACCATTTAATAAATGAACCAAACGGATTTTGTTGGTTTGGACTTTTAAAGTTGTTTCCGCTATCTCTTAACGCCGTTAGGCGAAAATTTTTGGAAATCCATATTTTTAAACGACGGGTGTTACAACTATCATGGTTGGATCCAATGTTCATTGGATACCATTAAAACTTTAATATGAATATTGCAAATGCCTTCTGGGTGAGCAAAAACCGAACCGAACCGGTTTCAGATTTCATATGTAAAAACCAAACCATTAAAACTGAATCGGACCAAAGTAATATATACTTCAACTTATTTGTAGTTTATATTATTTTACTAGCTATTATATCTACTAGCTGTTTAGTAAATTTGTTAATCTATTTTAGTTACACATATATAGACTGTCTTATTTTCAAGTATATATATTTGTATGTTACTAATTATCATACCGTTGATCATTAGTTAAAGTATCATGATAAATCTTAAGATATAGAAGTGACGAGTAGAACTCCAACACCGATTCATATTAAATTTCAAATGGTGTTTGTTTTTAATTAACTTGTTCATGTAACAGTTAATCGTAAACATTAAATCTATATATTTAAGTTTATTACTGAATTTATTTTATAATAATTAAAAGTTTTATTTTTAACTTTATTAACTAATTTTTTTGAAAACCAAAACAAAACCAAAAACTGACCCAAGCAATAAAATCAAAAATATTCTAAACTCTTATCTAATATCCCAAACAATAAAATAGCAAACGAACAAAAAATCTAAACACTAAATCCAAGATCTACAACCAACGAATACGAAGAAAAGGATGATTGTTAACGACACATAACTCGAATAGAGGTCTGAGTTGAGATCGCATTTGTGGTCGGGTAAGTTGAATGGAAGTGTTTTAATAGCAACAACGTCATAGAGGCAGCGGCGTAGCAGTAGTAGTTGCTGGAATCTATGTATAAACACACAGATAATAAGCTCAGGATCCAAGAAGGAGACCAAGATGTGAATTGCTTAATATATATATAAAAAAAAAGGAAAAAATAATTTGAAAAGAAAGAAGGGGGGATTGTGGGGGCAAAAGACTATCCACCAAGCTCCATCATCACGATTCATCATCAAATATCTAGCTTGCATATCAAAATCCATATACTTAAATTGCAAGATTACTTGTAATATACAAAGTGCATGAAACATGTGTTGGTATACAAGCACAAATATAATACAAAAACAAGAACATGGATAAAGTTACTGAGAGGATTTTTGGTGGTTTTTCTTTTTCATATTTCTTCACACAAAAGATAATACATCAACTTGGAATAAAAAGAATTAAACAAAAACTGACTGACACCACTACTTCAAAACTAAAAATAAAATACGGAATAATGAAACTACTGCTAGACTTTGTCAACATGTAGATAAGGACATAAAGTTAGTCTAGTTTATTTTGACCACATGACCATCAAACCCGGTTAAATTAAAGCTGTCCACCAAAAACCCGGTTTAGAATTATATATGCAACATGTATAATGACCAAAACTGCTAGCAACGGGCTTGAAAAGTTCTTAAGAACCACATTTAGAGCATGGGGTACTATGGGCTCTCGACGCCGACTCCGAATCCTACTTGGACAATCGGCGCCGACCCCTCAACCATACCGCTATCTTGGTTCTTGGTTTGTGGTTTGTGATGCGGCAATCAAACCCCGATGTCTGGCGTTAGCTATTCTTTTGTTTTCTTCCTTTTTATTTGGATTGGATGTGTAATGACTGTTTGGGGTGGAATTTTCACTACTAGGATCCTTATACTATTAATATGCTTGAACTGTATAGTCTTTGATTATTGTTCCGGTACTACTTGAAGGATCTTGATTGTTTTATATGGCTTTAGGATCTTGACTGTGTTATTATATAATCTTGACAAAACAAGATCTTGACATAATCAAGATCAATATGAAAACTAACGAACGTATATCTAGTATATTGAGATATTATATATAGGATAAGCTTTTATATCAAAAAACACGTCAAAGGAATAAGTCAGAATGGTTTACAATATGTGGAAATAAGTTACAACGGCTGGAATATCACTTCAACCGTAAGAACCGGGATTGAGAAGAGTCTTACCATGTGTGGAAAAAGGTCTCAACGGTCATCTTCACCAAGTCTTCAACGTAAAGAGCAAGTCCGGGGAGATCCAAGATATTTCGCACAAGTAGTTCAACGTCTAGCTATATAAATACCAAGGTCTCGTCGATGAAAGGGGAGGGTACATCGAAACAACACAACTCACTCATCAACACTGCTACATTCGTTCATCGTTCTCATTCCTAGAATAGCTAGTTATTCAATCAAACACTATTGTATTGTAATTCACCATAATTAATAAAAGAACATAGGTAGATACGATTGTTTCATCCCGAGACTTTTTTACCTATGATTCCATAATAGGATCAAGGGTTTTTCCCTGTCAACAAAATTCTTGTGTCGCTTACTTTATCGCATATTCTTTATTTTGTATTATTAAAAAAGGGTAAAGGAGGGCACCCTATCCCCGAAACCACATTGGATCCCCATCATCCCACCCGGTAAGGGTTATGATGCCGGTAAAATACCTTCACTTAATACCCACGTGAATTGGGCATCCCCAAGGATTGATGTAACACCCCACCGTTGGCGGAAACATGAGGTGTCATGAAAAGTACAACACGACATGAAATTACATAGATACCGCTAAATGAAATAGAATATAATAAATATATTCCCAAAAACATGAGTTCAAAGTCATAACGATGCTAGAACAGCTTAATACAATAAGTCCATAAACGGGATAGTCCAAGGCATGTAGCCTTAAAGTCTGACAATAAGCAATGGAGCATAAATCTCCGAAGTCCAGTCCTAGCATAGAAGTCTTTATCCCTGGTTAGCCTGAGTACCTGAAAAGTATACTAAAACGTGTCAACACAAAGGTTGGTGAGTTCGTAGGTTTTAGTCAAAAAGTCTAGTCAAAGAATTAAGTCTTTTGTCAATTCTTTTAAGTCTAAACAAGTATTAGTTCAATACATAATGAGCAGAGTTACGCCATAATATGTCCAAAGTCTCAAGTCTCATGTCTCAAAGTCTCAAAGTCTCAATGTCTAGAAGACTCAAAGTCTCAAAGTCTCAATGTCTCAAGTCCGGCCTTACGGTACCTGCCTTAATCCAAGTCTCAAGTCTCAAGTCCAAGTCTCAAACTCATACAATAAGCACGTCCAAACCAACACATCATAAAGCACAACAATAAACACATAAATCACACACATATAAACAAGATCAAGCACGTCAAATGGCACAAGTAACTCTATACGCACAGGCTCCGTATTGAACATAAACAGAAATCGACAAAACTGTTTGAAAATAAGTATACTTTCTACCCCAAAACTTGTAAAAAGAGGGGCTACGAAACTCACCTGAAAGCAGCACAAGTCAAGAACACGAACAGTCAGATACACCTAAAACACGAACACTATCTGTGCAAAAGTCCTACACTGTCCACAAGTCACCCAGTAAGTACTTACTTAATTGTACACGTTTATGTCATATACTAGTGTCTTAAGAAATGCCATTATGCCATGTCGTATTATATTTACTTGAATAACACTTTTAATGTTCAAGACCGACTTTAAATCTCAAATTAATCGTTTAAAGTGATAAGACTTTTCTTATTAGCTCGATTGACAATGACAGGATAGAACCAAGAATGAACACTGGAGCATTTCACTGAGGTTAAATTTCATTGACCTTAATTTTTCTTTGACTTTAAATTCCATTGACTTTAAACTCCATTGACTTTAAATTCCATTGACCTTAAAACTCATTGAACTTAATCTTATTGAAGTTAAAGCTTTGAGGTTAAAAGTCATTGAGGTGAAAAGGCTTTGAAGTTAAACTTTCATTGAACTTAAATTTCTTTGAGGTTAAACATACTAGTCGACACTTAAAAGAACTTTCTTGACTTTAAATCCTTTGAACTTAAAATTTTCTTTGAGCTTAAAAGTTCTGACAGGTTACTCCATTGAGGTTAAAACTCTTTGAACTTACCATTGATTGAACTTAAGACTCTTTGCAGTTAAAACCCTTTGAACTTACACTTTTTTTGAACTTAATCTGTTTGAAGTTACTCCCTTTAACCTACTGTAACGAAATACATAGCTCATTGAACTTAAAAATCCTTTGACCTTAATTGTCTTTGAGCTTAAACTCTTTGAGGTTAACACGATTGATTGAAAGCGACCAGAAACATAAGATGAACCCTAACCCTAGTTACGGTTTTGAACAAGTAAAAAAGAAGAAGATGAAGACGATTACAAGACCCAAACACATGAATGCTTCATAGATCTACCCGTTTTATGCCAAAACATCACTAATAAATTCGGATTTTATGATTTTCGGGTATATATATATATATACTCATGCTCATCATGTAAGTTTAATTAGTATGGTTTTATATACTAGAGTAATGTAAGCCATCGTAGTGTTAATATATTGGTGGACAAAACCTCATGTATTAATTAATGTAAACTTATAAGAGTTATAAATCATACGTGTTTTGCTAAAGCTGTTTAGATGTTTGGTTTTAATTAACAATAATGTTTGTATTATTAAACTACTATTAGGTAATGTAGAATATTGTTACGGAATTCAACGAGGTTGGCCGGATTTGGATTCTCATTTGGTGAGAGGTAAGATAACTACCTTTTGACACGAGGAACACAACGAGAACTTAGTTTTCATAATTAACGATGGTTAAAGCCCCTTTCATACGCTTGTTAAGTTATGGGAACTTCGGGAGGGCTTATGGTTGGTTTTATGCATGCATGCCTTAGTTAACTTTAGTTTTAATGTAATGCATGCTTTAACTTGTGATGATTGATATGTTTGATTTGATTGCATGCGGTTGAAATATTGTTATGGTTGGTTTGGTTGATTGGGGTTGTGATTGCATGCTTGATGTTTGATTGGCATAATACATGTAGTACACTAGACTCATATAGGATTGTCATGATTCACTGTTGCACGATAGGGGCCCTAAAATGACGAGATTGAAACGATTGATAAAACGATACGATTGAAACGGTTGATAAATCCTTAAGGTAATACGGTTGATAAACTCGAGTATAAAATTAAGGTTGAAAAGTGTTAAGCTTAACTCATGCTAGTCCCAGGAGGGGCTAGTGTGTTACGGTTAGTCGGGCGGGGTAGTCATGATGCCCCTTACGACATGGTCACGATTGCTTGAGTTTGCCGGGTGGTTAGGACCGATCACCATGCTTTACTAAACGGCTTTCTCTTGGATTTGGTTATGCTTATCCTTAACGACGCTGATGGACCCTGAAAGGAATACCCATCATGTCGGGTGCAAGGTTCCTTGAAAGGTCGAATGACCGCCTATGCACAACCGCGATTGATTTACTTGTGACATAAGTCACTACTTAACGATTGAAAATGGCATAACCTATGATTGATGATTGAGATTGAAATGAGATTGAAATTAAGATTGATAACGATGATTGTTGAGGTGATTTGAGGTTGCTAGGCACATGTAGGAATGTAATTTTCCTATGGTGTTTTTCGATTGATATGTGATGATTGTTTGTAAAATGCTTAACATGCGTATGAACTAATTAAGATGATTTAATTGGCAACTTCTTTTACAACCTGTGGTTATCTTACTCGGCTTTTAAAGCTGACACTTGTTTGTTTAAAATGTTGTGTTTCCTCAGGTTAAACATTGGAGTTTGCTTAGAGTGAAGTTGGGTAGATATTTGCTATAGACGATGACATTTTCTTAGCCTCATTTATTTAGATGACATTTATTATATCTTTTATTGTCGGAATTTATGACTATGGGCTTTCTTAAATTATTGTTGTGATGCAATGAAGTAACACCAAATGTTTTGTAGACCATTCCTTAGGAAATGGTTAAGTTTTTATCGGGACGTTTCCACATTTTCGTCATTGTATTTAAAAGTTTTGAAAACCCATATTTTTAAATGTCGGGTGTTACATCACGCAAGTCATTGTACATCTTGTCAGTGCCCGGATGTACCGAATACATTGTATTATGAGCTTCATTCATAATCAATGCCCTTAAATCGCCAGTGAAAGGAACCCATAGTCTGTTCACAAAATACAATCAACCATCGTCCTTTTTATCTAGATGTTGTTCCATACCTCGCAATTCCTTTTGAGAAGTTCTTCATCGCCAACAACCACTGTCTGTGCTTCTATGATATGATCTCTGAGACTTCTTTGCATGGTGATACCCATAACGCGTACTCGTCTAGGCTTAACTCTTTCCTTACGGCTTAGGGCGTCAGCCACTACATTGGCTTTTCCCAGGTGATAACGAATGTCACAGTCATAATCACTGCGTAACTCAAGCCATCTTTGTTGTCTCATATTCAAATCTCGTTGAGTGAAGATATGTTTTATGCTTTTGTGATCCGTGTATATTAAACACTTGGTTCCATACAAATAATGCCTCCAGCACTTTAATGCAAATACCACTGCTCCTAACTCCAAGTCATGAGTTGTGTAATTTCTCTCATGGACCTTCATTTGTCGCGAGGCGTATGCAATCACCTTGCCTCTTGCATGAGCACACAACCTAACCCTTGACCTGATACATCGCAGTACACCACAAAATCATCAGATCCTTCCGGCAGACTTAAGATCGGTGCATTACACAACCTAACCTTCAAAATCTGAGACGCTTCTTCTTGTTTCTCTCCTCAAACACACGGTCTGTCTTTCTGAGTTAATTGCGTAAGCAGCAACACAATCTTGGAAAAATTCTCGATGAACCTTCTATAGTAACCCGCCAAACTAAGGAATTGTCTCACCTCAGTCGGCGTCTCTGGTGTTCTCCAATTCTTGACTGGATCAATCTGCTAGGATCCACATGTATCCCATCTTTGCTCAAGACATGTCCCAAAATGTGTACCTCATTCAGCCAAAACTCTCACTTAGAAAACTTCCCATACAGTTTTTCCTTCCTCAATAAATCAAGTACCTTTCTTAGATGTTCGGCATGCTCTTCCTTTGTCTTTGAGTGAATCAGAATGTCGTCGATAAACACAATTACAAACTTGTCCAAGTACGGTCGACATACTTTATTCATCAAATCCATGAATACTGCTGGGGCGTTAGTCAATCCAAAGGGCATCACTGTGAAAAATGGGAGGAGGGGGTGCCGGGGAGGTTGGGTGTGGGGGTGTGGTTGGTTGTTTGGGAGTGGGGGGGATTGGGGAGGGGGATATGTGGGGGGGAAAGAGGATAGGGGGCAGGGGACGAGGGGGACGTGGGGGTTGGACAACAGGGGAAGCGTGGGGGGGGAGGGGAGTAGGCGAAGCATCAAGAAATGCTGGGGCGTTAGTCAATCCAAAGGGCATCACTGTGAGCGTTGAACTTAAAAATCCTTTGACCTTAATTGTCTTTGAGCTTAAACTCTTTGAGGTAAAACTCTTTGAGGTTAACACGATTGATTCAAAGCGACCAGAAACATAAGATGAACCCTAACCCTAGTTACGGTTTTGAACAAGTAAAAAAGAAGAAGATGAAGACGATTACAAGACCCAAACACATGAATGCTTCATAGATCTAACCGTTTTATGCCAAAACATCACTAATAAATTCGGATTTTATGATTTTCGGGTATATATATATATATACTCATGCTCATCATGTAAGTTTAATTAGTATGGTTTTATATACTAGAGTAATGTAAGCCATCGTAGTGTTAATATATTGGTGGACAAAACCTCATGTATTAATTAATGTAAACTTATAAGAGTTATAAATCATACGTGTTTTGCTAAAGCTGTTTAGATGTTTGGTTTTAATTAACAATAATGTTTGTATTATTAAACTACTATTAGGTAATGTAGAATATTGTTACGGAATTCAACGAGGTTGGCCGGATTTGGATTCTCATTTGGTGAGAGGTAAGATAACTACCTTTTGACACGAGGAACACAACGAGAACTTAGTTTTCATAATTAACTATGGTTAAAGCCCCTTGCATACGCTTGTTAAGATATGGGAACTTCGGGAGGGCTTATGGTTGGTTTTATGCATGTCATGCCTTAGTTAACTTTAGTTTTAATGTAATGCATGCTTTAACTTGTGATGATTGATATGTTTGATTTGATTGCATGCGGTTGAAATATTGTTATGGTTGGTTTGGTTGATTGGGGTTGTGATTGCATGCTTGATGTTTGATTGGCATAATACATGTAGTACACTAGACTCATATAGGATTGTCATGATTCACTGTTGCACGATAGGGGCCCTAAAATGACGAGATTGAAACGATTGATAAAACGATACGATTGAAACGGTTGATAAATCCTTAAGGTAATACGGTTGATAAACTCGAGTATAAACTTAAGGTTGAAAAGTGTTAAGCTTAACTCATGCTAGTCCCAGGAGGGGCTAGTGTGTTACGGTTAGTCGGGCGGGGTAGTCATGATGCCCCTTACGACATGGTCACGATTGCTTGAGTTTGCCGGGTGGTTAGGACCGATCACCATGCTTTACTAAACGGCTTTCTCTTGGATTTGGTTATGCTTATCCTTAACGACGCTGATGGACCCTGAAAGGAATACCCATCATGTCGGGTGCAAGGTTCCTTGAAAGGTCGAATGACCGCCTATGCACAACCGCGATTGATTTACTTGTGACATAAGTCACTACTTAACGATTGAAAATGGCATAACCTATGATTGATGATTGAGATTGAAATGAGATTGAAATTAAGATTGATAACGATGATTGTTGAGGTGATTTAAGGTTTATAGGCACATGTAGGAATGTAATTTTCCTATGGTGTTTTTCTATTGATATGTGATGATTGTTTGTAAAATGCTTAACATGCGTATGAACTAATTAAGATGATTTAATTGGCAACTTCTTTTACAACCTGTGGTTATCTTACTCGGCTTTTAAAGCTGACACTTGTTTGTTTAAAATGTTGTGTTTCCTCAGGTTAAACATTGGAGTTTGCTTAGAGTGAAGTTGGGTAGATATTTGCTATAGACGATGACATTTTCTTAGCCTCATTTATTTAGATGACATTTATTATATCTTTTATTGTCGGAATTTATGACTATGGGCTTTCTTAAATTATTGTTGTGATGCAATGAAGTAACACCAAATGTTTTGTAGACCATTCCTTAGGAAATGGTTAAGTTTTTATCGGGACGTTTCCACATTTTCGTCATTGTATTTAAAAGTTTTGAAAACCCATATTTTTAAATGTCGGGTGTTACATCACGCAAGTCATTGTACATCTTGTCAGTGCCCGGATGTACCGAATACATTGTATTATGAGCTTCATTCATAATCAATGCCCTTAAATCGCCAGTGAAAGGAACCCATAGTCTGTTCACAAAATACAATCAACCATCGTCCTTTTTATCTAGATGTTGTTCCATACCTCGCAATTCCTTTTGAGAAGTTCTTCATCGCCAACAACCACTGTCTGTGCTTCTATGATATGATCTCTGAGACTTCTTTGCATGGTGATACCCATAACGCGTACTCGTCTAGGCTTAACTCTTTCCTTACGGCTTAGGGCGTCAGCCACTACATTGGCTTTTCCCAGGTGATAACGAATGTCACAGTCATAATCACTGCGTAACTCAAGCCATCTTTGTTGTCTCATATTCAAATCTCGTTGAGTGAAGATATGTTTTATGCTTTTGTGATCCGTGTATATTAAACACTTGGTTCCATACAAATAATGCCTCCAGCACTTTAATGCAAATACCACTGCTCCTAACTCCAAGTCATGAGTTGTGTAATTTCTCTCATGGACCTTCATTTGTCGCGAGGCGTATGCAATCACCTTGCCTCTTGCATGAGCACACAACCTAACCCTTGACCTGATACATCGCAGTACACCACAAAATCATCAGATCCTTCCGGCAGACTTAAGATCGGTGCATTACACAACCTAACCTTCAAAATCTGAGACGCTTCTTCTTGTTTCTCTCCTCAAACACACGGTCTGTCTTTCTGAGTTAATTGCGTAAGCAGCAACACAATCTTGGAAAAATTCTCGATGAACCTTCTATAGTAACCCGCCAAACTAAGGAATTGTCTCACCTCAGTCGGCGTCTCTGGTGTTCTCCAATTCTTGACTGGATCAATCTGCTAGGATCCACATGTATCCCATCTTTGCTCAAGACATGTCCCAAAATGTGTACCTCATTCAGCCAAAACTCTCACTTAGAAAACTTCCCATACAGTTTTTCCTTCCTCAATAAATCAAGTACCTTTCTTAGATGTTCGGCATGCTCTTCCTTTGTCTTTGAGTGAATCAGAATGTCGTCGATAAACACAATTACAAACTTGTCCAAGTACGGTCGACATACTTTATTCATCAAATCCATGAATACTGCTGGGGCGTTAGTCAATCCAAAGGGCATCACTGTGAGCGTTGAACTTAAAAATCCTTTGACCTTAATTTTCTTTGAGCTTAAACTCTTTGAGGTTAACACGATTGATTTTAAGCGACCAGAAACATAAGATGAACCCTAACCCTAGTTACGGTTTTGAACAAGTAAAAAAGAAGAAGATGAAGACGATTACAAGACCCAAACACATGAATGCTTCATAGATCTAACCGTTTTATGCCAAAACATCACTAATAAATTCGGATTTTATGATTTTCGGGTATATACATATATATAAAAGCCGATTTAAGTGTATAAAAGCATGAAATCACAAGAAAAATGATTTAGGATGGAAACCCATGAATTTTCTTACCAAAAATCGAGATGGAGATGATGATTGTTGAAGGAAAAGTTGGTTTTCGAGAGGGAAGAAAAGTGGGCAGCCGCAAGAGAAAGAGAGGAGAGAAAGAGAACTGTGGAAAATAAAAGAGTGAAAGTGAAGGAGGGAATAGGAGACTAGGGTTTTTGTTGCTCCTTATTGCCTTGACCTTAATCTGATTCAAGTTAGGAGTATCTGTACGTGATTAACAACAACAATTCTAACTTTTTACCTTAATTATCTTTGAGTTTAATTCCTTTGAACTTAATAAGGTCAGTAAGAAAGAAAGAACTCTTGACCTTACCTAAAAATTCGTTTGACTAGACAAATTAAGAAAAGTCCAGACTTGTTAATTTATTTTGTCGACATAATTGTTTGTAACTTTTAAATAGCTTTCAAACGACTATATATATGACCATATTTGATAGTAAAATCTTTAAATGATTTAATTATTAAGTGTTTTCCACTTTATTTGGCATTTCTCTGGACAACTAGCATTCCTTATAATCTCGAACTTTCGCACTAATTTTTCCAAAAGTCTAAATGCTCTCAAGACTCGAATGAACATGAATTCGCTTAAACTCATATATAAGGTCTTAAAATTGTACTTGCAGATGAAATTAATTCATTTATTCTCACTAAAATGGCACGTACATAAACGAAACGAACTGAAGACCATCGGAAAAGTACTTCGGAAAAATACGCTCAGATGACGGTTGTTACAATTGAACCCGCGCCTCTCAACTTGACATGTGGGCCTAAGCTGCATTGGTAACGGGTACCACTCCATCTAATGATAGATTGGTTTTGATTTTGTATTATTTCAAGATCACAGTATTGATTTTCACTTTTTATTATCTTTATCTTCATTATTCTTACTAAATCTTCTTTGGAAACTATTTCTAAGATCTTTACAAAGCTTTTTTGTCTAAAATCTTTCATTAAAGTAATTTCTCATTAGCATTTACCTTTATTTATTTTAAGATCACAAACACCAGCCTTCACTTACAAATCTTTGGTCAGAAAATTATTTCGAGTCTTTATAGAAAATTATCTTGAGTAATTTTTGCCCAAAACAATGACAGTTATATATTTGAAAATGTGAGATGAAAAAATCTCGAAATAGCAAAATCGAACATTCAAGTATTGATAGTTACTCACAAAGAATTTATATGATGGCAATTATAATATTTGTGAAAGATATCTATCTATTGATTATACTAAAATGGGTTGTCTATATGGTCACTTGATATTGATAAAGATCAATTTCATTTTTGAAAAGTGAAGATACAATTCTCGACTCAGACTACCATATATGAGTAGTATTCCGTCACTAATAATGTATACCCCATTATATTTTATGTTATATAATTTGTTTAGAATATAAAGATCTTATCTCATGATAATTCATGAGAACAATAATTCCAAGTTTGAATTATTATATTTCAAACTTGTATATGATAACTTTGTGTGTACACTTAGAAAGTTATATTCAATAGTTTTATATGTACAAGATTTGATCTTTTGGGCCATTGTGCAGATTTAAACCTTCTTGGTCGCAAGGACCTCGACCGTGGTGAATGTGTTAGAAGCATGGGGGAGGGACCAAATCGTCAGAGTCAAACCTATTCATGTCAGTCATCACTAGGTTCCTTGTAACATTCCAAATATCTATTCAATTACGTTAACTTTCATTGTTAATTAGTGTCGACCTGACGTGCTTTATATTTAATGTAGACAATTATTGTGATAAATATTATGTGTTATATGAGTTATTATATGGTAGTTAAATAGATTTAAAATTGTGTCAATTAATTAAATAGATAAATACGTGTCAATTAAATAGACTCCAATTATGATACAGAGGACAAAACTTACTTACCTGATTTGAACCAACATTAAAATAACATTTATAGGTTATATGACATTCACTTTACATTATTATATCTCCGAAATTTCTTGTCATTTTTGTTAATATTTTGAATTTCATTGAAAATTTAAACACAAACAAACACAACAGATTTATATACACATGATTTCAAGTTTTTTGAATTATTATATTTCAAACTTGTATATGATAACTTTGTGTGTACACTTAGAAAGTTATATTCAATAGTTTTATATGTACAAGATTTGATCTTTTGGGCCATTGTGCAGATTTAAACCTTCTTGGTCGCAAGGACCTCGACCGTGGTGAATGTGTTAGAAGCATGGGGGAGGGACCAAATCGTCAGAGTCAAACCTATTCATGTCAGTCATCACTAGGTTCCTTGTAACATTCCAAATATCTATTCAATTACGTTAACTTTCATTGTTAATTAGTGTCGACCTGACGTGCTTTATATTTAATGTAGACAATTATTGTGATAAATATTATGTGTTATATGAGTTATTATATGGTAGTTAAATAGATTTAAAATTGTGTCAATTAATTAAATAGATAAATACGTGTCAATTAAATAGACTCCAATTATGATACAGAGGACAAAACTTACTTACCTGATTTGAACCAACATTAAAATAACATTTATAGGTTATATGACATTCACTTTACATTATTATATCTCCGAAATTTCTTGTCATTTTTGTTAATATTTTGAATTTCATTGAAAATTTAAACACAAACAAACACAACAGATTTATATACACATGATTTCAAGTTTTTTTCGTTTTTTTTTTTTTGTTCATTCAGCTCGTAGTCAGTAGTTTCCTTATAAAAAATCTACAAACCAATAGATAACATTTGTATCTTAATTTACATGAAACAAACACGATTTAAAAACCCATAAAATATTAGGTAAGGACATTGGGGATTACATACCACACACTTCGCCGTGGATGAGAGAGAGTTACTTCCCAAACCATTCCATCAAACAAATCTATGCCAGTAATGTGACGTTCAGACCAGCGATTCTAAATCCAAGTTACAGTTGTAACCTAGCACAATTACAAAACAACGAAGCAGTTTACAAGTTGTTAACTAAGAAAAAAGAAAAAAGTCTTCACACACACAAAATGAAACATAATTTCTTTTTTACACATCTAATAAGAGAAATCGTAAACTACATTAAAATTTATAACAACAAAATCTATAAGATCAATTTATTCATTCACGTTTCATCTAATTTATAAATTTTAAGTAAACATTAACAAAATCCATTTTAAAATAAAAAGGTGAAATGTAAAAATTTATAAACATAAAAGTAGTGGTTGAAAAGTAGTGACACTAATAAAATTTTTATAAACTTACCTCCTTTCACTGTTTCACTTTTCACAAACTCACTTCAATTTCAATCTATAATATTATTTTTTCTTATCACATCATAAACTAAATCCTACTTTATTTTCTACAATCTTTATCAAAAGCATCAGATGAGATCCATCCATGTAATATAATAATTTACAAACATATATCATGAGAGACGTCGACAAAATCTCCCTCTCTAATTACTTGCACTGCATTCCAAATTACCATGTTACTGGTCCTTCAACTACCTACCACTCACCATCATCACCATGTTCACCACCTAATGACCACCATAGCGACATAGCATCACCCTCTTATCCTTCGGCGATAGCTCACTGCATCTACCCATATTTGTTCCAATGGTCAAATGGTTAAGTTTTTACGTATACAATGGTCAAATGGATTATAATTTTTTGCTTTTGTTTTATTTTAACGGAATGCTAAAGACAAAAAAGAAAAAAGAGAAAAGCAATGCCGATGTTCGGCAACCTAGTGCCTCACCAAGAACTATGAACCCGGTATGGTGGGAGGTTTAGCGTTGATTGCCATGTCATGGTTCAAGGTCGGCTTGATTTTCTTTTTCTATTTAAAGTTATGCCTTTTTATACCTCATATACTCAAACATTTAAATAATGCACAACCAGAATACGCTAATACATATATTATTATATTTCTAATAAATAGGTAATAAATTATTTGAGCTTTAGGATTTTGCCTATAAAGATATCACTAGTCATTTTTCCTCGGTTAGGAATTTCAGAGGCGGACCGGGTAAAACTGGCAAGGTATATCCAGACCAATGATTGCATGGTCATCCAAAGCCATCATCCAAGGTATACTAACCGTACATGATCGGCCTTGGATCACCATGCAGTCATAGGGCTGGATACACCTTGCTAGTTTCACCCGGTCAGCCACTGAATCCTAAACGAAGAAAAATGATCAATGATATCATTATAGGCAAAATCCTAAAGCTCAAATAATTTATTATCCTTTTATTCTAAATATTATAATATATGTATATGTAGTAGCGTATTCTGGTTGTGCATTACTTAGATATTTGAATAAAGTAGGTGTGAAAAGGCATAACATAAAATAAAAAAAGAAAAGGATAAAATTGAAAATGATAAAACCTTTAACAAAATAAGAAAAATAAGATAAAAAACATATAAAAAAAAACAAAAGACTAAATAGACATACAAACCCATAAATCAGAAGATAAAAGTAGAGGAAGTGTGAAAATTATATACGTATTCTTATGAAAAATCCGAATCAAAGCTCAAAAGTACTTTACATATGATACGTAAAAAAAAAAAAGAGAAAAAAAAGCCCCAAAAAACAAGAGAGAATTCAAAACGTACCGATGAGTCGATGATCTAGTGGTGGATGGCAAAATGAAGTAGAGAATAGGATGGTGATAACGTGGAGTGTGTTTCATGGAAGAATATGAAGTTTGTTTAATGGTCAAAAAGTTTTGAATTACTGCAGAATGTATGTATAAAAGGTGGATATGTATGTATATTGAATTACTTTCCAGATGAGGTAAGGCTTGTTCTGTGAGTAATAAATTAATTACTTCAGTAGACAAACAATTTTGAAATCATGTGTCTGAAATGTGACGCTTATTAGAGCTGTATGACTGCTACTAACCATAAACTTTGACTGTGATGGTTGGATCCAATGAACAATAAAACTTTAATATGAATATTGCAAAGCCTTCTAGGGTGAGCAAAACCGAATTGAACCGGTTTCAAGTTTCATATTTAAATGCGAGTTAATTTCACAAATAGTCCTTGTGGTTTTACCAAAAAATCACGTTTCATCCTTTAAACTTCAAAATGACACTGGTAGTCCTTTATACGCGGATAATGGTCATGTTTCGTCCTTTAATCTAACGGATGATGGTCACGTTTCGTCCTTTAATCTAACGGATGATGGTCACGTTTCGTCCTTTAATCTAATGGATGATGGACACGTTTCGTCCTTTATACGGTCGACTAAAGGACGAAACCTGACCATTATCCGCGTATAAAGGACTACCAGTGTCATTTTGAAGTTTAAAGGATGAAACGTGATTTTTTGGTAAAACCACAAGGACGATTTTTGAAATTAACTCTTTAAATACAACATTAGAATAGACCGAACCAAAGTAATATACATTTTATTTAATTTAATTTATATCATTTTACGAGCCATTATATCTACTACCTATTATTTATGTTTAGTAAATTTGTTAATCTATTTTAGTTACACGTACTGATATATGTTGTCTTGTTTTCAAATATATATATATGTATATATATATATATATATATATATATATATATATATATATATATTCGTATATTACTAATTGTCATACCTTTGGTCATTAGTTAAAGTATCATGATAAATCTTAAGATATAGAAGTGACGAGTAGAGCTCTATCACTGATTCATATTATTTCCAAATGGTGTTTTTTTCTAATTAATTTATT
Organism: Erigeron breviscapus; assembly: GCA_034093135.1. Taxonomy (NCBI): domain Eukaryota; kingdom Viridiplantae; phylum Streptophyta; class Magnoliopsida; order Asterales; family Asteraceae; genus Erigeron; species Erigeron breviscapus. Next base: position 42,965,453 of record CM067173.1, on the reverse strand, counting down.
CCTATCTCAGTTTAACTACATTAGATAGTATGGCCTTATGTAACCGTAAATCATAAAACTATAATGCGTTTTTTTAATAATAATTAAAAGTTTTATTTATAATGTTATTAACTAAAAATTTTTGAAAAAAAAAAAAAAAAAGAGAAAAAAAAGCCCCAAAAAACAAGAGAGAATTCAAAACGTACCGATGAGTCGATGATCTAGTGGTGGATGGCAAAATGAAGTAGAGAATAGGATGGTGATAACGTGGAGTGTGTTTCATGGAAGAATATGAAGTTTGTTTAATGGTCAAAAAGTTTTGAATTACTGCAGAATGTATGTATAAAAGGTGGATATGTATGTATATTGAATTACTTTCCAGATGAGGTAAGGCTTGTTCTGTGAGTAATAAATTAATTACTTCAGTAGACAAACAATTTTGAAATCATGTGTCTGAAATGTGACGCTTATTAGAGCTGTATGACTGCTACTAACCATAAACTTTGACTGTGATGGTTGGATCCAATGAACAATAAAACTTTAATATGAATATTGCAAAGCCTTCTAGGGTGAGCAAAACCGAATTGAACCGGTTTCAAGTTTCATATTTAAATGCGAGTTAATTTCACAAATAGTCCTTGTGGTTTTACCAAAAAATCACGTTTCATCCTTTAAACTTCAAAATGACACTGGTAGTCCTTTATACGGTCGACTAAAGGACGAAACCTGACCATTATCCGCGTATAAAGGACTACCAGTGTCATTTTGAAGTTTAAAGGATGAAACGTGATTTTTTGGTAAAACCACAAGGACGATTTTTGAAATTAACTCTTAAATTAATTAGAACTAGACCGAACCAAAGTAATATACATTTTATTTAATTTAATTTATATCATTTTACGAGCCATTATATCTACTACCTATTATTTATGTTTAGTAAATTTGTTAATCTATTTTAGTTACACGTACTGATATATGTTGTCTTATTTTCAAATATATATATATATATATAGATGTATATATATATATATATATATATTCGTATATTACTAATTGTCATACCTTTGGTCATTAGTTAAAGTATCATGATAAATCTTAAGATATAGAAGTGACGAGTAGAGCTCTATCACTGATTCATATTATTTCCAAATGGTGTTTTTTTCTAATTAATTTATTCCTATCTCAGTTTAACTACATTAGATAGTATGGCCTTATGTAACCGTAAATCATAAAACTATAATGCGTTTTTTTAATAATAATTAAAAGTTTTATTTATAATGTTATTAACTAAAAATTTTTGAAAAAAAAAAACAACAAAAATCGAAACCAAACCAAAACCGAGCTCAAAACCGACAAACCGATCGAACCGTTGGTTTGGATCGGTTTTCGGTTTCAAAAAATGAAAAACTGAAACATACGGTTTGAGTTTGAGTTTTAATAAGTCATCCTAGCAATCCCTAGCAGAAGGAAATGTCACTAGTTGTTGTACATCAGCCTTTAATTTGCTAGCTGTATGAAATTAATTTTTGCTCTCTATACATAATATGGTGTTGAAGAGTACATAGTGTGGGTGAATGGGTGTATATGGAAAGGTGTGGATTGGATGGTTGGTTGGATGAAGTGACCATTCACAATGCATTCATTTATTAAACTGGCATGCATGTACTTTTTATCTTTTTTATTCAAAGTACTACTTTTGGTAGGATAAGTTTATGAGAGTTGTATCTTTAGTAAAAACTATCTCTGTGTTTCGAACATGCATATACATGGCCTAAAAATGGTGTATAGGTTATACAAGTTGTGTGCTCGAATAAGTCAAAGAATATCACGCGTTATGTAGGCCTCGTATATACATAAGGAAGCTATACACCATGCAAATTTATATACGGGACTTAAAACGGTGTTTGCTAGCAAAATACGGGTATGTTATTTAATGGATTCACATCTCCATATAAGGGCACTCTCAATGGTGGCCTGTCGGCCAAAGTCTTTTAAGGGCAATCACATGTGCATATATAAGGGCACTCCCAATGATATGCTCATGTTCTCAAGGGTTGTTCTCAACCCTTCTCGTGAACGCCGATGGCATGACAACGTTCTCGGCCAAGTCATGAAATACGAAGTTGAAAACTTTGTTGGGAGACAAAAACAAGAAGTTAAGAACCTTGATGGTGAAAGCGGAAAGATCCAAAACTTTAGCACCGTCAATCTTAAAACAAAACTTGGGTAGTGAAATACAAAAATTAAAAGCTAAAATGTTTGGTGATTAAAGTATGAAACTTTGAGAGCCAAATACAAAAATTGAAACCTTTATGGTGAATGAAAACAAAACTGAAAAAGTTTCGTGATGAAATGTCAATAAACCAAAAAGTTTATCATTTAAAATGTTAGTAAGGTAAAAACAAAAAGAAATAAAAATAAAGTCTGTGGTCAAAATAATATAGAAAAAACCAAATTACAATGTTCTTGGGATAAAAATAAAAAACAGAAAAACATGGTGGTCAAAATGATAAAAGAACAAAAATATACTGTCAACTCAAAATCTTTTTTTAATATGAATATATATATATATATTATATATTATATATACGAGCATGGTACCCGCGCAATGCGGCGGCGATGAATGATGGCGGCGACGGATGATGATGGTGGTGGCGGCGTCAAATGGTGTAGGTAATTGATGTAAAGGTGTTTGATTTAAAGGGAGTAGTAGAGATATTTTATAATACTAGGTGTATACCCGTCCGATGGACGGACTGAGTTTAAATATTAATTAAATAAATATACTTTACGTAAATTATTATAAAAATATAATATATAAATTAGAACGGTAATAACTTAGAAGTACTTTGTAAAATAAATAAATAAATAATAATATATATGTTGGGCTGCTGCTGAGATGTTGATGCTGCTAATGTTGGGTTGTTGATGTTCTTGGGCTGGGATTGCTGCTGATGCTGGACTGCTGATGCTGATGCTGCTACTGCTACTCTACTATTGATGATGCTGTTGGCTGCTAATACTGCTGATGCTATTGCTGCTGCTACTGCTACTCTACTATTGATGATGCTGTTGGCTGCTAATACTGCTGATGCTATTGCTGCTGCTACTGCTAGTCTACTACTGCTGATGCTGCTGGGCATGATCAAGTAATGTGGATGTGTGCGCACATGGTCGTTCCAGTTAAACATTTAATAATTGGTGGTATAAAAACAGTTTGTCGACATTAAGTTGATGACTAAATGATCAAGTAATAAAAACAACATAATGTATTTAAGATTCTTCGGATTCGGATTGTTGATGCCCAACATTAATGTTTACTACCTTATTAAACGACAATTAAAGACCAACTATTATTGTTTAAATATTATTAATATTTAAAATTAAACAAAGTGGGCCTATAATATTAAATGTAGCAGTAGCATCAGCAGCCCAACAACATTAGAAGCCCAACATTATCAGCAGCCCAACAACATCAGCAGCATATATTTAAACTCCACAAAAATGTTAAGTAATTTACTTTTACTATAGAAATATAAACATGCATTGTAATAAACTAGTTATTATACTCCGCGCTTTGCTGCAGATCTTGATATGTTTATACCTTGCATCTGGAGATAGAGGTTAAAGGTTCGTTCTCATGCCTTATAAGACCAGATGTCCTAGTCTATTGTAGATATAACTTTCTGAACTTAGGTAAGAGTAAGACTGCGACTTAAAGGGCAAAAGTCAAACAAAATTACCGTATTTAAGAGCAAAATTTTAAAAAAGATGAAAGTTTTGTGATATATGTAAAAATTAAAAAACTTATGTGGTAGAAATAAAAAGTTTGTTGCGGGTCTCGATATGTTAACACCCTTGCATCTGGAGACAGGGGTTAAAAGTTCGATCATCATGCCTTACAAGACTGGATGTCTTAGTTTATTGTAGATATAAGCCTCTCTACCTTAAGTAGGGATAAGACTGCGAGTTAAAAAACAAAAATTAAAGAAAATGAAAGTTTGTGGTTGAATTAAAAAGTTGAAAAGTTATGTGGTAAGATTAAAAAGTCAAAAAATTTACTATATTTAAAGTTAAAATTTTAAAAGATGAAAGTTTTGTGGTAAAAATAAAATTTAAAAAGTTATGTGTTAAAATGAAAAAGTAAAAAAAGTCACTATAGTTAAGCATATTTGAAGATTGTGGCCAAAATCAAAAGATTAATAATTATGTGGTTAAACTTAAAAGAAGCAAAAGTTTACTATAGCTAAGGCTTCATTAATTGTTATATATAATAAATAACTTTATAAATAATAACTAACAAAAAATATAAACTGGAGAGCATAGTATTAGTTATATTAGTAGCAATGCACATATTAATTAATTATAGTAATTTACCGATCACCTATGGCAACAATATAATCTCACCGATCGCAACATAATATTATGTTTACTAATATTTTGAAGTTTCCGTTTTATCGAACATATTATTCGATAGAAACATTACGCATGTAACTAATTTGTCTACTTATTTTATTTATTGTTTTGTTAGCTAGCTTGATTAGTTTATATTATTATTATATGTTTACATATATATTACATACTTATTTATCTTAAGTTTCAATTCTAATGGAAGTTTTTACGGCTTAGTTAACTTTATTTACTTTTGTTCTTAATAATATCCGTTTTCATATGTTTATTAACTTTGTCAAACATTTTACAAAGTTAAAAGGAAGATGAATATGAAAATGATGAATATGAAATAAAATTTGCAAATAAAGTGGAAAAAAAGTAATATAGAAGAAAGAGACAAAATGTTTAATCTGATTTTCCCCCCTAATTTTGAAATTTCAACTCTTTTTATTTTCCCTCCCATTAAAGATTCCTTCTATGAAAAGTCTATAATACCTTTTAAGTAAAATTACTTAAAGTCAAAGAGTCAATGTCTTAAAATTATACTCATTCCTCTATTATATATAGTATAAATAAGAGACTAATGGTGTAATTTAATATTAAGGGTGATGTTGATTTAATCCATTAAGGGTAGTTTGGTCAATTTGCATGTCCCATTTTTATAAACTTTCAACATAGGGGTATAATTTTTATATAGTAGTATAGATATATATATATATATATATACTATAACTAAAAGAGTAGGTTGGGGGTACACTTGACACCCCTTCAAGCCTTTTTTAAACTTAAAACTCCCTTCTAATTACTCCAGCTCTCTCTTTTTTCCTAGATTTTTTTATTTATTTGCTTATTAAATAGATTGTTATATTTAAAACTCTATCATACATCTTTTTCTATCAAAACAATTTTTTTTGAATTTTAAAGATATATAATATCCTTAAAACTCTTAAAAAATTTATATATACAACTAAATTATTCTTTTAAATTTGTTTTGTTTATGTTTTGTTATTTTTCACCTGTTTTGTTATTTACTATTTTGATATTTATCTTTGATATATATATTTTGAGGCTATCCGTCAATCGGACGGGTCTGAAAACTAGTACTATATATGAGGAATGAGAATATATAACTTATAAATACCTAAGCTTGGGTATAAAACTCTTCACATCTTAATATTTTAATCCATAAAAAATGTGATGTGCTTAATTATTCATTTTACATTAAATATTAAAAAATTAGTATGTGAGGGGTTATATATATACTTAAGCTTAAGTACCTATCAGCCATATACTCACTTTCATCTAGATATATTAAAAAATTAGTATGTGGTAGTAACCACGATCATTGGCACGTTCATAAAATAGTAATAATAATTGTTCTTCCCTAAAAGAACAAGTAAAAAAAATGTTATGTAATCCAACAGTTATGTTACTCCACATAAAGAAGATGAAGTTAGTGGAAGTTGCGACTATACATGCTAGCTTGACACATATGACTATATTGGTGCAATCTAATAGCTATCAGAATTAGGGACGATCCCATATTATCCCGGTATTCGTTTAAAAAACGTTGTGGTTTTTGGAAAAAACTTAAGACATATGAGCTTTGCGTGTGAGCGTATCTTACTATTCGTTTAAAAAACATTGTGGTTTTTGGAAAAAAACTGAAGACATATGAGCTTTGCGTGTGAGCGTATCTTACTATCGTCCGAGACTCTTGGAATCTAAGTTTACAAATTACAAGACTAGTTTTAGCTTGGTTACAAATTACAATTTTAGTTTCATTTAAGCCAAAGTTATTTATTTTTTTTATTTTTTTATTTTTTTGTCTATTTAGATTGCAATTTAACGAATGTATTCAGGCATGTCTATATTAGAGCTTGAGTAGAACATGTTACTACCAACGAACTGACATGTTTAGGATAGCAAGTTTCAAAGAAAATCAAATATTTGAAAGGAAAATTTAAATCCAATATATGAAAGGAATCTTGGAGGAAGCAAGGGTTTACCCCTATTAATCGTCGTACCTTCGGGCGGATTAGTAGGGGATTTCCCCCCTATTGGTTATTTGAAATAGACATTTCTGTTACGAGGGAGCTCTCTAGCACGGACCCGGTTAAGACAATGTATGCTAGATTTCCCGCTATCGAATCGCGACACGAAGTTTATAGCGAAATGCACGTTTCAAAAAAGATATATATAAACCTGTCACTTGTTCAATGACCTTAATGAATAGGTAGTTAAATGGAAATGTTGCAGGATGGAAACCTGCATGAATACTTTAAAAACTAAAAATATTATAACTGTCATAGGAATGGAATCTGTCATTGGAATTAGATTCCGAAGGCATGGAATTTGATGGAATGTTTTTTGTTTTCTTAAAATTCAAGAGAATGAAGGAATGAAATTCCATCCAATAACCCAAGGAATGGAGATTCCATCAAATGATGGAATGTTTACATTCCAATGGAATGAAATTCCATCATCTTTTGACAACCAAACATACTACGGAATGAAATTCAATTCCAATTCCATCAGAATCTGTGAACCAAACGCGGCTAGAGTTTTAGTAGCCAAAGTTATAAAAATGTATTCTTCAATGAAATTTGACTTTTACAGCAACCCAATTCTTTTAAATATGTTCAACTATCCAATGCCACTTTATTTTTTAGAGTTTTTAGGCAAAGTTTTATTAAATATGTTATTTTGGTTATTGTCAGGTTGATTTTCGGAAACAACCTTAGATAATAAAAGCTAAAAATATCATAACTTCAATATTTTTTGTAAGTAAAAATCATAATGCATCATGTTTGATACTAATAAATCATGAAAGTCAACATGATTAATTGGTTTTATCTCTAACATATCAATTTTATATACTTGTTTATATACATGTGTTTTGTAAATTTCCATGCATCAGTTTTATATACTTGTGCTCGGTGAAATTTTATGTATTCCAAGGAAACAATGGAATGAAACACATCCTCGTATTTAGGATGAGGAGATCCATAAAGCACTTGATTTCAAGTCTTCTAAATCAGCCACAACCATATACAACAGACACCTTCAGGGGCGGAACCACATTGAATTAGGGTAGCCCGGGCTACGGGTCCACTAAATTCATGTAGTTCAATTTTTTTGAAAAATGATGTATTTTTTATTGGTGCTACGGGTCAAATAAATATGAGATACGGTCAATGTAACCAACAAAATTTTTGAAACATTTTTCTATCAATAAAATTTATAAAAAGTATGTGTACAACTAAATGGTAAATAAAAACTACTAAAAGTGCCAAAAATTCTTAAATTCCATTAAAAATAGCCAAAAATAATTACAGGATGTTAAAAATCGTAACAGTTTAGTCGTTATCGCTACTTTATGCCGATACAAGGCTAATGGAAAAATAATTGTGCTACGGGTCACTTTCTTTTCTGGGTCCGCCACTAGACACCTTCCAATGTAAATTTACATTTGGTCATAGCGTGTAATGAGACTATCCAATGTAGCACCTCATTAGGACGATCCGGTGAAATATCATATCGAAGCCAATATAACATACTTGAATGAGCATCTTGTGTAAGTTGGTGGTGAACAAAAAGATGATCTAAATACTTCAAACTTGTTGAACATATAATACACAAAATTGAAGATATTTCTATACCCCCGAGCTTAAGTTCTTTCGGTTTGGAAGCCTATCACGTTTCACGTAACATACGCCAAACAAAGATGTTAACTCTTCGGTTACCAAACACACCATCTTGTAGGACTAGGATCAATAGCGAGGTCTTTAGATAATCCAATGTTAGGAATCGAGAATTCTACGCTACCATTTTGATACCATTTTGATTCCATTTTACACGTTATGTCCATAAGAAAGGTGAATTGATTATAGAATAATGTCCAAAACCTAGAATTGATGATTCTTATTACCACCACAAATAGATCTTATCTAAAACCATGACCGTTCCGATAAAAAAAAAGTCTAATATCTGACCTACATGTCCCCCATACTTCCACCTTCACTAAAACCCTTGCCGACCAAAACCAACACCAAATGCTAATTTTATTTCCCATCCCGACCCACATTCCATTTTCGGTTTGGTTAATAAAAAAATCAACATCAAAACAAGGGTGTAAACGAACCAAGTCGAGCCATATCTTAGCAGTGCTCAAGCTCGACTCGTTGAATATCTAGGCGCTCGAGCTCGTGTCGAACCTGATTATATAAACTCGAGCTCGGCTCGTGATGTAAAGCTTGAGCTCGACTCAAGATCGTCTCGTGCGTCAAAATATTAAATGAGTTAATGTTTACTCAAGCTTGGATCGAGTTTGAGCTCGGTAAATGATGTTATGTGTGTATATGAGTGTCTATATATATAAACTCGTCTTGGCTCGTGAGCTTATTCGAGTTATACATTTGAAGTTCGAGCTTGATTAGTAAACGAGTCAACAGTTAAACTCGTATTCAACTCGAATTCGTTCGGCTCGGCTCGACTCGAAATGAGTTATTTTCGATTCGAATTTGTATAGTTCGCGAGTAGCTTTCGATTACACCCTAATGGCCTAATCAAAACTCCACCAATCTCAAATGGGCTTATTGGGGGCCCAGCCCATTTCACCTCATACCTATTGTGGGCCTGGCCCAATAACCCATACTCACCCACTATTCACATCTATGCACCATTTCACCCTCATAAGGCCATAGCCCCATTGACCATATACTTGATCTTGGTTGGTTTAAGGGTAAAATCATCTTTTCATCGGGGGGCGCTCACTCTACTGTTTTGCTGTCACTACTCGCCCCCAATTTTTCCTCCATTTTCAATACCCCCATCATTATTTATTTTATCAAAATCAGGTAAAAGTTTGTTTACTTTTTACTTATAGATACATAGATATAGATTGTATATTCCCCTTATGTATATATTCCTGTTTTTCAGTTTTACCCTAATTTTGTTTTATATTTCAGTAATCATTTTTAGGGTTTCATTTGTTACACGTTACGAGTATTAAATAGTTTGCTTCAAATTTTGAGTAGTAATTTCTTATTTTTGAGTTTGATTTTATAGTTGACCAATAAATCTTAGATATATAATTGATTTTTTTTATTAATTGATTATGCTTGTGTTTAGTTAAAGTTTCAAACTTTTCAAATATTTTTTTATGGTGTTACCATTGAGGGGAGGACGAGTCTTAGACTCAGATGGACTCGGTCTAACCGGTATAGCTCAGTAGGGAAAATGTCATAGAATAGTAGTAGTAATATACTTTCATTTTAGGTCTGTTTTGCGGATTATACTTTCTTTCGCTTCGTTTTAGGTTTTGGTAACTTTATACTCCCAAACAGTCCATTTTTTGTAATTATGGTATATTTGTATGTATAATGTAATTAAATCTGGTAAAATGAAGTATTATTTATTTAGTTTTTTACTGTATACTAACCAAATTAGTTTAAATCAAACGTTATAATTACCAAAACGGATAAAAAAAAAGTATATAAGTGACCATAGGTGAAAGTATATTACTATATTGATGATGTGCTATGCAGTTGCCCTTCAAAGTATGATATAATCACGGTTAGGTTTGCCTTTTCAGAACCTTTTGAAAATTTGTTTTTTCAACATGTATGTCTTTACCCAATAAAATGACGAGGCTTGTGCATTTTTTTTATTTTGAAGCCTAGAGGTAAGCAAATATGGTGTCAACATTTAGGTAAATGATTATATACTTTTAAGGTTGGGACCGTTATTTGTGCGTTTTTGTCATTTTGTTACTTTGAAGTAGGAGTTGGATGCATAATGTGAATATCAGATAAAATAATGTTTGTGTATTCTCAACTTTGATATTATTTGATTATCTTACTAACCTGGAAGTAGAAGAGCTTAACTAGTTAGAACGAATGTCTGTTTTGCTAGGTTGTATTGTCCTTTCTTTGCATTACTAAGTAGTAAGTACGTTGAATCACTCCATCCATGACTCAACCTGATGTGCTTTCATTTACAAAAACAATTTTAGTACTCATTACATTGGTGAATTTGTAGATTAGTGTATTTTTTTTTTAACATACCTCTTCTTTTAGCCAGTTTGTTTTCTCTACCTCTCTTTGGTGACTCATACTATTTTGTTTTGTTATATAAGCTTTGGTGGGCTCTTGGGGGTCATTTAATTGGTTGATAGGCCGTCCAAAGTTTCATTCAGACTTTTGCTTGTTCTTGAGTTACATATCTTCTACTAGCTTATTTACTTATTCCGTTCACGCCAGGAGTTAATCTCTAGTGAAGTGCTATGATTTTTTGGATAACATCTTCCTATTTATTTCTAAATGGGAGATATTTCACTCTCGAATAAGTTTTGGCCGGTGTATTAACATAGTTGCATTTATTGTAAAAGTTAAAGTGGAACTTATCATTCAAGCCGCCAAGGTGATTAGTAATTTACTCGAGGGAGATTTTTTGAGTTACAACTATGTTCTCATGTAAGTTGTTAGTATCAATGGCTTGTTGGAAAAATTACTTAGTACGTTTGTAACACCATGCATTAGGCTTTCTTTTCCTGCTTTGTATTTTTGTGGTGGATGACGGGTCTAGTAATGGGGAAATGACAGTGACTAGGACCCCAGTGAATGTTTGACATGGTTGTTGAGGTACAAGTTGCACACTTGCACCTTAAATTCAAAGATACATTGGTTATGGCTATTAAGAATTAAGAAAGACAAGTAGTGTTACTGTCTCTGTATCTTTCATGTTTAAAAAGCAGAGGTAAATATCTCTGCTTGGTCTGTTTACTATTGTTTCAAGCTTGTATTTTTTAGTTGGTTTTTTTGTTTGTTACTACCAAGCACTCATGACTCCGTAGAGTAGATTACCTTTAAATTCGAATTTGGAAATTGAAGTGTACAAAATTTGGTCATTGCTGCAGACAGTTTGGTTTCATTATAACTCTACCAAGCACTCATGATTTCATAGAGTAGATAACGTTTAAATTGTAATTAAAGTGTAGAACCTTTGATTATTGCTGCAGACAGTTTGGTTTCGTTATAACTCTTCCATTTTTTTTTTCTTGAAGATATTATACTCTTATTGCTTAAACCATAAGATTATATGGTCTTTTCGTTTAGTTGAGGCTAGATTGGTGATTTTTCTGGTTATTCGAGGCCGATTTGACGACTGTCTAACTAATATAGAGCAAGATTAATTTACAATTGATGTGGGGCCATGTAATATTTTTCTTTATCTTACCTTTGCATGTACTAGATCACTTGTTGTAATATTATAGGCACAGAAAAAATATGTGAGTTTATTTACTTTTAGATATTTGTTTATTTTAGTTAAGCTCACTATCTTGAATGTAAGTAGTTCGGTTCCTTCCCTTTTTATGTTATGCTCTTGTTTCGGTATTTACTTGATCTCTTTCTCAATGTCAATGTTTATAATTATTTGTTACTTTTGCCCTATCTAAGAAATGATATTTTTTCCTTTCTATGTTTATAGACTAGTGCAAAACTTTGTATCCAGTTTTCTGGTACCTCCTTTGCAGCTGGATATTCAATGCTGCTTCTGGTTTAAGTGTTTAACCAAGTCGTACGATGACAGATTTCAAGGGTGTCATATGAGGTAGTGATGGCTGCCCTATACATGGTTGTTATTTTTATCTTACTATATATGTTAACATGACATGATTAAAAATTTAAAATAGATGACAACAGAATGCTTTTCAAATTATACAGCGGAACCTAATACAACATAACATGCTGTGATTGCTCTTTTATATAACCAACGTAAGAGACTTGACAATTTAGTAAATGAAGCAGTTAGTAGAATTAGCCTTCATTGGTTTTCTGTATTGTTCGTTATTGGACATGTATGTAAAATCTGAAAGTCTGGAGAAAATGGGATCATATTATGTCTCATGTATGGGTGTGTGCTTGTGTGTTTTACAGGTCGCTCACAATCAACTCAAATCCCTTATTTTATACTTAGATACGGTATCCTCATGTAAGACTTAAGTTTTGACCGTTTCATTGCTTTGTGAAGGTGATTGAAGCGGTCTTCCAGGATCAGTGATGGATTGCAACAAAGAGGAAGCGTTGAGGGCGAAGCAACTTGCAGAGAAGAAGATGGAGATCAAGGACTTCTATGGGGCTCTAAAGATTGCTGTCAAGGCCCAACAGCTTTATCCTGAACTAGAAAATGTTTCTCAAATGATTGTAGTATGTGAAGTACATTGCTCCGCTGAAAAAAAATCCTATGGTACAGATAAGGACTGGTATGGTATTCTCAAGATTGAGCCTTCAGCTGATGATATATCAATTAAAAAGCAGTACAGAAAGCTAGCTCTTGTATTGCATCCAGATAAAAACAAGTTTTCTGGTTCTACTGATGCCTTTAAGTTAATTGGTGAAGCTCAAAGAGTCCTTTTGGACCGTGAGAAAAGACTGATCTATGATAGTAAACGCAGAGCTTCCGTGAATTTTACAGCACCAAAATGGAACACAAGGCAACCAACCAGTCAACCAAATGTCCCTCAACAACATCCTTGGAATCAAAGTCACTCTGCTAGTTACACAGGGGGACGTGCTGGTAATTTTCCGTTTGCACAACAGGCACCAACTGGGGCTAGTGGGAAGGGGGCAACCTTTTGGACAGGCTGTCCTTTCTGTAAGGTCAGGTATCAATTCTACAGAGAAGATGCTTATAACAAAGATGTTAATTGTCAAAGTTGCAAGAAAAGTTTCACTGCTTATGAGTTAAATCCCCAAGGCTTTCCTGCTGCCGGTGCACCAAATACAGTATATCCACAACAGAGTAGGGTTCCTCCTAAATCCACAGAGGCTCCCAAACGTACTTATACAACAAAACTGGTATTTGAGAAAAAAGAACCTAAAATTACCAAGGCACAAAAAAATGTCAACAGAAAAAGGAAAAAGAGAATAGATGAATCTAGTGAAAGTTCTGACAGTAGTGAAAGCAGCTCTGAATCCGAGGAAGATGTCGTAGAACATAGTGGAAGCAATGATAATAGCGTGCCTAAAACTGTTGATAAGAATTCAGATTATCAGGGATTTGAAAATTTTGGGGAACAGCCTCGGAGATCCTCTCGCGCAAAAAGAAATGTTTCATACAAAGAAAATTTGAACGATAATGATCACGATGATTATGATACTCCGTCTAAACAAGCGAAGAAGAGCGACACACCTGAACATACAGCTCATGAATCCTCCCAGAAAGAGAAGGTGACAAAAGTTGTGGAAGAAGGTCAAACAAAAAAACATGATGATAAAAAGTCTATGTGGGATGGTAAGGAACACCCTAAGTCTGAATCAGATGATAAAGGGGAAGAAACTGGAAATGATGACGATAATGAAGAAGAAATAGAATCCAAAACTTTCGTCTTTCCTGATCCAGAGTTTAGTGACTTTGAGAAAGACAGAAAGGAAGAGAGTTTTGCTGCGAAGCAGATATGGGCTTGTTATGATACTTTAGATGCTATGCCCAGATTTTATGCTTTCATTAAAAAGGTTTCTCCAGGTTTTAAACTGCAAATACAGTGGCTGAAACCTGATCCCGGAACTCCGGATGAGAAGAAATGGGTGCAAAATGATTTGCCTGTTTCTTGTGGCGGTTATAAACGTGATAAAGCTGATAAGGCTGAAGATATTCTATCGTTCTCACACCTGGTCTCATGGGAGGCTGGTCAAAAGGCAGGTACATTTTTCATAATTCCTAGATTAGGAGAAACTTGGGCTATCTTCAGGAACTGGTCTATGAACTGGCACTCTTCTATTGAAGTTGATGAAGTTGAAGAAAGAACGTACGAATACGATTTTGTGGAGATTTTATCAGATTATGATGCGAAAAATGGTGTTCGTGTTTCATATTTGGAAAAGGTAAAGGGTTTTGTGTGCCTTTTTAAGCGAAAAGAAGGCGGAGAGATGGTAATAGCGGCGGCTGATAAGTACAGATTCGCCCACATGGTTCCATCTAGTAGAATGAGTGGAGAAGAAAGGAAAGGTGTTCCGAAGGGGTCTTATGAACTTGATCCTGCTGGTCTGCCTCAGTCGGCATTTGAATGAATAGATTAATTTGTAATACGCAAACTGGCATTTAAATGTTTTATGTGTTTAGATGTTATTGTCTTGGTATTTAGACTGTTGATTCCTTTGGTTAAAGATTTTTTCAAAGTAATGTAGACCCTTTGTTAGAGACTTGTGCTTTTATTTGATGTAAATGTATAAAGGGTCATTCCAACTTGAACTAGTCTCTGATGTATTCATCTTCATTTTTATTTTTTTTTCTTCCTGAGCTAGACATGGTAGCACCACCGATAAGTGCCTGTCGACCTTACCGATTTTTCCGAATTTAGTCAGGTCACATTCTCTTGATTTGTTGTCTTATGTTTCTGGTTGCAATCTGAACATACCTAGAGTGTGGCAACGTCATTTATCCAGTTACTTTGTCTTATTGTTTAATCTTAAAGGTTTGTTTAGTGTTCAGAAAGACAAAAGGGAGACTAGAATATATCCAAGTACTCAAACTAATAAGAATTCGTAACGCCCTACAAAAGCAAAATTAAAATTCTTATGCTGTATATACCGGTGTATCTATAGTCAAAATTGTCAACGGAAATTGGCATATTGGACGTAGATGGGTAAATTATCTAAAGAACCCATATTTTAAATAAACCAATCGCATGTCTCCCTTTCACATGTGATATACGATTTGCACATGAAGACATAGTTTTTCACGAAAAACATGGGCATTCAAACACGAACTGTTATATTTTGGAGACTGTATTCATGAAGGCTTTGCACAGTGCATTTGATCTAATCGCAACAATTATAATCAACTCTTTTAGCCTTTCTTAATGTTGACCAATCCAAAATAACCTTAAGCTGAATGGTCAAAACTGAAGCCAGATTGTTGATTGATTGTAATTTGGCAGCTTCTATTTTCCTATTTCATCAGACATTTCATATATAACTTGACTAGTTTGACTTGAGGTGGCTACTAACAAGTCTTCGCTTTCGCAAGCATACAAGAAGCCTAACCCATTTTTATCTCTTAATCTAATTTAAAGCTGATTGCTGGGTTTGAACTCATAGTCAATTCGGTCTATCACATATTGGAACGTCCACCTTGGCAACTTTTTTTATTTTTTGTTCACATAAGTTTCTCTTTGAAAACGTCTAAATTCCATTACGAGAAACCAATACAAAACTTGTTTAAAGAACGTCTATCAAATTAGGTACACTAGATCAACATGATCATTGGAGTCCACATAACAGTCTACCAAAATCGAGTCGAGAATAAGAAAATTAAGATGAGAAAGTGCTTTATTTCCCTGTTCTAGTGCAAGACGCAAGGAGAAGCACGAGCGGAGTGGTCTGGCTTGACCATAAAACTTAGAACCGTAGGTCGTTCGCCGGTTACATGAGTTTGAATTGCGTAGTATTCCCAAAGATGGATATGGATTTATTTATCTGGTTAACAAACAAAGTTGGCTTTAAAAAAAAAATAATAGGGAAACCATCCATGCTACAATAGTATCTAGTATAGATGTTGCCTTCACACTCATTTTTGACAAACGGATTTTTTATTTATTTAAAAAACAAGTGCAACAACTATAGTAACACCTAATTAAATATTTTTCTTTGACAACGAGTTAGAAGTTACTATTTAGCATTCGAGACACCACAATAATATTCAATTGGACAGTATGCGGACCTCGAATCATGCATGCCTAGAATAAAACCCAGGATTCTCGAAAACCCTCATAATAATCCACTTTTACAAATGTATGAAGTGAAATTCAAATTCTGGTGAATTTCCCCAAGATCTAAAACTTTACCAATAGGTCACAACACCCCATTAAATATTGTTGTCATTTACCCATAAAACATATAACTCGAGTCAAAAATGCTTCTAGTAGAAGTGGCTTAGCCGTGATATCATAATTTATTCAAATAGTCAAGGACACTAATATAGAAGGCGACTTGTTAACAACTCCTCGTTGAATTTTTAATTCATAATGTATGTTTCGAGTCAAAGCCACTTTTGTTTTATTTGAATTCTTTCTAGATGAAATGTCATCAACAAGTTGATCGATTTAGGATATGCTGAACATCAAATCAAAATTACGTATCTATTATTATAATGAAAATGCTATTCTTGTTTTTAACTATTAATCACATTCTTTACATTGATTTGTCAAAGGTTTTGTATTTATAAATAAAGAAATTATTTAGAGTATATGATAGTGATGTCTATCAATTGAAATATTAATACTAGTATATCTTACTGTAGTAAATTATTATCACTGATATGTAAAGAGGGAGTTGAAATGATATTAATGATTCATTTTTTACTAATAACATATGTCCATAAAAGTTTTTTATTGTCAACCATAAAAGTGGCTAAAATACTATCATATGAAAACAAGAAGTAGTTTGTTTTATATGTTTTTACATTTCATTAATCAAAGATGATGTCGAAAGGCCATAAAAAATATGAGCTGGAAAATACTAGAAACAAATAAAAGTTTTCAGTATCACTTTTCTTGCTTTATTTTGGACACATTCTAAAAAATGCATGCTCAATAGGTTTTATTAAGAATTAAACTTAATGTTATGGGCTTGATATACTACTCGTTTGAAATCTTCTTTCTGTTTAACGAAAAAAAAAACAAAAAACAAAAAAAGGCAATATGAAATATTAAAGAGAGGCTAGGTTATCAAATGAAGTAAAAGATAATAGTTATGCCCGTGCTTTGTTACGGTTTTAATTAGCTAGTTAGTCCTTGTATTTATAAAAACATAGAAAAGAAAAAGGTAGGGTAAAAAACTAAAAATACTACTAGTACAAATTAAAATTTTTGGACGTAAATATAAAAAAACGTTTAAGTTTGTGAGGCGAATTGAAACAAAAAATTTAATTAAAATAGATGTATCAAAATACGGTATACATTGCCCATATTGGAACAAGTATTGTTGATTAACTTAATTATACTCTGTATTAGTCTCTTAATAAGATCACAATTATATATGTCATATAAATGCCGTATCTAGAACTCTAGAATGATACATTTTCACCTATTAATTAGTTATAAACATAAAGCAGCCTATTGGAAACGTGAACCAGTAATCTAACAATTAGATCAACTGCTTGGATTGATTGACTTACAAGTTAAATTAATTCTATTTCACCTAAACATATATACGTCTGAAATTCTAGATCGATGGATACATGATGTAATGTGCCATAGAGAAGAGATTAATTAGCTTTGAAGTTGCTAAATAACACTTTGTAGTATGGGTAATAATCCGGTGTTATTAAGATTAGTCAGGCCGATTATCACTAAATACAGCAGTAATTCATAATCAAACTGACGAAAATGATATCTTTGTAGATAAAATATTGAAATGGTGTCTTTATCTTCACTTTAATTTATCAAGACTAATATAAAAATTTAGATGGTTTAAACTTTTAATACAAAGTTACATGGAATCTATATTAAATTCAGCAAGAATAAATATGAAGACAACTTTCTTATATCGGGCTGTAGTATTCCAAGACGGACGGGTGGACCATTGAGGGCTGGTCACAGTCGAGTTTCTGTCATTTTGGGGCACGCTTGCTATTTCGGATCTTTATTAATTGTTGCTGCCATATATATGGATTTTGCTGTATATAATTCACAGTTTGCTGCTGTTTTTGGGTGGGTGGTTAATTTGGTCTCAGTGTTATATTTGAAGTTTGCAGAGAACTTAACCCCACCTCAACTTTGAACGTTTGTTCCAACAAACAAAAATAATAATAAAAAAAAGATATCGACATTAGGCAAAGGCATTTACAGCTTGTGATGGTCCTAGAGCTTGTTGCTTTTTGGATAACTACGTATCACTGCAAAGGTCATGGTTTTGTTTCTTTGTGATCTATTTTATTGCTAATCTCTCTCTATATATTTTTCTTTTCTAGGACCTTTTTTTTTTTAAACAACATAAGCATAAATCATATTACAAATACATTCCGGTTAAAAAGAATTCAACTTAGCAAGAAACAAAATAACATACGTAAATGAGATTTCTTATTCTAAGAATCGAATTAAACAAAACTTCACTTTGATGAATAGAAAGGATGAAAGATTTTTTCATTACGAAACTTTCAACTCAACCACCAAACAATAATGTAGGATAATGTTTTTGTACTTTTGTTTTTTAACAAGCATTTTAATAGGAAAGATCTAACACGTTGTTCGGTACGAAGATGATGTGGGATCATATGTCCATCCAATTCAGTTGAAGAAGGTCCTTATATCACAATAAGGACTTCGATCTATTTGGTATGGGTTATTTGGAAGTTTAGAAACGAAGTTGTTTTAACTTCTTCTTTGAAGCGTCCCTCCACTCTTGACGATGACATTAGTAAGTAGTTCAAGACAATGGTCAACTAGTCGATGATCCAGCTCAACTAGTGAGATACCTAGATGGGTTTGATTCTCGTTAATTCCATTCGATGGGTACCTTTGTGGGCTTTTTCCTTAGATGCATGCCTACTTAGAATGAACATAGTAAAGTCTGATTAAGACAACCGACTATCTTGATCTCGTTCTTGAATGGTGTGAGACGTTAAAAAGAGAAAAGACAATTATAAATTAACCTAAAGTTGTAATACATGTGTGCACTATGAGAAAAATTAAATATCATTTTTCTATGTATCGTAACACTCCATACAAATATATTATATATCTCCGGCCTTATATAATCAACAAGTTGTATATTCCAGCCTATATATTCATTGACCATAGTGTTTGTCCTGCTAGGGAAAGGTCGTCATCACAACAATTACTCTAATCTTATTGCTGCCATTATTTTATTTAATCAAATTTTGACACATGAGATTTCCCAATGGCTTTCTTTTTCGAACATCTGATTAATCATAATCATCAGTTTATCTTTGCCTTTCCTATAACAGTTAACAAATATACATGATGATAAGTTGAAATAGTGACGTTACAAATAAGATACAAAAATACGACAGATGCTACCAACAAGCCCAAGTTCCTCTTCAATTAAATTGTTTTGCAATTTTTATATTGAATCGTAAATAGAAGTAGGAGACTGTGTAATTGTAATTGGATTTAATCGAGAATAGCTCCCTTTGTTGGAGTGTGATCATATCATTATAAATCGCATGTCTGGAAATAATTTAAGCCTACGGGGTCACACGAAATGACACGGTAACTCTATACATATTAATTAGTATATTAAAGTAATATATTAATTAATTTGATCACGAAATGATTAATTTAAATTAATTAAGGAGTTAATTGTATTTAATTAATTAAAAGGAGGATTAAATGTGAAAATAAGAAATTAGAGTTGGACTCTAATTCAAAGGGGAGAGGCCGGTTTTTGAAGGCTTCTTGGAGTCCTTATTTGACTTGGTTACCAAGTCATTATACCCTAGATATCTCCATATAAATAGAGGGCAAAATCAAGGGTTTTTCACATTCAATTTTACACACAAAAATCTCCTCTTCTCTCCTCTCTTGGCTACGGCCGAATTGAAGCAACAAAGGGTTTTTTGGGTCTTTGCTTGGTTCGACATTTAGGAGATAAACAAAGGGTTGTTTGCTTCGTGATCGGGGTACTAGCATACGGTATAAGGGGTGTCTAGTGTGCGATCGTAGAGAGGTTTTGCTTT
Organism: Erigeron breviscapus; assembly: GCA_034093135.1. Taxonomy (NCBI): domain Eukaryota; kingdom Viridiplantae; phylum Streptophyta; class Magnoliopsida; order Asterales; family Asteraceae; genus Erigeron; species Erigeron breviscapus. The sequence goes on along the minus strand of CM067173.1, from coordinate 42,945,380 downwards.
AAACCCTACATAATAATAAGAATCTTATTAACTAATATTATTGGAAGCTTTGCGCAAAGGTACACGTTTCAATTCTCTTCTTTGTTAATTAATTTGATTGCATATTTGTTTCGATTCTTTCTTTGCGCGTACTCGTGATTATATGTTTGTTTATATGCTCATATTCTAACAGTGGTATCACGAGCCACATATGTGATCTATTAATTACAAAGATCAAAACTTGAAGGGGGGTTAAGGGTTGGTTTGTTTTAATTAATTGTTAAATAATTAAAGGAGGTTTTTCTTATTTTTTTTTATTATTAAAACCGATTTTAATTAAATAAATTAGGGTTTTGTTTAATTAAATTTAACCTAATTCAATGGTGGATTGAAACCCTCGAGCAAGTTTTGAGTTAAGTGAATTGACATGATTTATGTGATATAAATTGCATGTTGTGTATCGTTTTTATTTAAAGTTGTTAAATAAAAGGTATAATCACAAGTGATTCATGCAAGATTACTTGTGATTATTACTATTATATAGAGATATAATTAGCAAAGCATGATAGTCCAATAATTAGGGTTTATTGTGTGACTATATGAATTTTTCGTGTGATTTTCTTGGTTTGCGACAGTTCACTAAAAAATTCATATCTTTTAATCTGTAATGAGTTATAAGTTTTCCTTTGGACAGTAGGTGCTCGACACATAGGATACAACTTTGTAGTTCTGGTCGAAAGCTGAATCGGATCACAAATAGGGCTAAACAGGTCGTGAAGCTACTGGAAATTTCCAGTCAGCATGTTTATGTGTTTATGTGTTATTACTTGGTAATTAAGTTGTTTAATGGCTTACGCAATCAAGGTGACTTGATGTATGTGGTCCTCTTCTTCGGAAGGGGGGAGCCGGGAATTAAACATATGCATGAACCATAGTGACCATGTTTAGGTGGCCTACCTTAACTTGTTACATGATTAAGTAGTTCGGTAATTAGTAAGTTTATTAATTTTTGCTTGTTTATAAGGATGTATAAAGGTGATGCAAAAATTGTTTTCTTGGAAAAATATAAACTTGACTAAGAACTATCGAAATAGAGATTTCATTAATAAAATTGGAGTCTTACAACCTTGAGATACACTGGCTCACCCATTTGAACAAACTCTAAGAGAGGTATAAGTCGGAGTGCGTTAGCCTCCTAAAAGAGCGGGTTTTTAATTGTGTTCATCGCAAACCTTGTTCTTGCGCTTCTTTGTGCGTTCAAATGGAGCTACCGAGCTCTCTTGTGTTGTTAAGACTATAAAATGATTTTATTAAACATTATGTTATGAAGATTATGCATGAGTCTTCATACATAAACTTTTGATTCACATCAAATGCATTACCCATTTAAAGTTAAGTCATTGCCACCCACTTTGATTAGAACACTTGCCAGTGCTTTTCGCTCCTATGTGAGACCATAGGCGAATTGTATCTCTTCAAGGTAGATTACCACTCCGTTGTGAGACCAGCGGTGAACTATCTACATATTCTTAATTGGGCGACTTAAAACGAGTTAAGAGGTGAGACCTTAACCCGTGGCATAAGATGGGACAAAACATGTTTACAAAACACTTAACACCCCTTTACAGTGTTGTTGTAAGTCTCATATCTCTAGGAATTGCATGAATGCAATTATCGATCCTCGATTACCTTTTGAATACCGTCATTTCTAGCAGATCAACTGATGAAATGATTGTATGTCAATTGGATCCTAGCCTTAGTGAAAAGTAATTGTTAGATGAATTTAACAAGGGTAAATTACATTTCTTAAGGATTAATTATCGAAAATACCGATAATTGAACTTTTTGTCTGTTTTTGTCACACCCGCCCTATCCGGGGCATGACGTACATGGATTCACAACACAAAATATACTGAACGACACAAAACGTTGTCGTTTTAAAATACATTTATATAAAAGCATTGTTCACAAATTTATATTACAATTTATGAAAGATATTATTCTTGAAAACATTTATTTAATATTAAACAATATTAAACAGTAGACAGAGACTTTAGCAAATTGACTTGTCTTTACTAGAGTCTGAGGGTAGGCCATGGTCCAGTATGTTGTATGCAGCGGAAAAATGTCCCATGTATAGAGTATCGTCTAGTTACCTGAGAATACATGCTAAAATACGTCAACATAAAGTTGGTGAGTTCCATAAGTTTTTCATATAGAAATTATAGTTTCTCAAAATACCAGAGTTCAGTGTGATCATTGCCTTACCGCAATGTCAAGTAGTTATGATACAATATAAAGCAAAGAGTATCATAGATTTTCAATAAAAATATAGAGTATGAACCACAAGATTTAAAGTAACTATTTGATCACACAATGGATCAAATAGAATATAAGAGTAGATACTGTATACATCAAGTTCTAAGCTCATGAACCGAAACTAGACAAGTGTGTGTTTATTTGCCTCCAAAGTAGGTACCTTGTTCAGGGTACCCTAAGCTTTCCAAATATAATGCATCCGTATCCAGTTGGTATGACCAACACGGATGGGGATGCTTACCCCAATAGTACTATTCAATATACCCACGTTTATGTTTCCATAATTAATCGTTCATGATAGTGAGGACTTTGAGTGAACAGAGTAACTTAGAATCAACCATATATACATTTCTGGAGTACTTGTGTTCATCATAACAGTAAAGAGTTTGTATTTTACCCCGAAGGTAAAATAAATAAAGTGGAGTTACAAAATATATATAATATATATAATTTTGTAAATATACATATAAGTATAATAAACAGTTTTATTTCATGTATCTCAACCCCAATATATAAAAGAGTTTGAAAAGGGGATTATGAAACTCACATAGTATATTATATATCATATAGTTTTGCAATTGTTCTTCAAAGTTTCGTATATATATAACATAAAATAATTATTATGCATGTATCTCAGTCCCCGAAATAAATCATATAAAAGAATTAAAAAGGGGAATATGGAAACTCACCTTAGTGATAATAGCAGAAATCAAGTAGATGAAATAAGCCTTGTATAGTTATACCAGAGAGTATTTAGAAGAGAATATGTAGTGGTGTGTGTTTTAAAGTTTAACATCGTCTGTTATTTATAGGCGAACGAATTCATTCGTTTGATTATTATATTAATAAAACTACTCGCCAATTTAGAAAAGAAAGAAACACGTCTTCAACGAAATTTCTCGTTTATATATAATATTATTATATTATATTATTATTATATTATAAAGTTAATCATGAATAAGGGGTATGTATATATATAGTATTCTTTTTGTCCATATCTCTAGTGAACTAAACCCGTGATTCATAATTTATGAATTTTAAATTATAAAGTAGATAAAAGTGTGTTTTCCACTACCTCTTGGACGTTTCTAATGATAGATTTCTTTTATACTAGTAGTATATATTTATACATTGTTTTAATCCTAAATTATGCATACGGGCTCCTATTGAGAAAATTCAAGTTTCTATAAGATCAGAAAATTAAAATCTACAACTTTCATTTTAATAATTTTTACTCAACTAACCCCTGTGAGCGGGTTTTGGACGTTTATATTATAAGAATAAAGTATGAAAGCGATGTTTACTATTCAGCACTATTTACTTTTGAAATTATTCGGAATCAGAAATTCAAAGTCGTAGGAATGATTTGACGTGGGTCCCATGTGGGTCCTACCGCTTTATTATTTTATTTTATTACTTTTTACAATTTACTTTCTACCTTTACTATTTATAATTTACTTTCTACCTTTACTATTTAAAATTTACTTTTACCTTTACTATTTACCGTTACTATTCACGTGGTACTATTCACAATCACTATTCATGAATATGGTTTCTGAATACGATTACTATTCACGGATACTGTACTATTCATGTATACGGTTACTATTCACAAATACGGTACTATTCATAAATACGGTTATTGTTATTATAAGTATGAAAAAGTATTTCCAAGCAACTCTCAAATAACTATTTGAGTTATTGGCATTAATTTGTCCATGATTTATCCAAAGAATATTTGTTCAGTTTATTATGTCGTTTGTTCGTATTGCTTGATCTATAAACATTTAAGTAGTATACATAATAGTAAATTTATCAACCTGAAATTTTGGCGGTTGTCACAGTTTTGTAGATGGCAACAACGAATCCAACTCAAAACATACATCAATCGGCTTTTAGGTCGATGCTAGAAAGGGAAAAACTTTCTGGACCAAACTTCAATGACTGGTTTCGTCAGCTAAGGATTGTTTTAAGAGCTGAAAAGAAATATCATGTCCTTGAAGAGCAGAGACCCGTTGTTCCGGGTGCCAATGCTACTACTGAAGAATTGGCGGAGTATAATGCTGCGTACGATAGACATAATGAGGTTGCTTGTCTGATATTGGGAAGCATGAATGCCGACCTTCAAAAGCAATTTGAGCATTCATTTCCATGTGATATGCTTACTGAACTCAAGTCTTTGTACGGAAAGCAAGCCGGAGTGGAGTTGTTTGACCTAGTTGATCAACTTCATGACTTGCGACATGAGCAGGGAACACCGGTTAGTCCTCATATCCTCAAAATGAAGAGTTATTTTGAGCAATTGGTAAGGTTGAATTATGCTTATCCTCAGCCTATTGCTATTGGCATGATTCTCAAGTCTTTGTCTAAAGATTTTGAGGAATTTGTGCGCAATTACAATATGCATAGCATGAATAAAACCATTGCTGAACTTCATGCCATGGCTAATGAGTATGGAAAGAAGCTTCCAAAGAAATCTGCTACACCCCAAGTTCTCATGATCAAGGGGGGAAAGGTCCAAAAAGGGAAACAACCGAAGGGAAAGGGCAAGAAATATAGTATTCTTTTTGTCCATATCTCTAGTGAACTAAACCCGTGATTCATAATTTATGAATTTTAAATTATAAAGTAAATAAAAGTGTGTTTCCCACTACCTCTTGGACGTTTCTAATGATAGATTTCTTTATACTAGTAGTATATATTTATACATTGTTTTAATCCTAAATTATGCATACGGGCTCCTATTGAGAAAATTCAAGTTTCTATAAGATCAGAAAATTAAAATCTACAACTTTCATTTTAATAATTTTTACTCAACTAACCCCTGTGAGCGGGTTTTGGACGTTTATATTATAAGAATAAAGTATGAAAGCGATGTTTACTATTCAGCACTATTTACTTTTGAAATTATTCGGAATCAGAAATTCAAAGTCGTAGGAATGATTTGACGTGGGTCCTACCGCTTTATTATTTTATTTTATTACCTTTTTACAATTTACTTTCTACCTTTACTATTTATAATTTACTTTTACCTTTACTATTTAAAATTTACTTTTACCTTTACTATTTACCGTTACTATTCACGGTACTATTCACAATCACTATTCATGAATATGGTTTCTGAATACGATTACTATTCACGGATACGGTACTATTCATGTATACGGTACTATTCACGAATACGGTACTATTCATAAATACGGTTATTGTTATTATAAGTATGAAAAAGTATTTCCAAGCAACTCTCAAATAACTATTTGAGTTCTTGGCATTAATTTGTCCATGATTTATCCAAAGAATATTTGTTCAGTTTATTATGTCGTTTGTTCGTATTGCTTGATCTATAAACATTTAAGTAGTATACATAATAGTAAATTTATCAACCTGAAATTTTGGCGGTTGTCACATCTGTGTTATTGTTTGTCTGTCTTATAATGGCTGATACTGCTACTTTTTTTTTTTTTTTTTTTTTTGGGGGGGGGGGGGGGGGGGGGGGGGGGGGGGGGGGGGGGGGGGGGGGGTTTTTTTTTTTTTTTTGGGGGGGGGGGGGGGGGGGGGGGGGGGGGGGGGGGGGGGGGGGGGGGGGGGTTTTTTTTTTTTTTTTTTTTTTTTTTTTTTTTTTTTTTTTTTTTTTTTTTTTTTTTTTTTTTTTTTTTTTTTTTTTTTTTTTTTTTTTTTTTTTTTTTTTTTTTCTTTTTTTTTTGTCACGTTTTGTAGATGGCAACAACGAATCCAACTCAAAACATACATCAATCGGCTTTTAGGTCGATGCTAGAAAGTCAAAAACTTTCTGGACCAAACTTCAATGACTGGTTTCGTCAGCTAAGGATTGTTTTAAGAGCTGAAAAGAAATATCATGTCCTTGAAGAGCAGAGACCCGTTGTTCCGGGTGCCAATGCTACTACTGAAGAATTGGCGGAGTATAATGCTGCGTACGATAGACATAATGAGGTTGCTTGTCTGATATTGGGAAGCATGAATGCCGACCTTCAAAAGCAATTTGAGCATTCATTTCCATGTGATATGCTTACTGAACTCAAGTCTTTGTACGGAAAGCAAGCCGGAGTGGAGTTGTTTGACCTAGTTGATCAACTTCATGACTTGCGACATGAGCAGGGAACACCGGTTAGTCCTCATATCCTCAAAATGAAGAGTTATTTTGAGCAATTGGTAAGGTTGAATTATGCTTATCCTCAGCCTATTGCTATTGGCATGATTCTCAAGTCTTTGTCTAAAGATTTTGAGGAATTTGTGCGCAATTACAATATGCATAGCATGAATAAAACCATTGCTGAACTTCATGCCATGGCTAATGAGTATGGAAAGAAGCTTCCAAAGAAATCTGCTACACCCCAAGTTCTCATGATCAAGGGGGGAAAGGTCCAAAAAGGGAAACAACCGAAGGGAAAGGGCAAGAAAGAAGGCAAAGGAAAGCAAGTTGCTACTCCTAAACCTAAGAAAACCCCTCCGGCGAAAAAGGAAAATTCTGCTAAGGATCAACCTTGTTATCACTGCAATGAAGTGGGACATTGGAAGCGGAATTGTTCTAAGTATATTGCTGAGTTGAAGAAGAAGCAAACTGGTTCGGCCAGTACTTCAGGTATCTTCACAATTGAATTATATTCATTTTCTCAGCGTAATTCATGGGTTTACGACACTGGGTGTGGTACTCATATCTGTAATTCATTACAGGGGCTTAGAAGGAGAAAGAAACTGAAGCCGAGATCTTTACAACTGTTCGTGGGAAATGGCCTACCGGCAGCTGTAGAAGAAATAGGCGACTATCATTTGGTTTTACCTAGTGGTTTAATAATTGTTTTAGACAATTGTCATTATGCACCTACTATTACTAGAGGTGTCATTTCAGTTTCTTTGTTGAAAAACAATGGATTCATTAATGTTTTTAATGATATTGGTATTTTAGTTTCTAGAAATAATGTTCATTATTTTAATGCTATTGCTTGTGATGGTATTTATGAAATTGATATGCATGGTTGTGATTCAAAGGATAATTCAATGTATAGTGTTAGCAAACGAGTCAAGCCCAATTTGGACTCGACTTATCTTTGGCATTGTCGTCTTGCACATATTGGCAAGAAACGCATTGAAAGACTTCAAAGGGACGGTGTCTTGCAAACAAATGATGAATCATTTGATAAATGCGTATCTTGTGTTTCCGGCAAAATGACAAGGAAACCTTTTCCAAATAAACCGGAAAGGGCTAAAGAACTACTTGGACTAATACACACGGATGTGTGTGGTCCATTTATGCATGTGTCAAGGAAAGGTGCTAGCTACTTCGTCACTTTTACGGATAATTTCAGTCGTTATGGTAATGTTTACTTGCTGAAACATAAACATGAAGTATTTAAAACATTCAAGGAATTTAAAAGTGAAGTGGAGAATCAACTCGGTAGAACCATCAAGATTCTTCGTTCGGATCGCGGTGGTGAATACTTAAGTCAAGAGTTTAAAGATTATCTCAAAGCTTGTGGAATTATTCAACAGCTTACTCCTCCATATACTCCTCAACATAATGGTGTTTCGGAGAGGAGGAATCGAACATTGTTGGAAATGGTTCGATCAATGATGAATCATACAACTCTTCCTTTTTCGTTTTGGGATTATGCCCTAGAGACTGCTGTTCGCATTCTCAATATGGTTCCAACCAAGAAGGTTGACAAGACACCGCATGAATTGTGGCATGGGAGTGTTCCCAAATTGTCTTACTTAAAGGTCTGGGGATGTGAGGCACTCGTGAAACGAGATACGCCTGACAAACTTGAATCTAGATCTGTTAAGTGCATCTTTGTAGGATACCCAAAGGAAACAATGGGTTACTACTTCTACTTTCCTACGGAAAACACTGTCAAGGTACTTCGATATGCTGAGTTCTTTGAAAAGAAACTCATATCTCAAGAGGACAGTGGGAGGATTGTTGAACTTGATGAAAATCAAGAAGATGTGTCAACTTCTGAAAGCACTAGAAATCTTCAACTTGGGGGGGGGGGATGTTCAAAGAGATGAATCTCAAGATGAACTACAAGTTGAAGATGAAGCGATTCCAATTCGTAGGTCCTCAAGGACAATACGTGCTCGTGAGAGATTAAATCTTATGATTGAGTCTGAAGAACACGTAGTAGGAGATTTGAATGAACCTCCTAATTTCAAAGCTGCATTATCAGATCCGGAATCTGAAAAATGGCTTAAAGCTGCGAATGTGGAAATGAAATCCATGAAAGATAATCAAGTGTGGAGCTTGGTTGATCTTCCACCAAATGGTAGAACCGTTGGGTGTAAATGGATCTACAAGAAGAAGACCGACATGGATGGAAATGTACACACCTATAAAGCTCGTCTTGTGGCGAAAGGTTATACTCAACTTTATGGAGTTGATTATGAGGAAACCTTTTCTCCCGTTGCGGACATTAGAGCTATTAGGATCATCTTAGCCATAGCGGCGTACTATGACTATGAGATATGGCAAATTGTAACATCCCAAAACTTAAACGTATATGTTGACTAACGTCGTTAGGTCAAATTCTAAGTCCGTGATATGTTTACGTGGAAATGTGTGTTTATATGTTTATGTGCCCTATATGTAAGATTTAATTATCTTTAATGAGTGACAATAAAGTGGATTAAATGATGTGTAAAAGGCCTATGTAGTGTGCGAAAGTGCTTTAGTGTGTTGTATGTATCCCCAATAGGTGTTTGAATGTGAAATAAAGCTAATATGAAGTTCAGGGACTAAAATTGACATAAGTGAAACTTGAAAAACGGGATTAGGGATTAGGTTAAGCCTAATCTCATTGTTAGCAGCCTAATTACATGTTCTAAACACACAAACAGTCCGTCCAATTCCTTAATCGATTTCTAAGCAATTGTTCAAAGTTTTGGTTGAATTGATTGAGTATTTTGGGTTACTTTCAATTGGCTATCAAACAATCAGGTAATCAATGGGTTGTTAATTGTATTTTCAGATCAAAAGATGTTTTAATATGGATTCAAAACTGGTTTAAAAGGGTTTTGGCAAATTATTAGAGTTTAAAAGATGTTTTGGTCAATTGATGTTCCTAATGGTGTTTAATGGGTTTATAATTGATCTTGATGATCAAAAGATGTTCAATTATGTCAAAAACGTGTTTTGGAAGAAGCCATTGTCGATCAATTTCTGGAAAAATGAAGAACAGAGTCGTTTTTGAATACTGAACGAAGTTAAGTTTAAATTCGTTTTCTGGGTTTAAATTCGTTTTCTGGACAAAGTTAAGCTTAAGTTCGTTTGAGCTTCGAGCATTAAATTCGTTTTCTGGACAAAGTTAAGCTTAAGTTCGTTTGAGCCATCTTCGTTGAGCCTAAATTCGTTTTCTGGAAAACTAACTTCGTTTGACAAAACGAAGATGATCTTCGTTTGAAACATTCTAAGTTCGTTTGATGAAGTTAAATTCGTTTTAAGAAGCTAAGTTCGTAAGAACAAAACTAAGTTCGTTTTCAAGTTAATTAAGGTCCCAAATGACTTATATTTCATATGTTAATGTACGATAGGTGTCGGGGATTACTATTAAGCACTGTTAGCTTTTGATTGCGCGCACATACTACTACGAGGTAAGATACACTACTTTTGTCACGCTGAGGGTGCAACAAAAATGGTTTCATAAACTATAACCTCCAAAACGGTAATGTATAACCTATATTGTGGTTGGGTTGATATGGGAGGTATTCGGGGATTAAAGATGACGATGCCTATGCATATAATGTTTCCCCGTAAATACGTTTATGATATGATAGGTGATGATATGTTTAAACGATATGATATATTATGATGAATGGTGGTTAATGATGTGATGTAATGATGATATGTGCATGTATATGTGGCTTGTTCATCTAGAACACTAGACCTTTTTAGGTTGCCATGACACGTGCACGTTTTAAGGGCCCTAACGTGAAAAGATGATAGATGTGGATTAGTTTAGGATTAATGTGGAAACCTAAACTAAACGTGATAAATGCTCGAGCTAATTAGATGTCGATAAGTGTTATGCATAACCCGTGCCTGACGGTGGTAATAGGTACGTCTAAACCGTGCTCGTATGTGGAGAGTACGTAGTGCCGTATGTGGAGAGTGCGTCGTACTCGCATGTGGAGAGTACGTAGTGCCCGTATGTGGGAGGGTACTAGATACGTATAAATCGTGCTCGATGTGGAGAGTTCGTACTCGCATGTGGAGAGTACGTAGTGCCCGTATGTGGGAGGGTACATTAAATGAAACGGTAACTTCGGTTACAACTTAACGGTGACCTAGTCACAACTTAACGAATGAGATGAGATGACGAAATCGATTAGGCACGCTTAGGGTCATGAACTCTATGCTTATATGTGATGTGGATACGTGATGTGGATATGTTTATACGGTGGTATGAATGCCTAATTAAATGACGTAATGTTTTAAAGTGACTATTTAAATGGATGAAATGTTTGCTTAAACCTGGTGTTATCTTACTTAGCTTTATAGCTAACACTTGTTTCTTTTAAATGTGTTGACACCCCTCAGGTTAGGCATTGAGATGACGTGTGAAGCTTTGGCGAGAGATGGGTAGATGATCAAGCTGGCTTTAGTTTACCCAATAGCTTCGCATAAACTATATGTTATTGATTTCCTTTATGGAACTTATGTAATGACTATGTTATGATTGCTTTATGTTGGGCAATCTTATGGATTTCTTTTATTACTGATTTGATGCTATTAGTAACACCACTTATGTTTCTCAACTGTTTTCCTTAGTTGAGTATTTTCCTAAATCGTTTCCGCATGATTTAACGCCGTTAGGCGAAATTTCTGGAAAAATGAAGAACAGAGTCGTTTTTGAATACTGAACGAAGTTAAGTTTAAATTCGATTTCTGGAAAAATGAAGAACAGAGTCGTTTTTGAATACTGAACGAAGTTAAGTTTAAATTCGTTTTCTGGACGAAGTTAAGCTTAAGTTCGTTTTAAATTCGTTTTCTGGACAAAGTTAAGCTTAAGTTCGTTTCTTCGTTTTTGAGCCTAAATTTCTGGAAAAATTAAGAACAGAGTCGTTTTTGAATACTGAACGAAGTTAAGTTTAAATTCGATTTCTGGAAAAATGAAGAACAGAGTCGTTTTTGAATACTGAACGAAGTTAAGTTTAAATTCGTTTTCTGGACAAAGTTAAGCTTAAGTTCGTTCGAATTTTCTGGAAAAATGAAGAACAGAGTCGTTTTTGAATACTGAACGAAGTTAAGTTTAAATTCGTTTTCTGGACAAAGTTAAGCTTAAGTTCGTTTTCTAAATTCGTTTTAAGCTAAATTCGTTCGATTCAAAAACCTAAGTTCGTTTTCAAGTTAATTAAGGTCCCAAATGACTTATATTTCATATGTTAATGTACGATAGGTGTCGGGGATTACTATTAAGCACTGTTAGCTTTTGATTGCGCGCACATACTACTACGAGGTAAGATACACTACTTTTGTCACGCTGAGGGTGCAACAAAAATGGTTTCATAAACTATAACCTCCAAAACGGTAATGTATAACCTATATTGTGGTTGGGTTGATATGGGAGGTATTCGGGGATTAAAGATGACGATGCCTATGCATATAATGTTTCCCCGTAAATACGTTTATGATATGATAGGTGATGATATGTTTAAACGATATGATATATTATGATGAATGGTGGTTAATGATGTGATGTAATGATGATATGTGCATGTATATGTGGCTTGTTCATCTAGAACACTAGACCTTTTTAGGTTGCCATGACACGTGCACGTTTTAAGGGCCCTAACGTGAAAAGATGATAGATGTGGATTAGTTTAGGATTAATGTGGAAACCTAAACTAAACGTGATAAATGCTCGAGCTAATTAGATGTCGATAAGTGTTATGCATAACCCGTGCCTGACGGTGGTAATAGGTACGTCTAAACCGTGCTCGTATGTGGAGAGTGCGTCGTACTCGCATGTGGAGAGTACGTAGTGCCCGTATGTGGGAGGGTACTAGATACGTATAAATCGTGCTCGTATGTGGGAGAGTGCGTCGTACTCGCATGTGGAGAGTACGTAGTGCCCGTATGTGGGAGGGTACTAGATACGTATAAATCGTGCTCGTATGTGGGAGAGTGCGTCGTACTCGCATGTGGAGAGTACGTAGTGCCCGTATGTGGAGAGTGCGTCGTACTCGCATGTGGAGAGTACGTAGTGCCCGTATGTGGGAGGGTACTAGATACGTATAAATCGTGCTCGTATGTGGGAGAGTGCGTCGTACTCGCATGTGGAGAGTACGTAGTGCCCGTATGTGGGAGGGTACTAGATACGTATAAATCGTGCTCGTATGTGGAGAGTACGTAGTGCCCGTATGTGGGAGGGTACTAGATACGTATAAATCGTGCTCGTATGTGGAGAGTACGTAGTGCCCGTATGTGGGAGGGTACATTAAATGAAACGGTAACTTCGGTTACAACTTAACGGTGACCTAGTCACAACTTAACGAATGAGATGAGATGACGAAATCGATTAGGCACGCTTAGGGTCATGAACTCTATGCTTATATGTGATGTGGATATGTTTATACGGTGGTATGAATGCCTAATTAAATGACGTAATGTTTTAAAGTGACTATTTAAATGGATGAAATGTTTGCTTAAACCTGGTGTTATCTTACTTAGCTTTATAGCTAACACTTGTTTCTTTTAAATGTGTTGACACCCCTCAGGTTAGGCATTGAGATGACATGTGATGTAGGATGGGTTGGGACGAGTGCGAGTGTGATAGGGCTTATGAGATGTTTACGATACGAAGTATGTTATAGCCTTATCTTTGCGCTTATCGACTCTATCTTTCAGTGAAGGAAAGATGGTTAACACTCGTCAAGGCAACTTACGACGCGATGGAGTTACTGCTAGCGTTACTCCACCTGTCCATCCGGGTGCAGGTGCTTCTAATGCTGCTGCTACTGCTACTGCAGCTAACGTGAATAGAAATCAAGTGAATCCTCAGCAGGTCAATCGACAAGGCTCGTTAGGCCCTATGCCTCCACCTCTTGGTAATCAACCCATAGTTAACGAAGCAGTGGTGGAGCAAATCCCAAATGCAGCTGAATTGTACAATCTTGTGCTGACTCTCCAAGCCCAGTTAGCACAGACTCAAGAGCAACTGAACAACGCTCTTGCTGAGAATGCTGAAGGAACTGATGGCAACTACTCAGTGCCGTCTCACCACATTGAGCCACCAGTGGATAATGTTGTCGTTCCCCCTGTTAATGTTGATGTGGCTCCTCCTAATGTAGTTCAAGCTCCTCGATTTAAGTTCGAAAGTTTCCAGAAGTGTGGAGCTCAGAAATTCAATGGAACACTTAACGCAGTAGGCTGTATGGAATGGCTTGATGATACTGAGATGGTCTTTGAAGCTTGTGACTGTCCAGAGGATAAAAAGGTGTTGTGTGCGAGTAGAATGTTGAAAGAAGGTGCTCGAGACTGGTGGAAGAGCATTACTATTTCAATGACTCCGGCTATGGTAACTGCTATTACGTGGGCTAACTTCAGACAGAAATTTATTGAAGAGTATATTGGAGTTCATGAGCAGAGAAAAATGGAAAAAGAGTTTCGTGCCCTGAAGGCTGAAGTGGGAAAAATTAATGATTATGCTCGTTCCTTTATGGAAAAGATGAAATTTGTGGGTCATCTATTCAGAACTGATGCAGATCAAGTCGCCTGCTATGTCGATGGTTTACCTCCAAGTTATCGAGGTATTTGTAGGCAGCATAAGACTCTAACTGAAGCAATCAAAGAATCTAAAAAGCTTGATGATGATTTTGCTGCGGATAAGAAAGTTGAAAAGAAAGAGGATGAGAAGAAGTCTGGCAATAAAAGAAGGTTTGGTGGATCAAATCGTTTTGGTAAGAAGTTCAAGGGATCTTCGTCCTCCGACAAGGGAAAGACAGACAAGGATGGAAAATGGTGTTCTAGCTGCAAGGCTTTTCATTCTGGTCAGTGTTCTGCTAAGACCCGCAGGTGCAATAGGTGTGGAGCACAGGGTCATACTTTTGATGAATGCACTGATAAAGCAAGATGTTATAAATGTGGAGATTCAAAGCACCGTATTGCCGATTGTCCCCAAATGAAGAAAGATGAGGGAAAGAAAGCGGAAGCTTCCAAAGCCAAAGCCCGTGCTTTTCAGATGACGGCTGAGGAGGCAAAAGACGACGATCAGGTAGTTACTGCTATCCTTATTGTTAACTCCAAACCTGCTAATGTGTTATTTGATTCTGGTGCGAACAAATCTTTTGTGTCTACTCTGTTTGCTCCTAAGTTAGACATGACTACTAGTTCTTTACGGTGCCCTATAGAAGTAGAGGTGGCTAATGGTGCGACGTCTATTATTCGGGAAGGTTATTCTGATTGTCCGATAGAAATAGAGGGTCGTTCATTTACTGCTAACCTGTTACCCGCTACTATTCCTAGTTTCGATGTTGTTCTCGGTATGGATTGGATGTCTAAGAATGATGCTGTCGTCCTATGTTCGAAAAAGATAGTCCGTATCGCTACTCCCGACGGTAAAGGTGTCTGTGTTTATGGCGACAAGAAGCCGGGAAATGTTAAGGTGATCTCGATGATGAAAGCACTTCGTTGTATACGACAAACTAAGTCACATTTTCTAGCTTATGTCATCGATTCTCGTATCGCGAAGCCTACAGTTTCTGATGTCGAAGTTGTTTCCGAGTTTCCTGATGTTTTCCCTGAAGATCTTCCAGGTCTTCCTCCTGACCGTGAGGTTGAGTTTTCTATCGACCTTATTCCTGGTGCTACCCCTGTAGCCAAAGCTCCCTATCGATTAGCTCCGACAGAGATGAAGGAGCTGATGACTCAAATTCAGGAACTTTTAGATAAAGGTTTCATTCGTCCGAGTTCCTCTCCATGGGGTGCTCCTATCCTTTTCGTAAAGAAGAAAGACGGATCCATGCGCATGTGTATCGATTATCGCGAGCTGAATAAAAGAACGGTGAAGAATAAGTATCCACTCCCTCGCATTGATGATTTGTTCGATCAACTTCAAGGTGCTTCTTATTTCTCAAAGATTGATTTACGGTCTGGCTATCATCAATTGAAGGTTGAAGAAGAAAGTGTAGCCAAAACAGCGTTCCGAACTCGTTATGGTCATTATGAGTTCCTTGTCATGCCATTCGGTTTGACAAATGCTCCAGCGAAGTTTATGGATTTGATGAACCGTGTCTGTCGACCATTTTTGGATCATTTCGTTATTGTTTTTATCGACGACATTCTTGTGTATTCAAAGTCGGAAGAGGAACATAGAGAGCATTTGAGAGCTGTCCTTCAAGTCCTCAGAGAGAAAAAGCTATATGCTAAATTCTCCAAGTGCGAGTTCTGGCTAAAGGAAGTTCATTTCCTCGGCCATGTCGTCTCCTCTGATGGTATAAAAGTAGATCCTTCGAAGATAGAAGCAGTGTCGAAGTGGGAGCAGCCTAAGTCTCCTACTGAAATTAAGAGTTTTCTCGGTTTGGCTGGCTATTATCGACGTTTTATTCAGGATTTCTCGCGCATTGCCAAGCCAATGACTGAATTAACAAAGAAAGGTGTGAAGTTTGTGTGGACCGATGCTCAAGAGAAAGCCTTCACAACGTTGAAAAAGAAGTTGTGTGAAGCTCCAGTCTTAGCTTTACCCGAAGGAACAGATGATCTAGTGGTTTATAGTGACGCATCCATCACGGGGTTAGGGTGTGTACTAATGCAACGAGACAAAGTTATCGCTTACGCCTCTCGACAGCTGAAGCCTCATGAGCGGAACTATCCTACTCATGACCTTGAGCTGGCTGCGGTTGTTTTTGCTCTGAAGTTGTGGCGACATTATCTGTATGGTACAAAGTGTACCCTTTATACGGATCATAAGAGCTTACAGTATGTGTTTACTCAGAAGGACATGAATGTTAGACAACGGCGGTGGATGGAATTATTAAAGGATTATGATTGTGAAATTAAATATCACCCAGGCAAAGCTAATGTGGTTGCTGATGCCTTAAGCCGCAAAGGATATGCGAAGAGTAGATTATGTGCGATGATTACAAAGATTGAGTCGAATTTACTGGAACCTATTCGATTAGCTCAAATCGAAGCGTTAAAGGATGATAATGTGAAAGCGGAGTCTATTGGGAAAAAGAAGAAGAACAGACTCCAAATGGAAGAAAATAGTCGTGGCCTTCGAACCTACAAAGGTAGAATATGGGTTCCTCTCTATGGAGGCAATCGTGAGTTAGTAATGGATGAAGCTCACAAAACTAAGTATTCTGTACACCCTGGTGCCACAAAGATGCATGCAGATTTGAAGCCTATTTATTGGTGGCCCAGTATTAAGAACGATGTGATGATGTATGTGCAGAAATGTTTGACGTGTGCGAAGGTGAAAGCTGAACATCAAAAGCCTTACGGGAAGTTTCAGCAACTTGAGATCCCTGAGTGGAAATGGGATCACATTACGATGGATTTTGTGACCAAACTTCCGAGGACGCCTCGTGGTCACGATATGATATGGGTTATTGTCGATCGATTAACGAAGAGTGCTCACTTTCTCCCAGTTCGTGAGACTGCTCCTATGGAGAACTTCGCTACGTTGTATATTGATGAAGTGGTTTCTAAACATGGTGTTCCGATATCGATTGTGTCAGATCGTGATGCTCGATTCGTTTCCAACTTTTGGAAGAGTTTTCAACGGGAAGTTGGTACTCAAGTTCGTCTGAGCACAGCCTACCATCCGCAAACCGATGGGCAAAGTGAAAGGACTATTCAAACGCTCGAAGATATGCTCAGAGCTTGTGTAATGGATTATGGTGGTTCGTGGGATAAACACCTACCTCTTATTGAGTTTGCGTATAACAATAGTTATCATGCGAGCATTGGAATGCCACCTTATGAGATGTTATATGGTAGGAAGTGTCGGACTCCTAGTTGTTGGTTGGAGCCCGGGGAAAAGCAATTTGCTGGACCCGAATTAGTACAAATTACGGCCGATAAAGTTAATGTTGCAAAGAAAGCCTTACGTGTTGCTCGTGAAAGGCAAAAGTCATATGCTGATAAGAAAAGGAGGCCGTTCGATTTTAAAGAAGGCGAGATGGTTTTACTCAAAGTGTCGCCTTGGAAAGGTGTATTACGGTTTGGAAAACGTGGGAAGTTAAGCCCCAGATTCATTGGACCTTTTAAGATCATTAAGAAGGTTAATGAACAGGCATTTAAGCTGGACTTACCTCCAGAACTTAATGGAATTCACAACACATTTCATGTGTGTTACCTACGTAAGTGCTATGCGAATGAAACGGATGTCATTCCACTCGAGGACGTAAGTATTAATCCCAACAAGCAGATTGTCGATGAACCTGTTGCTATATTGGGAAGGAAACAAAAGAAGCTACGACGAAAGACTATCGATCTAGTTCTCATAAAGTGGAAACACAATCACGGCGAAAGTATGACTTGGGAGACCGAGTCCGTAATGCGGGAGACCTATCCCCACCTTTTTGATGTTGAAGTGATTCCGGGGACGGAATCCTCTTAAGGGGGAGGTAATTGTAACATCCCAAAACTTAAACGTATATGTTGACTAACGTCGTTAGGTCAAATTCTAAGTCCGTGATATGTTTACGTGGAAATACGTGTTTATATGTTTATGTGCCCTATATGTAAGATTTAATTATCTTTAATGAGTGACAATAAAGTGGATTAAATGATGTGTAAAAGGCCTATGTAGTGTGCGAAAGTGCTTTAGTGTGTTGTATGTATCCCCAATAGGTGTTTGAATGTGAAATAAAGCTAATATGAAGTCCAGGGACTAAAATTGACATAAGTGAAACTTGAAAAACGGGATTAGGGATTAGGTTAAGCCTAATCTCATTGTTAGCAGCCTAATTACATGTTCTAAACACACAAACAGTCCGTCCAATTCCTTAATCGATTTCTAAGCAATTGTTCAAAGTTTTGGTTGAATTGATTGAGTATTTTGGGTTACTTTCAATTGGCTATCAAACAATCAGGTAATCAATGGGTTGTTAATTGTATTTTCAGATCAAAAGATGTTTTAATATGGATTCAAAACTGGTTTAAAAGGGTTTTGGCAAATTATTAGAGTTTAAAAGATGTTTTGGTCAATTGATGTTCCTAATGGTGTTTAATGGGTTTATAATTGATCTTGATGATCAAAAGATGTTCAATTATGTCAAAAACGTGTTTTGGAAGAAGCCATTGTCGATCAATTTCTGGAAAAATGAAGAACAGAGTCGTTTTTGAATACTGAACGAAGTTAAGTTTAAATTCGTTTTCTGGGTTTAAATTCGTTTCTGATGCTAAATTCGTTTTCTGGACGAAGTTAAGCTTAAGTTCGTTTGAGTCATCTTCGTAAAGCCTAAATTCGTTTTCTGGAAAACTAACTTCGTTTGACAAAACGAAGATGATCTTCGTTTGAAACATTCTAAGTTCGTTTTCTGGGTTTAAATTCGTTTCTGATGCTAAGTTCGTTTGATGCTTAAGTTCGTTTTCAAGTTAATTAAGGTCCCAAATGACTTATATTTCATATGTTAATGTACGATAGGTGTCGGGGATTACTATTAAGCACTGTTAGCTTTTGATTGCGCGCACATACTACTACGAGGTAAGATACACTACTTTTGTCACGCTGAGGGTGCAACAAAAATGGTTTCATAAACTATAACCTCCAAAACGGTAATGTATAACCTATATTGTGGTTGGGTTGATATGGGAGGTATTCGGGATTAAAGATGACGATGCCTATGCATATAATGTTTCCCCGTAAATACGTTTATGATATGATAGGTGATGATATGTTTAAACGATATGATATATTATGATGAATGGTGGTTAATGATGTGATGTAATGATGATATGTGCATGTATATGTGGCTTGTTCATCTAGAACACTAGACCTTTTTAGGTTGCCATGACACGTGCACGTTTTAAGGGCCCTAACGTGAAAAGATGATAGATGTGGATTAGTTTAGGATTAATGTGGAAACCTAAACTAAACGTGATAAATGCTCGAGCTAATTAGATGTCGATAAGTGTTATGCATAACCCGTGCCTGACGGTGGTAATAGGTACGTCTAAACCGTGCTCGTATGTGGAGAGTGCGTCGTACTCGCATGTGGAGAGTACGTAGTGCCCGTATGTGGGAGGGTACTAGATACGTATAAATCGTGCTCGTATGTGGAGAGTACGTAGTGCCCGTATGTGGGAGGGTACATTAAATGAAACGGTAACTTCGGTTACAACTTAACGGTGACCTAGTCACAACTTAACGAATGAGATGAGATGACGAAATCGATTAGGCACGCTTAGGGTCATGAACTCTATGCTTATATGTGATGTGGATACGTGATGTGGATATGTTTATACGGTGGTATGAATGCCTAATTAAATGACGTAATGTTTTAAAGTGACTATTTAAATGGATGAAATGTTTGCTTAAACCTGGTGTTATCTTACTTAGCTTTATAGCTAACACTTGTTTCTTTTAAATGTGTTGACACCCCTCAGGTTAGGCATTGAGATGACGTGTGAAGCTTTGGCGAGAGATGGGTAGATGATCAAGCTGGCTTTAGTTTACCCAATAGCTTCGCATAAACTATATGTTATTGATTTCCTTTATGGAACTTATGTAATGACTATGTTATGATTGCTTTATGTTGGGCAATCTTATGGATTTCTTTTATTACTGATTTGATGCTATTAGTAACACCACTTATGTTTCTCAACTGTTTTCCTTAGTTGAGTATTTTCCTAAATCGTTTCCGCATGATTTAACGCCGTTAGGCGAAAATTTTTGGAAATCCATATTTTTACAAAACGGGTGTTACACAAATGGATGTCAAAACCGCTTTCTTAAATGGTTTTCTAGACGAGGAAGTCTATATGGTACAACCAGAAGGTTTTGTCGATCCAAAACATCCCGACAAAGTATGCAAACTTCAAATGTCCATTTATGGATTGAAGCAAGCATCAAGGAGTTGGAATAAAAGGTTTGATGAGGAAATCAAGAAGTTTGGTTTTGCTCAAAATCCTGATGAGCCATGTGTATATCGCAAAGCTAGTGGGAGTAATGTCACTTTCCTTGTCTTGTATGTCGATGACATATTGATAATAGGAAATCACATTTCAATGTTGAAAGACGTTAAATCTTATCTTGTAAAGTGTTTCGCTATGAAAGATTTTGGTGAAGCGGCATTTATACTTGGAATCAAGATCTATAGAGATAGAAGTAAACGGTTGATTGGATTAAGTCAAAGTGCTTATATAGATAAAATCTTGAAGAGATTCAAGATGGAAAACTCTAAGCGCGGGAATTTGCCTATGCAAGAAGGACTTAATTTATCTAGCAAGAATGGTGCTTCTACACCTGAAGAGGTGGAGCGTATGAAAAGAATTCCTTATGCTTCGCTGTGGGATCTATCATGTATGCGGTAAGATGCACTAGACCTGATATTGCGTTCGCGCAAAATATAGTTAGCCGCTATCAGCAAAATCCTGGAGAGGATCATTGGACTGCTGTAAAGAACATTCTTAAGTACATGCGTGCTACTAAAGATTTTTGGTGTATGGAGGAAATCCCGATGCAGAGCTCAAAGTAACTGGATACTGTGATGCTGGATTTCAGACTGATAAAGATGATACAAAATCTCAGTCAGGATATGTCTTCACTTTAAATGGAGGTGCAGTAGATTGGAAGAGCAAGAAATAATCTACAGTTGCTATGTCTGCTACAGAATCTGAGTATATAGCTGCAGCGGATGCAGCCATGGAAGCTGTCTGGATCAGAAAGTTTATTTCTGGGCTTGATGTGATGCCCTCAAATAACACACCTATGGATCTGTACTGTGACAATTCTGGAGCAATTGTCATTGACAATGAACCTGGGGTTCAAAAAGGTGAGATGAGATGACGAAATCGATTAGGCACGCTTAGGGTCATGAACTCTATGCTTATATGTGATGTGGATATGTTTATACGGTGGTATGAATGCCTAATTAAATGACGTAATGTTTTAAAGTGACTATTTAAATGGATGAAATGTTTGCTTAAACCTGGTGTTATCTTACTTAGCTTTATAGCTAACACTTGTTTCTTTTAATGTGTTGGCACCCCTCAGGTTAGGCATTGAGATGACGTGTGAAGCTTTGGCGAGAGATGGGTAGATGATCAAGCTGGCTTTAGTTTACCCAATAGCTTCGCATAAACTATATGTTATTGATTTCCTTTATGGAACTTATGTAATGACTATGTTATGATTGCTTTATGTTGGGCAATCTTATGGATTTCTTTTATTACTGATTTGATGCTATTAGTAACACCACTTATGTTTCTCAACTGTTTTCCTTAGTTGAGTATTTTCCTAAATCGTTTCCGCATGATTTAACGCCGTTAGGCGAAAATTTTTGGAAATCCATATTTTTACGAAATGGGTGTTACAATTACAATATGCACAGCATGAGCAAAACCATAGCTGAACTTCATGCCATGTTAATTGAGTATGAGAAAAACCTTCCCAAGAAATCTGAGACACCCCAAGTTCTTATGATCAAGGGGAGAAAGGTTCAGAAAGCAAAACAACCGAAAGCTAAGGGCAAGAACGTTGGTAAGGGAAAGCAAAGTGCTTCTGTCTCCAAACCTAAAAAGACCCCTCCGGCGAAAAAGGAGCATCCGGCTAAGGACCAGGCTTGTCATCACTGTGCTGAAGTGGGACACTGGAAGAGGAATTGTCCTAAGTATCTAGCTGAGTTGAATGAGAAGAAGAAGCAAGCTGGTTTAGCCAGTTCTTCAGGTATCTTCACAATTGAATTATATTCCTTTTCTAAGCATAATTGTGTCATATTTGCATGTTTAGATCCATGAATATTTGAAAATATTCTAAACGTCCATTGTTGATTAATTGTATGGGAATATAATTAAAGTAAAACAATTGTGAGGGATTGGTGAAAATATTTAAGGGAATATTTTGAAGATGGTGGATCGTACCAAACTCACATGATATTCAAAAGGTGAATATTAGACTTACCCCACTTAGCGAATTTCCATTTTATGGATCGGCGTCATTAAATGAAATTCGTGAAATGGTTACTTTATTTATCCTTAGACTTGAGATACAAGTGAGTTATGCTTGTGTGGATTGCATTTTTAGATTAGTTCTAACTGTCCTGAACAAGGGTAGTAATAAAGGGCTATTTTCAGAAATGTTAAGAAACGACATGGCCAGACACTTGTAGTCAAAACAGGATTTGTTCCTTCAATTTGCAACTGAAGTATGATACCATTTGGTGCCCTCATTAATTAATTAAGATGTTTGTGGCCGCATACCCAAATGAACTCAAGAGGAAGTCTTGATTAATTGGTAATCTTGATTAATTGTAGAAATGAGAAACATAATCGTTAATTTATGAAATGACATTGATCCATATTCATAATTAACAAGGGTATCTGAACAAAGGGATATTAAAGACTAAATCGTTTCAAATTGGCAAAATTTAAGAAACTATTCTTAAATATTTCCGGGAGCATTGGCGTGTTGCTAGACGCTAACCAATGTTATTGCTTTTATAAAATGACATGCTCAAGTGGGAGCTGTTGGAGTGTGATCATATCATTATAAATCGCATGTCTGGAAATAATTTAAGCCTACGGGGTCACACGAAATGACACGGTAACTCTATACATATTAATTAGTATATTAAAGTAATATATTAATTAATTTGATCACGAAATGATTAATTTAAATTAATTAAGGAGTTAATTGTATTTAATTAATTAAAAGGAGGATTAAATGTGAAAATAAGAAATTAGAGTTGGACTCTAATTCAAAGGGGAGAGGCCGGTTTTTGAAGGCTTCTTGGAGTCCTTATTTGACTTGGTTACCAAGTCATTATACCCTAGATATCTCCATATAAATAGAGGGCAAAATCAAGGGTTTTTCACATTTAATTTTACACACAAAAATCTCCTCTTCTCTCCTCTCTTGGCTACGGCCGAATTGAAGCAACAAAGGGTTTTTTGGGTCTTTGCTTGGTTCGACATTTAGGAGATAAACAAAGGGTTGTTTGGTTCGTGATCGGGGTACTAGCATACGGTATAAGGGGTGTCTAGTGTGCGATCGTAGAGGGGTTTTGCTTTAAACCCTACATAATAATAAGAATCTTATTAACTAATATTATTGGAAGCTTTGCGCAAAGGTACACGTTTCAATTCTCTTCTTTGTTAATTAATTTGATTGCATATTTGTTTCGATTCTTCCGTTGCGCGTACTCGTGATTATATGTTTGTTTATATGCTCATATTCTAACACCCTTAACTTATTACTCGTAATTCATACCTTGTAATGCTTGTCGAGCATCTCGCTAGTACTTGAATTTTTGTATATACATCTCCTTTGATGTTCACATAAAAAACAATTAAAAAAAATATTAATAAGATATGATACACCACAATACATTGTCAATACCATGTAATGAAAATTCAATAAAAGTAGCACACACTACCGTCTTCTACTCAGAGACAGTTTTATGTTGCCCCAGATTTATGTTGGATTGGAAGAATTTTAGCAAGTATAGGAAAAATTTTACTTGAATACATATTTTTTTTAAGATTTAAACTTAGATAAAATATAAAATAAGCATTTTGATGTATTTAAAGTGAGGTGAATTACAATTAGACGTATGTGTCTGCTTGTATATATTAAAGATCGAGAGAAATTTATTGGAGATTTATCATTAATAAAAACACAAAGATTTTGTTTGAAATAAATCCACGGATTTTCCTTTTCCAAATAACCCTTTTTGTAAATAGAGTGCCTACATTTCGCACTATTCTTTGTCAAAAGCAGGTACGATAGTATTATTGTCGGAGTGGGAACTCTGAACACTCGTGCCATCATTTCGTCTTTGACCTCCCCCTTTATACTGTAGTCTGTAGAAGAATTATAAAAGATTCACCATGTGTACGTGTGTACTTTAATTTTATAATCAAAGTAGAAGACATGCTGCTTGTCACAGTAATTATTTATCTGATTATATGTACTACACTGCTAGATGTTAGTCTCGTACAATACAAATATTGTTAAAGTGTAAAACTTAATTTCTACGGAGTACTTTTAATTATTGTTAAAATACTTATAATTGTTTTTTATACGCAATGATATGTTAGACATGTATATACATCCTTAGATACTCTCAGTTAGATACAGATATTGGAGTATCATTTATAAATTACATAAATCTAATAGCTCGTATTAGGGATGATCATACGACCCGAAACCCGTGACCCGACCCAGAACCGTCCGAACCCGACCTGCCCCGATGGGGTAACGGGTCGAGTCACGGGTTTGATTTTGTTTTTCCTCCGGGTTTTGGGCCGGGTCGCCCGTGTTTTGACAAAGTGAAGAACAAGAGCTCCTTAAACCCGAGAACCGAACCGAACCCGTCCAAACCTGACCCGCCCAAAGGAGTGACGTGCCGGGTCACGGGTTCAATTTTGTTGCTTTGCCGGGTCACGGGTTGGGCCGAGTTTTGACCCGTGCACATGTCTAGCTCGTATATTTTTTGACTAATTTTTAGTAAATTTAACTTAAAGAAATTTTAATAAATCATAGTTGCTCCAAATCATGTTCCTATCTAACACAACCTTTTTAATTAGAAAAAATGATAAAGAAACTAAATAAGTAAGCCTAACTATTAGATGGTTACATCTGTCCCAACTACACATATTCACATCTATTTATTTTTCATCATATATACATATCTAAATGTTAACAACCGATAATCCAAATCACTAAAAATATGCATAGTGAAATAAGAGTCGGGCAATATCATTTAGAAGTAACTATAGTATATTCATATCTAAATTAGATAATAGCTCAAATTTATTTCTGGCTCCCACATACACATATATACAAACACTTATATGTGTAAGTATATGAAATATAAAAAGAAAATCAAATATAATTAGTTTCCGGTTAACAAGTGAAATTTATGGATGAGAAATCCCCATCCATATTCGTTCTATATCCAACATTCGTTCACTTGACGTCATCCATATCCATCAACGATGGATTGGACAGGATAATTCTTCATTGGACTGGATTGCCATTACCATGCCTACACGGCTACGCGTACATAATGCTTATTTATAGCTCTAAATCTATTATAATTTGTGAAACTAGCTTGAGGGGCCTGGCAATTTAATTTCTAGTGTCATTGGTTATTAAGAAGGGGTTAATTATGTTTAACCATGTCTTTTTCGATCGGCTCCACCAGGCCCCTCCCTCGAATGTAAGGCAGCAAGCAAGGACCAGATGATATTATGAGTAGAAATTAAACTTTCGAAACCTTTACAACCATATACATATGTACTAGTGACCTGAAAGTCAATAATGTAGGTTCCATCTAGGAATTGAGGCCAAATACAAACATAAATGTAAAGATAGTATTCGACGAAAAGTTAAAAGATGTGGTGGATATATGGCAAATTAAGTTTTTAATGATATTATATCAACCTCTTTTTTGTGGGTAACCAACAGAAGCACCAACCATAGAAATTCTTGGATAAAATGGATAGAGAACCCTTTAATTTATGAGTGAGGACACAAGGTTTTGAGTTTGTTCTCTTTTTTGTATTAGTTTTTTTTTTGGTACTTTGGTTGTACTATTGAATATTGTTTGTGACCTTTAGTAACTTGCTAGACGGTTATGTATTAATATACTTTCTGCCGTTCTAAAAAAAAATGATATATGGCAAATTTTTTAAATGGTTTTGGCGTCTATTTAAATCATAATTGGATAAGCAACGTTATTTTATTTTTTTAACTGCAACTTTCTATTTCATATCAAAAAACAGCTAGCTAGAAACTAGCATAATACAAAAAAAAATATTAAAACGTAAAATTACACCAATCATTCCATGAAATATTTCTATATGTAGAGCGATTTCTTATCCATAAGTAAGATGATGATTGGATGTCTTGAAATACCTTCACCGAAGAGACCCTTTTGCTTTCAAAAATTAGTTCGTTTCTTGATTTCCATAAGCTCCAGATGGATGTTAGTACAATATCATTGATCACCTTTTTTCAAACTTCTCGACGATTGGGTTGTTTCATGAATTTTCAAAAGATCCTCCACATCAAATGCAAAGATGGGCTGTAAATTGCACCATGAGGCAACTTTGGACCAAACCTGGCAATTTTGACACGAAACCTGTTAACACGACACGACACGACCTGTTCTTAACAGGTTTCGTGTTTGACCTTAACAGGTTTCGTGTCTTAACAGGTCCGGACCTGTTAAGACCTGTTAAGATTCGTGTCTTAACAGATCCGGACCTGTTAGCACATGTTAAGACCTGTTAAGGTTATACATATATATAAAATACTAAGAATTGATTATTATGATTTGATATATGATTTTTATAAGGTAAGATGTCTATGAACTTTTGTAATGTAATGATTATTATCGTTATATAATAGTTGAGATTTGTAAGAGTTTTTGTATCGTTAAGGTTTTTTTTTAATATTAGTCAAAAATTCTATAAAATATATGTTAACAGGTTTCTTAACAGGTCTTAACAGGTGCACCTGTTAATTTTCGTGTCGTGTTCGTGTTTGAAAAAAATGACACGATTAGTTAACAGGTCGTGTTCGTGTTTGACCTTAACAGGTTCGTGTCTTAACAGGTTCGTGTCTTAACAGGTTTCGTGTGACCTGTTATGCCAGCCTTACTTTCGACCAACCCTGATGTGCAACTTCACAAGCAATGAGTAGATGATTCATATCTTCTTCATAGATGTGGCATATTAGGCATATGGATTAGAATCCTCTGAAGTTGATCCAACTTCATAGGTGAAGTTGGATCAACTTTAACCATTGGATTAAATCCAATGGTCAAGATCTAATTTTGATGTTTAAATCTTGACCATTGGATTTAATCCAATGGTT
>CM067173.1:42846910-42917075 GCA_034093135.1 Erigeron breviscapus | reverse complement strand
CTTTTAAACAATGAGACATCTATTCTGAGTATGACAAGCAGTGCTGACAGCTTCTCCCCAGAATTTACTAGGCAAAGAAGACTCACTGAGCATGGTGCGTGCTGCCTCTATTAGAGTTCTATTTCTTCTTTCAGCAACACCATTTTGCTCAGGAGTTCTGGTGGAAGAAAATTTTTGTGAGATCCCTTGATCAGCACAAAAGGATTCAAGAGTGTGATTTCTGAACTCAGTACCATGGTCGCTTCTGAGTTCTTTAACCCTTATGCTGTTGAGATTTTCCATCTTCTTTATGAAATTTATGATTTCTTCAGCAGCATCACTCTTTGAACGAAGAAAGATAGTCCAAGTGTATTGTGAATATTCATCCACAATTACTAAAGTGTATCTGCTACCATTTAGACTTTGGACATTCACTGGACCAAACAGGTCCATGTGAAGAAGATGAAAGCAGCCAGAGATAGAATTGGCCTGCTTTGTTTTGAAGGTAGCTCTATGGCTTTTACCTTTTTCACAAGCATCACAGAGTCTATCCTTTTCAAAAGAGAGATGAGGAAGGCCACGAACAAGGTTCTTTTTGGCCAGAGAGTTGATGGTTTTGAAATTCACATGCGACATACGCTTGTGCCATAACCAATTTAGTTCAGCAGCCGACTTGCAAAGAAACAAGTCTCACTATCAGTTTTGATAGGAGTGAAGTCCACCAGATATACATCTCGTTTTCTTGGAGCGACCAAGACGACTTCCTTGTTTATATTTACAACAGTGCCTTGATGCTTATCAAGAATCACTTTGTAGTCAGCATCACAAAGTTGGCTTATGCTGATAAGATTATGTTTCAAATAACAAAGATGTTAATTGTCAAAGTTGCAAGAAAAGTTTCACTGCTTATGAGTTAAATCCCCAAGGCTTTCCTGCTGCCGGTGCACCAAATACAGTATATCCACAACAGAGTAGGGTTCCTCCTAAATCCACAGAGGCTCCCAAACGTACTTATACAACAAAACTGGTATTTGAGAAAAAAGAACCTAAAATTACCAAGGCACAAAAAAATGTCAACAGAAAAAGGAAAAAGAGAATAGATGAATCTAGTGAAAGTTCTGACAGTAGTGAAAGCAGCTCTGAATCCGAGGAAGATGTCGTAGAACATAGTGGAAGCAATGATAATAGCGTGCCTAAAACTGTTGATAAGAATTCAGATTATCAGGGATTTGAAAATTTTGGGGAACAGCCTCGGAGATCCTCTCGCGCAAAAAGAAATGTTTCATACAAAGAAAATTTGAACGATAATGATCACGATGATTATGATACTCCGTCTAAACAAGCGAAGAAGAGCGACACACCTGAACATACAGCTCATGAATCCTCCCAGAAAGAGAAGGTGACAAAAGTTGTGGAAGAAGGTCAAACAAAAAAACATGATGATAAAAAGTCTATGTGGGATGGTAAGGAACACCCTAAGTCTGAATCAGATGATAAAGGGGAAGAAACTGGAAATGATGACGATAATGAAGAAGAAATAGAATCCAAAACTTTCGTCTTTCCTGATCCAGAGTTTAGTGACTTTGAGAAAGACAGAAAGGAAGAGAGTTTTGCTGCGAAGCAGATATGGGCTTGTTATGATACTTTAGATGCTATGCCCAGATTTTATGCTTTCATTAAAAAGGTTTCTCCAGGTTTTAAACTGCAAATACAGTGGCTGAAACCTGATCCCGGAACTCCGGATGAGAAGAAATGGGTGCAAAATGATTTGCCTGTTTCTTGTGGCGGTTATAAACGTGATAAAGCTGATAAGGCTGAAGATATTCTATCGTTCTCACACCTGGTCTCATGGGAGGCTGGTCAAAAGGCAGGTACATTTTTCATAATTCCTAGATTAGGAGAAACTTGGGCTATCTTCAGGAACTGGTCTATGAACTGGCACTCTTCTATTGAAGTTGATGAAGTTGAAGAAAGAACGTACGAATACGATTTTGTGGAGATTTTATCAGATTATGATGCGAAAAATGGTGTTCGTGTTTCATATTTGGAAAAGGTAAAGGGTTTTGTGTGCCTTTTTAAGCGAAAAGAAGGCGGAGAGATGGTAATAGCGGCGGCTGATAAGTACAGATTCGCCCACATGGTTCCATCTAGTAGAATGAGTGGAGAAGAAAGGAAAGGTGTTCCGAAGGGGTCTTATGAACTTGATCCTGCTGGTCTGCCTCAGTCGGCATTTGAATGAATAGATTAATTTGTAATACGCAAACTGGCATTTAAATGTTTTATGTGTTTAGATGTTATTGTCTTGGTATTTAGACTGTTGATTCCTTTGGTTAAAGATTTTTTCAAAGTAATGTAGACCCTTTGTTAGAGACTTGTGCTTTTATTTGATGTAAATGTATAAAGGGTCATTCCAACTTGAACTAGTCTCTGATGTATTCATCTTCATTTTTATTTTTTTTTCTTCCTGAGCTAGACATGGTAGCACCACCGATAAGTGCCTGTCGACCTTACCGATTTTTCCGAATTTAGTCAGGTCACATTCTCTTGATTTGTTGTCTTATGTTTCTGGTTGCAATCTGAACATACCTAGAGTGTGGCAACGTCATTTATCCAGTTACTTTGTCTTATTGTTTAATCTTAAAGGTTTGTTTAGTGTTCAGAAAGACAAAAGGGAGACTAGAATATATCCAAGTACTCAAACTAATAAGAATTCGTAACGCCCTACAAAAGCAAAATTAAAATTCTTATGCTGTATATACCGGTGTATCTATAGTCAAAATTGTCAACGGAAATTGGCATATTGGACGTAGATGGGTAAATTATCTAAAGAACCCATATTTTAAATAAACCAATCGCATGTCTCCCTTTCACATGTGATATACGATTTGCACATGAAGACATAGTTTTTCACGAAAAACATGGGCATTCAAACACGAACTGTTATATTTTGGAGACTGTATTCATGAAGGCTTTGCACAGTGCATTTGATCTAATCGCAACAATTATAATCAACTCTTTTAGCCTTTCTTAATGTTGACCAATCCAAAATAACCTTAAGCTGAATGGTCAAAACTGAAGCCAGATTGTTGATTGATTGTAATTTGGCAGCTTCTATTTTCCTATTTCATCAGACATTTCATATATAACTTGACTAGTTTGACTTGAGGTGGCTACTAACAAGTCTTCGCTTTCGCAAGCATACAAGAAGCCTAACCCATTTTTATCTCTTAATCTAATTTAAAGCTGATTGCTGGGTTTGAACTCATAGTCAATTCGGTCTATCACATATTGGAACGTCCACCTTGGCAACTTTTTTTATTTTTTGTTCACATAAGTTTCTCTTTGAAAACGTCTAAATTCCATTACGAGAAACCAATACAAAACTTGTTTAAAGAACGTCTATCAAATTAGGTACACTAGATCAACATGATCATTGGAGTCCACATAACAGTCTACCAAAATCGAGTCGAGAATAAGAAAATTAAGATGAGAAAGTGCTTTATTTCCCTGTTCTAGTGCAAGACGCAAGGAGAAGCACGAGCGGAGTGGTCTGGCTTGACCATAAAACTTAGAACCGTAGGTCGTTCGCCGGTTACATGAGTTTGAATTGCGTAGTATTCCCAAAGATGGATATGGATTTATTTATCTGGTTAACAAACAAAGTTGGCTTTAAAAATAAAAAATAATAGGGAAACCATCCATGCTACAATAGTATCTAGTATAGATGTTGCCTTCACACTCATTTTTGACAAACGGATTTTTTATTTATTTAAAAAACAAGTGCAACAACTATAGTAACACCTAATTAAATATTTTTCTTTGACAACGAGTTAGAAGTTACTATTTAGCATTCGAGACACCACAATAATATTCAATTGGACAGTATGCGGAGCTCGAATCACGCATGCCTAGAATAAAACCCAGGATTCTCGAAAACCCTCATAATAATCCACTTTTACAAATGTATGAAGTGAAATTCAAATTCTGGTGAATTTCCCCAAGATCTAAAACTTTACCAATAGGTCACAACACCCCATTAAATATTGTTGTCATTTACCCATAAAACATATAACTCGAGTCAAAAATGCTTCTAGTAGAAGTGGCTTAGCCGTGATATCATAATTTATTCAAATAGTCAAGGACACTAATATAGAAGGCGACTTGTTAACAACTCCTCGTTGAATTTTTAATTCATAATGTATGTTTCGAGTCAAAGCCACTTTTGTTTTATTTGAATTCTTTCTAGATGAAATGTCATCAACAAGTTGATCGATTTAGGATATGCTGAACATCAAATCAAAATTACGTATCTATTATTATAATGAAAATGCTATTCTTGTTTTTAACTATTAATCACATTCTTTACATTGATTTGTCAAAGGTTTTGTATTTATAAATAAAGAAATTATTTAGAGTATATGATAGTGATGTCTATCAATTGAAATATTAATACTAGTATATCTTACTGTAGTAAATTATTATCACTGATATGTAAAGAGGGAGTTGAAATGATATTAATGATTCATTTTTTACTAATAACATATGTCCATAAAAGTTTTTTATTGTCAACCATAAAAGTGGCTAAAATACTATCATATGAAAACAAGAAGTAGTTTGTTTTATATGTTTTTACATTTCATTAATCAAAGATGATGTCGAAAGGCCATAAAAAATATGAGCTGGAAAATACTAGAAACAAATAAAAGTTTTCAGTATCACTTTTCTTGCTTTATTTTGGACACATTCTAAAAAATGCATGCTCAATAGGTTTTATTAAGAATTAAACTTAATGTTATGGGCTTGATATACTACTCGTTTGAAATCTTCTTTCTGTTTAACGAAAAAAAAAACAAAAAACAAAAAAAGGCAATATGAAATATTAAAGAGAGGCTAGGTTATCAAATGAAGTAAAAGATAATAGTTATGCCCGTGCTTTGTTACGGTTTTAATTAGCTAGTTAGTCCTTGTATTTATAAAAACATAGAAAAGAAAAAGGTAGGGTAAAAAACTAAAAATACTACTAGTACAAATTAAAATTTTTGGACGTAAATATAAAAAAACGTTTAAGTTTGTGAGGCGAATTGAAACAAAAAATTTAATTAAAATAGATGTATCAAAATACGGTATACATTGCCCATATTGGAACAAGTATTGTTGATTAACTTAATTATACTCTGTATTAGTCTCTTAATAAGATCACAATTATATATGTCATATAAATGCCGTATCTAGAACTCTAGAATGATACATTTTCACCTATTAATTAGTTATAAACATAAAGCAGCCTATTGGAAACGTGAACCAGTAATCTAACAATTAGATCAACTGCTTGGATTGATTGACTTACAAGTTAAATTAATTCTATTTCACCTAAACATATATACGTCTGAAATTCTAGATCGATGGATACATGATGTAATGTGCCATAGAGAAGAGATTAATTAGCTTTGAAGTTGCTAAATAACACTTTGTAGTATGGGTAATAATCCGGTGTTATTAAGATTAGTCAGGCCGATTATCACTAAATACAGCAGTAATTCATAATCAAACTGACGAAAATGATATCTTTGTAGATAAAATATTGAAATGGTGTCTTTATCTTCACTTTAATTTATCAAGACTAATATAAAAATTTAGATGGTTTAAACTTTTAATACAAAGTTACATGGAATCTATATTAAATTCAGCAAGAATAAATATGAAGACAACTTTCTTATATCGGGCTGTAGTATTCCAAGACGGACGGGTGGACCATTGAGGGCTGGTCACAGTCGAGTTTCTGTCATTTTGGGGCACGCTTGCTATTTCGGATCTTTATTAATTGTTGCTGCCATATATATGGATTTTGCTGTATATAATTCACAGTTTGCTGCTGTTTTTGGGTGGGTGGTTAATTTGGTCTCAGTGTTATATTTGAAGTTTGCAGAGAACTTAACCCCACCTCAACTTTGAACGTTTGTTCCAACAAACAAAAATAATAATAAAAAAAAGATATCGACATTAGGCAAAGGCATTTACAGCTTGTGATGGTCCTAGAGCTTGTTGCTTTTTGGATAACTACGTATCACTGCAAAGGTCATGGTTTTGTTTCTTTGTGATCTATTTTATTGCTAATCTCTCTCTATATATTTTTCTTTTCTAGGACCTTTTTTTTTTTAAACAACATAAGCATAAATCATATTACAAATACATTCCGGTTAAAAAGAATTCAACTTAGCAAGAAACAAAATAACATACGTAAATGAGATTTCTTATTCTAAGAATCGAATTAAACAAAACTTCACTTTGATGAATAGAAAGGATGAAAGATTTTTTCATTACGAAACTTTCAACTCAACCACCAAACAATAATGTAGGATAATGTTTTTGTACTTTTGTTTTTTAACAAGCATTTTAATAGGAAAGATCTAACACGTTGTTCGGTACGAAGATGATGTGGGATCATATGTCCATCCAATTCAGTTGAAGAAGGTCCTTATATCACAATAAGGACTTCGATCTATTTGGTATGGGTTATTTGGAAGTTTAGAAACGAAGTTGTTTTAACTTCTTCTTTGAAGCGTCCCTCCACTCTTGACGATGACATTAGTAAGTAGTTCAAGACAATGGTCAACTAGTCGATGATCCAGCTCAACTAGTGAGATACCTAGATGGGTTTGATTCTCGTTAATTCCATTCGATGGGTACCTTTGTGGGCTTTTTCCTTAGATGCATGCCTACTTAGAATGAACATAGTAAAGTCTGATTAAGACAACCGACTATCTTGATCTCGTTCTTGAATGGTGTGAGACGTTAAAAAGAGAAAAGACAATTATAAATTAACCTAAAGTTGTAATACATGTGTGCACTATGAGAAAAATTAAATATCATTTTTCTATGTATCGTAACACTCCATACAAATATATTATATATCTCCGGCCTTATATAATCAACAAGTTGTATATTCCAGCCTATATATTCATTGACCATAGTGTTTGTCCTGCTAGGGAAAGGTCGTCATCACAACAATTACTCTAATCTTATTGCTGCCATTATTTTATTTAATCAAATTTTGACACATGAGATTTCCCAATGGCTTTCTTTTTCGAACATCTGATTAATCATAATCATCAGTTTATCTTTGCCTTTCCTATAACAGTTAACAAATATACATGATGATAAGTTGAAATAGTGACGTTACAAATAAGATACAAAAATACGACAGATGCTACCAACAAGCCCAAGTTCCTCTTCAATTAAATTGTTTTGCAATTTTTATATTGAATCGTAAATAGAAGTAGGAGACTGTGTAATTGTAATTGGATTTAATCGAGAATAGCTCCCTTTGTTGGAGTGTGATCATATCATTATAAATCGCATGTCTGGAAATAATTTAAGCCTACGGGGTCACACGAAATGACACGGTAACTCTATACATATTAATTAGTATATTAAAGTAATATATTAATTAATTTGATCACGAAATGATTAATTTAAATTAATTAAGGAGTTAATTGTATTTAATTAATTAAAAGGAGGATTAAATGTGAAAATAAGAAATTAGAGTTGGACTCTAATTCAAAGGGGAGAGACCGGTTTTTGAAGGCTTCTTGGAGTCCTTATTTGACTTGGTTACCAAGTCATTATACCCTAGATATCTCCATATAAATAGAGGGCAAAATCAAGGGTTTTTCACATTCAATTTTACACACAAAAATCTCCTCTTCTCTCCTCTCTTGGCTACGGCCGAATTGAAGCAACAAAGGGTTTTTTGGGTCTTTGCTTGGTTCGACATTTAGGAGATAAACAAAGGGTTGTTTGCTTCGTGATCGGGGTACTAGCATACGGTATAAGGGGTGTCTAGTGTGCGATCGTAGATGAGTTTTGCTTTAAACCCTACATAATAATAAGAATCTTATTAACTAATATTATTGGAAGCTTTGCGCAAAGGTACACGTTTCAATTCTCTTCTTTGTTAATTAATTTGATTGCATATTTGTTTCGATTCTTTCTTTGCGCGTACTCGTGATTATATGTTTGTTTATATGCTCATATTCTAACAGTGGTATCACGAGCCACATATGTGATCTATTAATTACAAAGATCAAAACTTGAAGGGGGGTTAAGGGTTGGTTTGTTTTAATTAATTGTTAAATAATTAAAGGAGGTTTTTCTTTTTTTTTTTTATTATTAAAACCGATTTTAATTAAATAAATTAGGGTTTTGTTTAATTAAATTTAACCTAATTCAATGGTGGATTGAAACCTCGAGCAAGTTTTGAGTTAAGTGAATTGACATGATTTATGTGATATAAATTGCATGTTGTGTATCGTTTTTATTTAAAGTTGTTAAATAAAAGGTATAATCACAAGTGATTCATGCAAGATTACTTGTGATTATTACTATTATATAGAGATATAATTAGCAAAGCATGATAGTCCAATAATTAGGGTTTATTGTGTGACTATATGAATTTTTCGTGTGATTTTCTTGGTTTGCGACAGTTCACTAAAAAATTCATATCTTTTAATCTGTAATGAGTTATAAGTTTTCCTTTGGACAGTAGGTGCTCGACACATAGGATACAACTTTGTAGTTCTGGTCGAAAGCTGAATCGGATCACAAATAGGGCTAAACAGGTCGTGAAGCTACTGGAAATTTCCAGTCAGCATGTTTATGTGTTTATGTGTTATTACTTGGTAATTAAGTTGTTTAATGGCTTACGCAATCAAGGTGACTTGATGTATGTGGTCCTCTTCTTCGGAAGGGGGGAGCCGGGAATTAAACATATGCATGAACCATAGTGACCATGTTTAGGTGGCCTACCTTAACTTGTTACATGATTAAGTAGTTCGGTAATTAGTAAGTTTATTAATTTTGCTTGTTTATAAGGATGTATAAAGGTGATGCAAAAATTGTTTTCTTGGAAAAATATAAACTTGACTAAGAACTATCGAAATAGAGATTTCATTAATAAAATTGGAGTCTTACAACCTTGAGATACACTGGCTCACCCATTTGAACAAACTCTAAGAGAGGTATAAGTCGGAGTGCGTTAGCCTCCTAAAAGAGCGGGTTTTTAATTGTGTTCATCGCAAACCTTGTTCTTGCGCTTCTTTGTGCGTTCAAATGGAGCTACCGAGCTCTCTTGTGTTGTTAAGACTATAAAATGATTTTATTAAACATTATGTTATGAAGATTATGCATGAGTCTTCATACATAAACTTTTGATTCACATCAAATGCATTACCCATTTAAAGTTAAGTCATTGCCACCCACTTTGATTAGAACACTTGCCAGTGCTTTTCGCTCCTATGTGAGACCATAGGCGAATTGTATCTCTTCAAGGTAGATTACCACTCCGTTGTGAGACCAGCGGTGAACTATCTACATGTTCTTAATTGGGCGACTTAAAACGAGTTAAGAGGTGAGACCTTAACCCGTGGCATAAGATGGGACAAAACATGTTTACAAAACACTTAACACCCCTTTACAGTGTTGTTGTAAGTCTCATATCTCTAGGAATTGCATGAATGCAATTATCGATCCTCGATTACCTTTTGAATACCGTCATTTCTAGCAGATCAACTGATGAAATGATTGTATGTCAATTGGATCCTAGCCTTAGTGAAAAGTAATTGTTAGATGAATTTAACAAGGGTAAATTACATTTCTTAAGGATTAATTATCGAAAATACCGATAATTGAACTTTTTGTCTGTTTTTGTCACACCCGCCCTATCCGGGGCATGACGTACATGGATTCACAACACAAAATATACTGAACGACACAAAACGTTGTCGTTTTAAAATACATTTATATAAAAGCATTGTTCACAAATTTATATTACAATTTATGAAAGATATTATTCTTGAAAACATTTATTTAATATTAAACAATATTAAACAGTAGACAGAGACTTTAGCAAATTGACTTGTCTTTACTAGAGTCTGAGGGTAGGCCATGGTCCAGTATGTTGTATGCAGCGGAAAAAAAATGTCCCATGTATAGAGTATCGTCTAGTTACCTGAGAATACATGCTAAAATACGTCAACATAAAGTTGGTGAGTTCCATAAGTTTTTCATATAGAAATTATAGTTTCTCAAAATACCAGAGTTCAGTGTGATCATTGCCTTACCGCAATGTCAAGTAGTTATGATACAATATAAAGCAAAGAGTATCATAGATTTTCAATAAAAATATAGAGTATGAACCACAAGATTTAAAGTAACTATTTGATCACACAATGGATCAAATAGAATATAAGAGTAGATACTGTATACATCAAGTTCTAAGCTCATGAACCGAAACTAGACAAGTGTGTGTTTATTTGCCTCCAAAGTAGGTACCTTGTTCAGGGTACCCTAAGCTTTCCAAATATAATGCATCCGTATCCAGTTGGTATGACCAACACGGATGGGGATGCCTACCCCAATAGTACTATTCAATATACCCACGTTTATGTTTCCATAATTAATCGTTCATGATAGTGAGGACTTTGAGTGAACAGAGTAACTTAGAATCAACCATATATACATTTCTGGAGTACTTGTGTTTATCATAACAGTAAAGAGTTTGTATTTTACCCCGAAGGTAAAATAAATAAAGTGGAGTTACAAAATATATATAATATATATAATTTTGTAAATATACATATAAGTATAATAAACAGTTTTATTTCATGTATCTCAGCCCCAATATATAAAAGAGTTTGAAAAGGGGATTATGAAAACTCACATAGTATATTATATATCATATAGTTTTGCAATTGTTCTTCAAAGTTTCGTATATATATAACATAAAATAATTATTATGCATGTATCTCAGTCCCCGAAATAAATCATATAAAAGAATTAAAAAGGGGAATATGGAAACTCACCTTAGTTAATAGCAGAAATCAAGTAGATGAAATAAGCCTTGTATAGTTATACCAGAGAGTATTTAGAAGAGAATATGTAGTGGTGTGTGTTTTAAAGTTTAATATCGTCTGTTATTTATAGGCGAACGAATTCATTCGTTTGATTATTATATTAATAAAACTACTCGCCAATTTAGAAAAGAAAGAAACACGTCTTCAACGAAATTTCTCGTTTATATATAATATTATTATATTATATTATTATTATATTATAAAGTTAATCATGAATAAGGGGTATGTATATATATAGTATTCTTTTTGTCCATATCTCTAGTGAACTAAACCCGTGATTCATAATTTATGAATTTTAAATTATAAAGTAGATAAAAGTGTGTTTTCCACTACCTCTTGGACGTTTCTAATGATAGATTTCTTTTATACTAGTAGTATATATTTATACATTGTTTTAATCCTAAATTATGCATACGGGCTCCTATTGAGAAAATTCAAGTTTCTATAAGATCAGAAAATTAAAATCTACAACTTTCATTTTAATAATTTTTACTCAACTAACCCCTGTGAGCGGGTTTTGGACGTTTATATTATAAGAATAAAGTATGAAAGCGATGTTTACTATTCAGCACTATTTACTTTTGAAATTATTCGGAATCAGAAATTCAAAGTCGTAGGAATGATTTGACGTGGGTCCCATGTGGGTCCTACCGCTTTATTATTTTATTTTATTATCTTTTACAATTTACTTTTACCTTTACTATAATTTACTTTCACCTTTACTATTTAAAATTTACTTTTACCTTTACTATTTAAAATTTACTTTTACCTTTACTATTTAAAATTTACTTTTACCTTTACTATTTACAAATTTACTTTTACCTTTACTATTTAAAATTTACTTTTACCTTTACTATTTAAAATTTACTTTTACCTTTACTATTCACGGTACTATTCACGAATACGTACTATTCATAAATACGGTTATTGTTAGTATAAGTATGAAAAAGTATTTCCAAGCAACTCTCAAATAACTATTTGAGTTATTGGCATTAATTTGTCCATGATTTATCCAAAGAATATTTGTTCAGTTTATTATGTCGTTTGTTCGTATTGCTTGATCTATAAACATTTAAGTAGTATACATAATAGTAAATTTATCAACCTGAAATTTTGGCGGTTGTCACAGTTTTGTAGATGGCAACAACGAATCCAACTCAAAACATACATCAATCGGCTTTTAGGTCGATGCTAGAAAGTCAAAAACTTTCTGGACCAAACTTCAATGACTGGTTTCGTCAGCTAAGGATTGTTTTAAGAGCTAAAAAGAAATATCATGTCCTTGAAGAGCAGAGACCCGTTGTTCCGGGTGCCAATGCTACTACTGAAGAATTGGCGGAGTATAATGCTGCGTACGATAGACATAATGAGGTTGCTTGTCTGATATTGGGAAGCATGAATGCCGACCTTCAAAAGCAATTTGAGCATTCATTTCCATGTGATATGCTTACTGAACTCAAGTCTTTGTACGGAAAGCAAGCCGGAGTGGAGTTGTTTGACCTAGTTGATCAACTTCATGACTTGCGACATGAGCAGGGAACACCGGTTAGTCCTCATATCCTCAAAATGAAGAGTTATTTTGAGCAATTGGTAAGGTTGAATTATGCTTATCCTCAGCCTATTGCTATTGGCATGATTCTCAAGTCTTTGTCTAAAGATTTTGAGGAATTTGTGCGCAATTACAATATGCATAGCATGAATAAAACCATTGCTGAACTTCATGCCATGGCTAATGAGTATGGAAAGAAGCTTCCAAAGAAATCTGCTACACCCCAAGTTCTCATGATCAAGGGGGGGAAAAGGTCCAAAAAGGGAAACAACGAAGGGAAAGGGCAAGAAAGAAGGCAAAGGAAAGCAAGTTGCTACTCCTAAACCTAAGAAAACCCCTCCGGCGAAAAAGGAAAATTCTGCTAAGGATCAACCTTGTTATCACTGCAATGAAGTGGGACATTGGAAGCGGAATTGTTCTAAGTATATTGCTGAGTTGAAGAAGAAGCAAACTGGTTCGGCCAGTACTTCAGGTATCTTCACAATTGAATTATATTCATTTTCTCAGCGTAATTCATGGGTTTACGACACTGGGTGTGGTACTCATATCTGTAATTCATTACAGGGGCTTAGAAGGAGAAAGAAACTGAAGCCGAGATCTTTACAACTGTTCGTGGGAAATGGCCTACCGGCAGCTGTAGAAGAAATAGGCGACTATCATTTGGTTTTACCTAGTGGTTTAATAATTGTTTTAGACAATTGTCATTATGCACCTACTATTACTAGAGGTGTCATTTCAGTTTCTTTGTTGAAAAACAATGGATTCATTAATGTTTTTAATGATATTGGTATTTTAGTTTCTAGAAATAATGTTCATTATTTTAATGCTATTGCTTGTGATGGTATTTATGAAATTGATATGCATGGTTGTGATTCAAAGGATAATTCAATGTATAGTGTTAGCAAACGAGTCAAGCCCAATTTGGACTCGACTTATCTTTGGCATTGTCGTCTTGCACATATTGGCAAGAAACGCATTGAAAGACTTCAAAGGGACGGTGTCTTGCAAACAAATGATGAATCATTTGATAAATGCGTATCTTGTGTTTCCGGCAAAATGACAAGGAAACCTTTTCCAAATAAACCGGAAAGGGCTAAAGAACTACTTGGACTAATACACACGGATGTGTGTGGTCCATTTATGCATGTGTCAAGGAAAGGTGCTAGCTACTTCGTCACTTTTACGGATAATTTCAGTCGTTATGGTAATGTTTACTTGCTGAAACATAAACATGAAGTATTTAAAACATTCAAGGAATTTAAAAGTGAAGTGGAGAATCAACTCGGTAGAACCATCAAGATTCTTCGTTCGGATCGCGGTGGTGAATACTTAAGTCAAGAGTTTAAAGATTATCTCAAAGCTTGTGGAATTATTCAACAGCTTACTCCTCCATATACTCCTCAACATAATGGTGTTTCGGAGAGGAGGAATCGAACATTGTTGGAAATGGTTCGATCAATGATGAATCATACAACTCTTCCTTTTTCGTTTTGGGATTATGCCCTAGAGACTGCTGTTCGCATTCTCAATATGGTTCCAACCAAGAAGGTTGACAAGACACCGCATGAATTGTGGCATGGGAGTGTTCCCAAATTGTCTTACTTAAAGGTCTGGGGATGTGAGGCACTCGTGAAACGAGATACGCCTGACAAACTTGAATCTAGATCTGTTAAGTGCATCTTTGTAGGATACTAAATTCGTTTTCTGGGTTTAAATTCGTTTTCTGGACGAAGTTAAGCTTAAGTTCGTTTTCTGGAAAAATGAAGAACAGAGTCGTTTTTGGATACTGAACGAAGTTAAGTTTAAATTCGTTTTCTGGACGAAGTTAAGCTTAAGTTCGTTGAGTCATCTTCGTAAAGCCTAAATTCGTTTTCTGGAAAACTAACTTCGTTTTCAATTATGACCCAATATGTAACATCCCAAAACTTAAACGTATATGTTGACTAACGTCGTTAGGTCAAATTCTAAGTCCGTGATATGTTTACGTGGAAATACGTGTTTATATGTTTATGTGCCCTATATGTAAGATTTAATTATCTTTAATGAGTGACAATAAAGTGGATTAAATGATGTGTAAAAGGCCTATGTAGTGTGCGAAAGTGCTTTAGTGTGTTGTATGTATCCCCAATAGGTGTTTGAATGTGAAATAAAGCTAATATGAAGTCCAGGGACTAAAATTGACATAAGTGAAACTTGAAAAACGGGATTAGGGATTAGGTTAAGCCTAATCTCATTGTTAGCAGCCTAATTACATGTTCTAAACACACAAACAGTCCGTCCAATTCCTTAATCGATTTCTAAGCAATTGTTCAAAGTTTTGGTTGAATTGATTGAGTATTTTGGGTTACTTTCAATTGGCTATCAAACAATCAGGTAATCAATGGGTTGTTAATTGTATTTTCAAATCAAAAGATGTTTTAATATTGATTCAAAACTGGTTTAAAAGGGTTTTGGCAAATTATTAGAGTTTTAAAGATGTTTTGGTCAATTGATGTTCCTAATGGTGTTTAATGGGTTTATAATTGATCTTGATGATCAAAAGATGTTCTAATATTGATTCAAAACCTAAGTTCGTTTTCAAGTTAATTAAGGTCCCAAATGACTTATATGTAACATCCCAAAACTTAAACGTATATGTTGACTAACGTCGTTAGGTCAAATTCTAAGTCCGTGATATGTTTACGTGGAAATACGTGTTTATATGTTTATGTGCCCTATATGTAAGATTTAATTATCTTTAATGAGTGACAATAAAGTGGATTAAATGATGTGTAAAAGGCCTATGTAGTGTGCGAAAGTGCTTTAGTGTGTTGTATGTATCCCCAATAGGTGTTTGAATGTGAAATAAAGCTAATATGAAGTCCAGGGACTAAAATTGACATAAGTGAAACTTGAAAAACGGGATTAGGGATTAGGTTAAGCCTAATCTCATTGTTAGCAGCCTAATTACATGTTCTAAACACACAAACAGTCCGTCCAATTCCTTAATCGATTTCTAAGCAATTGTTCAAAGTTTTGGTTGAATTGATTGAGTATTTTGGGTTACTTTCAATTGGCTATCAAACAATCAGGTAATCAATGGGTTGTTAATTGTATTTTCAGATCAAAAGATTTTTGTAACATCCCAAAACTTAAACGTATATGTTGACTAACGTCGTTAGGTCAAATTCTAAGTCCGTGATATGTTTACGTGGAAATACGTGTTTATATGTTTATGTGCCCTATATGTAAGATTTAATTATCTTTAATGAGTGACAATAAAGTGGATTAAATGATGTGTAAAAGGCCTATGTAGTGTGCGAAAGTGCTTTAGTGTGTTGTATGTATCCCCAATAGGTGTTTGAATGTGAAATAAAGCTAATATGAAGTCCAGGGACTAAAATTGACATAAGTGAAACTTGAAAAACGGGATTAGGGATTAGGTTAAGCCTAATCTCATTGTTAGCAGCCTAATTACATGTTCTAAACACACAAACAGTCCGTCCAATTCCTTAATCGATTTCTAAGCAATTGTTCAAAGTTTTGGTTGAATTGATTGAGTATTTTGGGTTACTTTCAATTGGCTATCAAACAATCAGGTAATCAATGGGTTGTTAATTGTATTTTCAGATCAAAAGATGTTTTAATATTGATTCAAAACTGGTTTAAAAGGGTTTTGGCAAATTATTAGAGTTTAAAAGATGTTTTGGTCAATTGATGTTCCTAATGGTGTTTAATGGGTTTATAATTGATCTTGATGATCAAAAGATGTTCAATTATGTCAAAAACGTGTTTTGGAAGAAGCCATTGTCGATCAATTTCTGGAAAAATGAAGAACAGAGTCGTTTTTGAATACTGAACGAAGTTAAGTTTAAATTCGTTTTCTGGGTTTAAATTCGTTTTCTGGACAAAGTTAAGCTTAAGTTCGTTTGAGCCATCTTCGTAAAGCCTAAATTCGTTTTCTGGAAAACTAACTTCGTTTGACAAAACGAAGATGATCTTCGTTTGAAAACATTCTAAGTTCGTTTGATGAAGTTAAATTCGTTTTAAGAAGCTAAAGTTCGTTCGTTCAAAACTAAATTCGTTTCTGATGCTAAATTCGTTTTCTGGACGAAGTTAAGCTTAAGTTCGTTGAGTCATCTTCGTAAAGCCTAAATTCGTTTTCTGGAAAACTAAGTTCGTTTTCAAGTTAATTAAGGTC
Source organism: Erigeron breviscapus (assembly GCA_034093135.1). Classification (NCBI taxonomy): domain Eukaryota; kingdom Viridiplantae; phylum Streptophyta; class Magnoliopsida; order Asterales; family Asteraceae; genus Erigeron; species Erigeron breviscapus. The sequence continues at coordinate 42,900,457 of CM067173.1, read as the reverse complement.
CCAAATGACTTATATTTCATATGTTAATGTACGATAGGTGTCGGGGATTACTATTAAGCACTGTTAGCTTTTGATTGCGCGCACATACTACTACGAGGTAAGATACACTACTTTTGTCACGCTGAGGGTGCAACAAAAATGGTTTCATAAACTATAACCTCCAAAACGGTAATGTATAACCTATATTGTGGTTGGGTTGATATGGGAGGTATTCGGGGATTAAAGATGACGATGCCTATGCATATAATGTTTCCCCGTAAATACGTTTATGATATGATATGATGAGGTGGTTAATGACGTGTTGTAATGATGATATGTGCATGTATATGTGGCTTGTTCATCTAGAACACTAGACCTTTTTAGGTTGCCATGACACGTGCACGTTTTAAGGGCCCTAACGTGAAAAGATGATAGATGTGGATTAGTTTAGGATTAATGTGGAAACCTAAACTAAACGTGAAAAGATGATAGATGTGGATTAGTTTAGGATTAATGTGGAAACCTAAACTAAACGTGATAAATGCTCGAGCTAATTAGATGTCGATAAGTGTTATGCATAACCCGTGCCTGACGGTGGTTAATGATGTGATGTAATGATGATATGTGCATGTATATGTGGCTTGTTCATCTAGAACACTAGACCTTTTTAGGTTGCCATGACACGTGCACGTTTTAAGGGCCCTAACGTGAAAAGATGATAGATGTGGATTAGTTTAGGATTAATGTGGAAACCTAAACTAAACGTGATAAATGCTCGAGCTAATTAGATGTCGATAAGTGTTATGCATAACCCGTGCCTGACGGTGGTTAATGATGTGATGTAATGATGATATGTGCATGTATATGTGGCTTGTTCATCTAGAACACTAGACCTTTTTAGGTTGCCATGACACGTGCACGTTTTAAGGGCCCTAACGTGAAAAGATGATAGATGTGGATTAGTTTAGGATTAATGTGGAAACCTAAACTAAACGTGATAAATGCTCGAGCTAATTAGATGTCGATAAGTGTTATGCATAACCCGTGCCTGACGGTGGTTAATGATGTGATGTAATGATGATATGTGCATGTATATGTGGCTTGTTCATCTAGAACACTAGACCTTTTTAGGTTGCCATGACACGTGCACGTTTTAAGGGCCCTAACGTGAAAAGATGATAGATGTGGATTAGTTTAGGATTAATGTGGAAACCTAAACTAAACGTGATAAATGCTCGAGCTAATTAGATGTCGATAAGTGTTATGCATAACCCGTGCCTGACGGTGGTTAATGATGTGATGTAATGATGATATGTGCATGTATATGTGGCTTGTTCATCTAGAACACTAGACCTTTTTAGGTTGCCATGACACGTGCACGTTTTAAGGGCCCTAACGTGAAAAGATGATAGATGTGGATTAGTTTAGGATTAATGTGGAAACCTAAACTAAACGTGATAAATGCTCGAGCTAATTAGATGTCGATAAGTGTTATGCATAACCCGTGCCTGACGGTGGTTAATGATGTGATGTAATGATGATATGTGCATGTATATGTGGCTTGTTCATCTAGAACACTAGACCTTTTTAGGTTGCCATGACACGTGCACGTTTTAAGGGCCCTAACGTGAAAAGATGATAGATGTGGATTAGTTTAGGATTAATGTGGAAACCTAAACTAAACGTGATAAATGCTCGAGCTAATTAGATGTCGATAAGTGTTATGCATAACCCGTGCCTGACGGTGGTTAATGATGTGATGTAATGATGATATGTGCATGTATATGTGGCTTGTTCATCTAGAACACTAGACCTTTTTAGGTTGCCATGACACGTGCACGTTTTAAGGGCCCTCAGGTTAGGCATTGAGATGACGTGTGAAGCTTTGGCGAGAGATGGGTAGATGATCAAGCTGGCTTTAGTTTACCCAATAGCTTCGCATAAACCTTATGTTATTGATTTCCTTTATGGAACTTATGTAATGACTATGTTATGATTGCTTTATGTTGGGCAATCTTATGGATTTCTTTTATTACTGATTTGATGCTATTAGTAACACCACTTATGTTTCTCAACTGTTTTCCTTAGTTGAGTATTTTCCTAAATCGTTTCCGCATGATTTAACGCCGTTAGGCGAAAATTTTTGGAAATCCATATTTTTACAAAACGGGTGTTACAAGTTGGTATCAGAGAAGTAGTTTAAGTGAACCAAGGCCTATTGACCATAGGATTTGGACTTAAACTTAAGATGCGTATGCTAGGTATTCGTAGGATGCCTTAGCTAGTGATGACATGTGATGTAGGATGGGTTGGGACGAGTGCGAGTGTGATAGGGCTTATGAGATGTTTACGATACGAAGTATGTTATAGCCTTATCTTTGCGCTTATCGACTCTATCTTTCAGTGAAGGAAAGATGGTTAACACTCGTCAAGGCAACTTACGACGCGATGGAGTTACTGCTAGCGTTACTCCACCTGTCCATCCGGGTGCAGGTGCTTCTAATGCTGCTGCTACTGCTACTGCAGCTAACGTGAATAGAAATCAAGTGAATCCTCAGCAGGTCAATCGACAAGGCTCGTTAGGCCCTATGCCTCCACCTCTTGGTAATCGACCCATAGTTAACGAAGCAGTGGTGGAGCAAATCCCAAATGCAGCTGAATTGTACAATCTTGTGCTGACTCTCCAAGCCCAGTTAGCACAGACTCAAGAGCAACTGAACAACGCTCTTGCTGAGAATGCTGAAGGAACTGATGGCAACTACTCAGTGCCGTCTCACCACATTGAGCCACCAGTGGATAATGTTGTCGTTCCCCCTGTTAATGTTGATGTGGCTCCTCCTAATGTAGTTCAAGCTCCTCGATTTAAGTTCGAAAGTTTCCAGAAGTGTGGAGCTCAGAAATTCAATGGAACACTTAACGCAGTAGGCTGTATGGAATGGCTTGATGATACTGAGATGGTCTTTGAAGCTTGTGACTGTCCAGAGGATAAAAAGGTGTTGTGTGCGAGTAGAATGTTGAAAGAAGGTGCTCGAGACTGGTGGAAGAGCATTACTATTTCAATGACTCCGGCTATGGTAACTGCTATTACGTGGGCTGACTTTAAGCAGAAATTCATTGAGGAGTATATCGGGACTCATGAACAGCGCAAAATGGAAAAAGAGTTCCGTGCTTTGACAGCTGAAGTTGGCAAAATTAATGATTATGCTCGTTCCTTTATGGAAAAGATGAAATTTGTGGGTCATCTATTCAGAACTGATGCAGATCAAGTCGCCTGCTATGTCGATGGTTTACCTCCAAGTTATCGAGGTATTTGTAGGCAGCATAAGACTCTAACTGAAGCAATCAAAGAATCTAAAAAGCTTGATGATGATTTTGCTGCGGATAAGAAAGTTGAAAAGAAAGAAGATGAGAAGAAGTCTGGCAATAAAAGAAGGTTTGGTGGATCAAATCGTTTTGGTAAGAAATTCAAGGGATCTTCGTCCTCCGACAAGGGAAAGACAGACAAGGATGGAAAATGGTGTTCTAGCTGCAAGGCTTTTCATTTTGGTGGATCAAATCGTTTTGGTAAGAAATTCAAGGGATCTTCGTCCTCCGACAAGGGAAAGACAGACAAGGATGGAAAATGGTGTTCTAGCTGCAAGGCTTTTCATTCTGGTCAGTGTTCTGCTAAGACCCGCAGGTGCAATAGGTGTGGAGCACAGGGTCATACTTTTGATGAATGCACTGATAAAGCAAGATGTTATAAATGTGGAGATTCAAAGCACCGTATTGCCGATTGTCCCCAAATGAAGAAAGATGAGGGAAAGAAAGCGGAAGCTTCCAAAGCCAAAGCCCGTGCTTTTCAGATGACGGCTGAGGAGGCAAAAGACGACGATCAGGTAGTTACTGCTACTTACTGCAGCTAACGTGAATAGAATCAAGTGAATCCTCAGCAGGTCAATCGACAAGGCTCGTTAGGCCCTATGCCTCCACCTCTTGGTAATCGACCCATAGTTAACGAAGCAGTGGTGGAGCAAATCCCAAATGCAGCTGAATTGTACAATCTTGTGCTGACTCTCCAAGCCCAGTTAGCACAGACTCAAGAGCAACTGAACAACGCTCTTGCTGAGAATGCTGAAGGAACTGATGGCAACTACTCAGTGCCGTCTCACCACATTGAGCCACCAGTGGATAATGTTGTCGTTCCCCCTGTTAATGTTGATGTGGCTCCTCCTAATGTAGTTCAAGCTCCTCGATTTAAGTTCGAAAGTTTCCAGAAGTGTGGAGCTCAGAAATTCAAGGGATCTTCGTCCTCCGACAAGGGAAAGACAGACAAGGATGGAAAATGGTGTTCTAGCTGCAAGGCTTTTCATTCTGGTCAGTGTTCTGCTAAGACCCGCAGGTGCAATAGGTGTGGAGCACAGGGTCATACTTTTGATGAATGCACTGATAAAGCAAGATGTTATAAATGTGGAGATTCAAAGCACCGTATTGCCGATTGTCCCCAAATGAAGAAAGATGAGGGAAAGAAAGCGGAAGCTTCCAAAGCCAAAGCCCGTGCTTTTCAGATGACGGCTGAGGAGGCAAAAGACGACGATCAGGTAGTTACTGCTACCCTTATTGTTAACTCCAAACCTGCTAATGTGTTATTTGATTCTGGTGCGAACAAATCTTTTGTGTCTACTCTGTTTGCTCCTAAGTTAGACATGACTACTAGTTCTTTACGGTGCCCTATAGAAGTAGAAGTGGCTAATGGTGCAACGTCTATTATTCGGGAAGGTTATTCTGATTGTCCGATAGAAATAGAGGGTCGTTCATTTACTGCTAACCTGTTACCCGCTACCATTCCTAGTTTCGATGTTGTTCTCGGTATGGATTGGATGTCTAAGAATGATGCTGTCGTCCTATGTTCGAAAAAGATAGTCCGTATCGCTACTCCCGACGGTAAAGGTGTCTGTGTTTATGGTGACAAGAAGCCGGGAAATGTTAAGGTGATCTCGATGATGAAAGCACTTCGTTGTATACGGCAAACTAAGTCACATTTTCTAGCTTATGTCATCGATTCTCGTATCGCGAAGCCTACAGTTTCTGATGTCGAAGTTGTTTCCGAGTTTCCTGATGTTTTCCCTGAAGATCTTCCAGGTCTTCCTCCTGACCGTGAGGTTGAGTTTTCTATCGACCTTATTCCTGGTGCTACTCCTGTAGCCAAAGCTCCCTATCGATTAGCTCCGACGGAGATGAAGGAGTTAATGACGCAAATTCAGGAACTTTTAGATAAAGGTTTCATTCGTCCGAGTTCCTCTCCATGGGGTGCTCCTATCCTTTTCGTAAAGAAGAAAGACGGATCCATGCGCATGTGTATCGATTATCGCGAGCTGAATAAAAGAACGGTGAAGAATAAGTATCCACTCCCTCGCATTGATGATTTGTTCGATCAACTTCAAGGTGCTTCTTATTTCTCAAAGATTGATTTACGGTCTGGCTATCATCAATTGAAGGTTGAAGAAGAAAGTGTAGCCAAAACAGCGTTCCGAACTCGTTATGGTCATTATGAGTTCCTTGTCATGCCATTCGGTTTGACAAATGCTCCAGCGAAGTTTATGGATTTGATGAACCGTGTCTGTCGACCATTTTTGGATCATTTCGTTATTGTTTTTATCGACGACATTCTTGTGTATTCAAAGTCGGAAGAGGAACATAGAGAGCATTTGAGAGCTGTCCTTCAAGTCCTCAGAGAGAAAAAGCTATATGCTAAATTCTCCAAGTGCGAGTTCTGGCTAAAGGAAGTTCATTTCCTCGGCCATGTCGTCTCCTCTGATGGTATAAAAGTAGATCCTTCGAAGATAGAAGCAGTGTCGAAGTGGGAGCAGCCTAAGTCTCCTACTGAAATTAAGAGTTTTCTCGGTTTGGCTGGCTATTATCGACGTTTTATTCAGGATTTCTCGCGCATTGCCAAGCCAATGACTGAATTAACGAAGAAAGGTGTGAAGTTTGTGTGGACCGATGCTCAAGAGAAAGCCTTCACAACGTTGAAAAAGAAGTTGTGTGAAGCTCCAGTCTTAGCTTTACCCGAAGGAACAGATGATCTAGTGGTTTATAGTGACGCATCCATCACGGGGTTAGGGTGTGTACTAATGCAACGAGACAAAGTTATCGCTTACGCCTCTCGACAGCTGAAGCCTCATGAGCGGAACTATCCTACTCATGACCTTGAGCTGGCTGCGGTTGTTTTTGCTCTGAAGTTGTGGCGACATTATCTGTATGGTACAAAGTGTACCCTTTATACGGATCATAAGAGCTTACAGTACGTGTTTACTCAGAAGGACATGAATGTTAGACAACGGCGGTGGATGGAGTTATTAAAGGATTATGATTGTGAAATTAAATATCACCCAGGCAAAGCTAATGTGGTTGCTGATGCCTTAAGCCGCAAAGGATATGCGAAGAGTAGATTATGTGCGATGATTACAAAGATTGAGTCGAATTTACTGGAACCTATTCGATTAGCTCAAATCGAAGCGTTAAAGGATGATAATGTGAAAGCGGAGTCTATTGGGAAAAAGAAGAAGAACAGACTCCAAATGGAAGAAAATAGTCGTGGCCTTCGAACCTACAAAGGTAGAATATGGGTTCCTCTCTATGGAGGCAATCGTGAGTTAGTAATGGATGAAGCTCACAAAACTAAGTATTCTGTACACCCTGGTGCCACAAAGATGCATGCAGATTTGAAGCCTATTTATTGGTGGCCCAGTATTAAGAACGATGTGATGATGTATGTGCAGAAATGTTTGACGTGTGCGAAGGTGAAAGCTGAACATCAAAAGCCTTATGGGAAGTTTCAGCAACTTGAGATCCCTGAGTGGAAATGGGATCACATTACGATGGATTTTGTGACCAAACTTCCGAGGACGCCTCGTGGTCACGATATGATATGGGTTATTGTCGATCGATTAACGAAGAGTGCTCACTTTCTCCCAGTTCGTGAGACTGCTCCTATGGAGAACTTCGCTACGTTGTATATTGATGAAGTGGTTTCTAAACATGGTGTTCCGATATCGATTGTGTCAGATCGTGATGCTCGATTCGTTTCCAACTTTTGGAAGAGTTTTCAACGGGAAGTTGGTACTCAAGTTCGTCTGAGCACAGCCTATCACCCGCAGACCGATGGGCAAAGTGAAAGGACTATTCAAACGCTCGAAGATATGCTCAGAGCTTGTGTAATGGATTATGGTGGTTCGTGGGATAAACACCTACCTCTTATTGAGTTTGCGTATAACAATAGTTATCATGCGAGCATTGGAATGCCACCTTATGAGATGTTATATGGTAGGAAGTGTCGGACTCCTAGTTGTTGGTTGGAGCCCGGGGAAAAGCAATTTGCTGGACCCGAATTAGTACAAATTACGGCCGATAAAGTTAATGTTGCAAAGAAAGCCTTACGTGTTGCTCGTGAAAGGCAAAAGTCATATGCTGATAAGAAAAGGAGGCCGTTCGATTTTAAAGAAGGCGAAATGGTTTTACTCAAAGTGTCGCCTTGGAAAGGTGTATTACGGTTTGGAAAACGTGGAAAGTTAAGCCCCAGATTCATTGGACCTTTTAAGATCATTAAGAAGGTTAATGAACAGGCATTTAAGCTGGACTTACCTCCAGAACTTAATGGAATTCACAACACATTTCATGTGTGTTACCTACGTAAGTGCTATGCGAATGAAACGGATGTCATTCCACTCGAGGACGTAAGTATTAATCCCAACAAGCAGATTGTCGATGAACCTGTTGCTATATTGGGAAGGAAACAAAAGAAGCTACGACGAAAGACTATCGATCTAGTTCTCATAAAGTGGAAACACAATCACGGCGAAAGTATGACTTGGGAGACCGAGTCCGTAATGCGGGAGACCTATCCCCACCTTTTTGATGTTGAAGTGATTCCGGGGACGGAATCCTCTTAAGGGGGAGGTAATTGTAACATCCCAAAACTTAAACGTATATGTTGACTAACGTCGTTAGGTCAAATTCTAAGTCCGTGATATGTTTACGTGGAAATACGTGTTTATATGTTTATGTGCCCTATATGTAAGATTTAATTATCTTTAATGAGTGACAATAAAGTGGATTAAATGATGTGTAAAAGGCCTATGTAGTGTGCGAAAGTGCTTTAGTGTGTTGTATGTATCCCCAATAGGTGTTTGAATGTGAAATAAAGCTAATATGAAGTCCAGGGACTAAAATTGACATAAGTGAAACTTGAAAAACGGGATTAGGGATTAGGTTAAGCCTAATCTCATTGTTAGCAGCCTAATTACATGTTCTAAACACACAAACAGTCCGTCCAATTCCTTAATCGATTTCTAAGCAATTGTTCAAAGTTTTGGTTGAATTGATTGAGTATTTTGGGTTACTTTCAATTGGCTATCAAACAATCAGGTAATCAATGGGTTGTTAATTGTATTTTCAGATCAAAAGATGTTTTAATATTGATTCAAAACTGGTTTAAAAGGGTTTTGGCAAATTATTAGAGTTTAAAAGATGTGGGAGGGTACTAGATACGTATAAATCGTGCTCGTATGTGGAGAGTACGTAGTGCCCGTATGTGGGAGGGTACTAGATACGTATAAATCGTGCTCGTATGTGGAGAGTACGTAGTGCCCGTATGTGGGAGGGTACTAGATACGTATAAATCGTGCTCGTATGTGGAGAGTACGTAGTGCCCGTATGTGGGAGGGTACTAGATACGTATAAATCGTGCTCGTATGTGGAGAGTACGTAGTGCCCGTATGTGGGAGGGTACTAGATACGTATAAATCGTGCTCGTATGTGGAGAGTACGTAGTGCCCGTATGTGGGAGGGTACTAGATACGTATAAATCGTGCTCGTATGTGGAGAGTACGTAGTGCCCGTATGTGGGAGGGTACTAGATACGTATAAATCGTGCTCGTATGTGGAGAGTACGTAGTGCCCGTATGTGGGAGGGTACTAGATACGTATAAATCGTGCTCGTATGTGGAGAGTACGTAGTGCCCGTATGTGGGAGGGTACTAGATACGTATAAATCGTGCTCGTATGTGGAGAGTACGTAGTGCCCGTATGTGGGAGGGTACTAGATACGTATAAATCGTGCTCGTATGTGGAGAGTACGTAGTGCCCGTATGTGGGAGGGTACTAGATACGTATAAATCGTGCTCGTATGTGGAGAGTACGTAGTGCCCGTATGTGGGAGGGTACTAGATACGTATAAATCGTGCTCGTATGTGGAGAGTACGTAGTGCCCGTATGTGGGAGGGTACTAGATACGTATAAATCGTGCTCGTATGTGGAGAGTACGTAGTGCCCGTATGTGGGAGGGTACTAGATACGTATAAATCGTGCTCGTATGTGGAGAGTACGTAGTGCCCGTATGTGGGAGGGTACTAGATACGTATAAATCGTGCTCGTATGTGGAGAGTACGTAGTGCCCGTATGTGGGAGGGTACTAGATACGTATAAATCGTGCTCGTATGTGGAGAGTACGTAGTGCCCGTATGTGGGAGGGTACTAGATACGTATAAATCGTGCTCGTATGTGGAGAGTACGTAGTGCCCGTATGTGGGAGGGTACTAGATACGTATAAATCGTGCTCGTATGTGGAGAGTACGTAGTGCCCGTATGTGGGAGGGTACTAGATACGTATAAATCGTGCTCGTATGTGGAGAGTACGTAGTGCCCGTATGTGGGAGGGTACTAGATACGTATAAATCGTGCTCGTATGTGGAGAGTACGTAGTGCCCGTATGTGGGAGGGTACTAGATACGTATAAATCGTGCTCGTATGTGGAGAGTACGTAGTGCCCGTATGTGGGAGGGTACTAGATACGTATAAATCGTGCTCGTATGTGGAGAGTACGTAGTGCCCGTATGTGGGAGGGTACTAGATACGTATAAATCGTGCTCGTATGTGGAGAGTACGTAGTGCCCGTATGTGGGAGGGTACTAGATACGTATAAATCGTGCTCGTATGTGGAGAGTACGTAGTGCCCGTATGTGGGAGGGTACTAGATACGTATAAATCGTGCTCGTATGTGGAGAGTACGTAGTGCCCGTATGTGGGAGGGTACTAGATACGTATAAATCGTGCTCGTATGTGGAGAGTACGTAGTGCCCGTATGTGGGAGGGTACTAGATACGTATAAATCGTGCTCGTATGTGGAGAGTACGTAGTGCCCGTATGTGGGAGGGTACTAGATACGTATAAATCGTGCTCGTATGTGGAGAGTACGTAGTGCCCGTATGTGGGAGGGTACTAGATACGTATAAATCGTGCTCGTATGTGGAGAGTACGTAGTGCCCGTATGTGGGAGGGTACTAGATACGTATAAATCGTGCTCGTATGTGGAGAGTACGTAGTGCCCGTATGTGGGAGGGTACTAGATACGTATAAATCGTGCTCGTATGTGGAGAGTACGTAGTGCCCGTATGTGGGAGGGTACTAGATACGTATAAATCGTGCTCGTATGTGGAGAGTACGTAGTGCCCGTATGTGGGAGGGTACTAGATACGTATAAATCGTGCTCGTATGTGGAGAGTACGTAGTGCCCGTATGTGGGAGGGTACTAGATACGTATAAATCGTGCTCGTATGTGGAGAGTACGTAGTGCCCGTATGTGGGAGGGTACTAGATACGTATAAATCGTGCTCGTATGTGGAGAGTACGTAGTGCCCGTATGTGGGAGGGTACTAGATACGTATAAATCGTGCTCGTATGTGGAGAGTACGTAGTGCCCGTATGTGGGAGGGTACTAGATACGTATAAATCGTGCTCGTATGTGGAGAGTACGTAGTGCCCGTATGTGGGAGGGTACTAGATACGTATAAATCGTGCTCGTATGTGGAGAGTACGTAGTGCCCGTATGTGGGAGGGTACTAGATACGTATAAATCGTGCTCGTATGTGGAGAGTACGTAGTGCCCGTATGTGGGAGGGTACTAGATACGTATAAATCGTGCTCGTATGTGGAGAGTACGTAGTGCCCGTATGTGGGAGGGTACTAGATACGTATAAATCGTGCTCGTATGTGGAGAGTACGTAGTGCCCGTATGTGGGAGGGTACTAGATACGTATAAATCGTGCTCGTATGTGGAGAGTACGTAGTGCCCGTATGTGGGAGGGTACTAGATACGTATAAATCGTGCTCGTATGTGGAGAGTACGTAGTGCCCGTATGTGGGAGGGTACTAGATACGTATAAATCGTGCTCGTATGTGGAGAGTACGTAGTGCCCGTATGTGGGAGGGTACGTAGGGGGGGGGGGGGGGGGGGGGGGGGGGGGGGGGGGGGGGGGGGGGGGGGGGGGGGGGGGGGGGGGGGGGGGGGGGGGGGGGGGGGGGGGGGGGGGGGGGGGGGGGGGGGGGGGGGGGGGGGGGGGGGGGGGGGGGGGGGGGGGGGGGGGGGGGGGGGGGGGGGGGGGGGGGGGGGGGGGGGGGGGGGGGGGGGGGGGGGGGGGGGGGGGGGGGGGGGGGGGGGGGGGGGGGGGGGGGGGGGGGGGGGGGGGGGGGGGGGGGGGGGGGGGGGGGGGGGGGGGGGGGGGGGGGGGGGGGGGGGGGGGGGGGGGGGGGGGGGGGGGGGGGGGGGGGGGGGGGGGGGGGGGGGGGGGGGGGGGGGGGGGGGGGGGGGGGGGGGGGGGGGGGGGGGGGGGGGGGGGGGGGGGGGGGGGGGGGGGGGGGGGGGGGGGGGGGGGGGGGGGGGGGGGGGGGGGGGGGGGGGGGGGGGGGGGGGGGGGGGGGGGGGGGGGGGGGGGGGGGGGGGGGGGGGGGGGGGGGGGGGGGGGGGGGGGGGGGGGGGGGGGGGGGGGGGGGGGGGGGGGGGGGGGGGGGGGGGGGGGGGGGGGGGGGGGGGGGGGGGGGGGGGGGGGGGGGGGGGGGGGGGGGGGGGGGGGGGGGGGGGGGGGGGGGGGGGGGGGGGGGGGGGGGGGGGGGGGGGGGGGGGGGGGGGGGGGGGGGGGGGGGGGGGGGGGGGGGGGGGGGGGGGGGGGGGGGGGGGGGGGGGGGGGGGGGGGGGGGGGGGGGGGGGGGGGGGGGGGGGGGGGGGGGGGGGGGGGGGGGGGGGGGGGGGGGGGGGGGGGGGGGGGGGGGGGGGGGGGGGGGGGGGGGGGGGGGGGGGGGGGGGGGGGGGGGGGGGGGGGGGGGGGGGGGGGGGGGGGGGGGGGGGGGGGGGGGGGGGGGGGGGGGGGGGGGGGGGGGGGGGGGGGGGGGGGGGGGGGGGGGGGGGGGGGGGGGGGGGGGGGGGGGGGGGGGGGGGGGGGGGGGGGGGGGGGGGGGGGGGGGGGGGGGGGGGGGGGGGGGGGGGGGGGGGGGGGGGGGGGGGGGGGGGGGGGGGGGGGGGGGGGGGGGGGGGGGGGGGGGGGGGGGGGGGGGGGGGGGGGGGGGGGGGGGGGGGGGGGGGGGGGGGGGGGGGGGGGGGGGGGGGGGGGGGGGGGGGGGGGGGGGGGGGGGGGGGGGGGGGGGGGGGGGGGGGGGGGGGGGGGGGGGGGGGGGGGGGGGGGGGGGGGGGGGGGGGGGGGGGGGGGGGGGGGGGGGGGGGGGGGGGGGGGGGGGGGGGGGGGGGGGGGGGGGGGGGGGGGGGGGGGGGGGGGGGGGGGGGGGGGGGGGGGGGGGGGGGGGGGGGGGGGGGGGGGGGGGGGGGGGGGGGGGGGGGGGGGGGGGGGGGGGGGGGGGGGGGGGGGGGGGGGGGGGGGGGGGGGGGGGGGGGGGGGGGGGGGGGGGGGGGGGGGGGGGGGGGGGGGGGGGGGGGGGGGGGGGGGGGGGGGGGGGGGGGGGGGGGGGGGGGGGGGGGGGGGGGGGGGGGGGGGGGGGGGGGGGGGGGGGGGGGGGGGGGGGGGGGGGGGGGGGGGGGGGGGGGGGGGGGGGGGGGGGGGGGGGGGGGGGGGGGGGGGGGGGGGGGGGGGGGGGGGGGGGGGGGGGGGGGGGGGGGGGGGGGGGGGGGGGGGGGGGGGGGGGGGGGGGGGGGGGGGGGGGGGGGGGGGGGGGGGGGGGGGGGGGGGGGGGGGGGGGGGGGGGGGGGGGGGGGGGGGGGGGGGGGGGGGGGGGGGGGGGGGGGGGGGGGGGGGGGGGGGGGGGGGGGGGGGGGGGGGGGGGGGGGGGGGGTAAAGGTTTTGTCAATCCAAAACATCCCGACAAAGTATGCAAACTTCAAAGGTCCATTTATGGATTGAAGCAAGCATCAAGGAGTTGGAATAAAAGGTTTGATGAGGAAATCAAGAAGTTTGGTTTTGCTCAAAATCCTGATGAGCCATGTGTATATCGCAAAGCTAGTGGGAGTAATGTCACTTTCCTTGTCTTGTATGTCGATGACATATTGATAATAGGAAATCACATTTCAATGTTGAAAGACGTTAAATCTTATCTTGTAAAGTGTTTCGCTATGAAAGATTTTGGTGAAGCGGCATTTATACTTGGAATCAAGATCTATAGAGATAGAAGTAAACGGTTGATTGGATTAAGTCAAAGTGCTTATATAGATAAAATCTTGAAGAGATTCAAGATGGAAAACTCTAAGCGCGGGAATTTGCCTATGCAAGAAGGACTTAATTTATCTAGCAAGAATGGTGCTTCTACACCTGAAGAGGTGGAGCGTATGAAAAGAATTCCTTATGCTTCGGCTGTGGGATCTATCATGTATGCGGTGAGATGCACTAGACCTGATATTGCGTTCGCGCAAAATATAGTTAGCCGCTATCAGCAAAATCCTGGAGAGGATCATTGGACTGTTGTAAAGAACATTCTTAAGTACATGCGTGCTACTAAAGAATTGTTTTTGGTGTATGGAGGAAATCCCGATGCAGAGCTTAAAGTCACTGGATATTGTGATGCTGGATTTCAGACTGATAAAGATGATACAAAGTCTCAGTCAGGATATGTCTTCACTTTAAATAGAGGTGCAGTAGATTGGAAGAGCAAGAAATAATCTATAGTTGCTATGTCTGCTACAGAATCTGAGTATATAGCAGCAGTGGATGCAGCCATGGAAGCTGTCTGGATCAGAAAGTTTATTTCTGGGCTTGATGTAATGCCCTCAAATAACACACCTATGGATCTGTACTGTGATAATTCGGGAGCAATTGTCATTGCCAATGAACCTGGGGTTCAAAAAGGTGCCAGACATTACCAAAGAAGATATCACTACGTTCGTGAGCAAATCGAATCGCGTGAAATCAAATTACTCAAAGTTCACACAGATTATAACTTAGCGGATCCTTTTACGAAGGCATTGTCAAAAGGAAAGCTCAATATGCATGTTGAAGGCATAGGTCTTAGATATTGTTAAGTTATATCATGTAAATTTGTGATTGATATTTGGATAATGGGATGTTAAACAATTGTTATTTTAATAAATGAATTTTTATACGCGGTATAAGTGGTTTCATTTTATAATAATTGTGTCCTATATTTGCATGTTTAGATCCATGAATATTTGAAAATATTCTAAACGTCCATTGTTGATTAATTGTATGGGAATATAATTAAAGTAAAACAATTGTGAGGGATTGGTGAAAATATTTAAGGGAATATTTTGAAGATGGTGGATCGTACCAAACTCACATGATATTCAAAAGGTGAATATTAGACTTACCCCACTTAGCGAATTTCCATTTTATGGATCGGCGTCATTAAATGAAATTCGTGAAATGGTTGCTTTATTTATCCTTAGACTTGAGATGCAAGTGAGTTATGCTTGTGTGGATTGCATTTTTAGATTATAGTTCTAACTGTCCTGAACAAGGTAGTAATAAAGGGCTATTTTCAGAAATGTTAAGAAACGACATGGCCAGACACTTGTAGTCAAAACAGGATTTGTTCCTTCAATTTGCAACTGAAGTATGATACCATTTGTCGCCCTCATTAATTAATTAAAGATGTTTGTGTGGCCGCACCCAAATGAACTCAAGAGGAAGTCTTGATTAATTTGGTAATCTTGATTAATTGTAGAAATGAGAAACATAATCGTTAATTTATGAAATGACATTGATCCATATTCATAATTAACAAGGGTATCTGAACAAAGGGATATTAAAGACTAAATCGTTTCAAATTGGCAAAATTTAAGAAACTATTCTTAAATATTTCCGGGAGCATTGGCGTGTTGCTAGACGCTAACCAATGTTATTGCTTTTATAAAATGACATGCTCAAGTGGGAGCTGTTGGAGTGTGATCATATCATTATAAATCGCATGTCTGGAAATAATTTAAGCCTACGGGGTCACACGAAATGACACGGTAACTCTATACATATTAATTAGTATATTAAAGTAATATATTAATTAATTTGATCACGAAATGATTAATTTAAATAAATTAAGGGGTTAATTGTATTTAATTAATTAAAAGGAGGATTAAATGTGAAAATAAGAAATTAGAGTTGGACTCTAATTCAAAGGGGAGAGGCCGGTTTTTGAAGGCTTCTTGGAGTCCTTATTTGACTTGGTTACCAAGTCATTATACCCTAGATATCTCCATATAAATAGAGGGCAAAATCAAGGGTTTTTCACATTTAATTTTACACACAAAAATCTCCTCTTCTCTCCTCTCTTGGCTACGGCCGAATTGAAGCAACAAAGGGTTTTTTGGGTCTTTGCTTGGTTCGACATTTAGGAGATAAACAAAGGGTTGTTTGGTTCGTGATCGGGGTACTAGCATACGGTATAAGGGGTGTCTAGTGTGCGATCGTAGAGGGGTTTTGCTTTAAACCCTACATAATAATAAGAATCTTATTAACTAATATTATTGGAAGCTTTGCGCAAAGGTACACGTTTCAATTCTCTTCTTTGTTAATTAATTTGATTGCATATTTGTTTCGATTCTTCCGTTGCGCGTACTCGTGATTATATGTTTGTTTATATGCTCATATTCTAACACCCTTAACTTATTACTCGTAATTCATACCTTGTAATGCTTGTCGAGCATCTCGCTAGTACTTGAATTTTTGTATATACATCTCCTTTGATGTTCACATAAAAAACAATTAAAAAAAATATTAATAAGATATGATACACCACAATACATTGTCAATACCATGTAATGAAAATTCAATAAAAGTAGCACACACTACCGTCTTCTACTCAGAGACAGTTTTATGTTGCCCCAGATTTATGTTGGATTGGAAGAATTTTAGCAAGTATAGGAAAAATTTTACTTGAATACATATTTTTTTTAAGATTTAAACTTAGATAAAATATAAAATAAGCATTTTGATGTATTTAAAGTGAGGTGAATTACAATTAGACGTATGTGTCTGCTTGTATATATTAAAGATCGAGAGAAATTTATTGGAGATTTATCATTAATAAAAACACAAAGATTTTGTTTGAAATAAATCCACGGATTTTCCTTTTCCAAATAACCCTTTTTGTAAATAGAGTGCCTACATTTCGCACTATTCTTTGTCAAAAGCAGGTACGATAGTATTATTGTCGGAGTGGGAACTCTGAACACTCGTGCCATCATTTCGTCTTTGACCTCCCCCTTTATACTGTAGTCTGTAGAAGAATTATAAAAGATTCACCATGTGTACGTGTGTACTTTAATTTTATAATCAAAGTAGAAGACATGCTGCTTGTCACAGTAATTATTTATCTGATTATATGTACTACACTGCTAGATGTTAGTCTCGTACAATACAAATATTGTTAAAGTGTAAAACTTAATTTCTACGGAGTACTTTTAATTATTGTTAAAATACTTATAATTGTTTTTTATACGCAATGATATGTTAGACATGTATATACATCCTTAGATACTCTCAGTTAGATACAGATATTGGAGTATCATTTATAAATTACATAAATCTAATAGCTCGTATTAGGGATGATCATACGACCCGAAACCCGTGACCCGACCCAGAACCGTCCGAACCCGACCTGCCCCGATGGGGTAACGGGTCGAGTCACGGGTTTGATTTTGTTTTTCCTCCGGGTTTTGGGCCGGGTCGCCCGTGTTTTGACAAAGTGAAGAACAAGAGCTCCTTAAACCCGAGAACCGAACCGAACCCGTCCAAACCTGACCCGCCCAAAGGAGTGACGTGCCGGGTACGGGTTCAATTTTGTTGCTTTGCCGGGTCACGGGTTGGGCCGAGTTTTGACCCGTGCACATGTCTAGCTCGTATATTTTTTGACTAATTTTTAGTAAATTTAACTTAAAGAAATTTTAATAAATCATAGTTGCTCCAAATCATGTTCCTATCTAACACAACCTTTTTAATTAGAAAAAATGATAAAGAAACTAAATAAGTAAGCCTAACTATTAGATGGTTACATCTGTCCCAACTACACATATTCACATCTATTTATTTTTCATCATATATACATATCTAAATGTTAACAACCGATAATCCAAATCACTAAAAATATGCATAGTGAAATAAGAGTCGGGCAATATCATTTAGAAGTAACTATAGTATATTCATATCTAAATTAGATAATAGCTCAAATTTATTTCTGGCTCCCACATACACATATATACAAACACTTATATGTGTAAGTATATGAAATATAAAAAGAAAATCAAATATAATTAGTTTCCGGTTAACAAGTGAAATTTATGGATGAGAAATCCCCATCCATATTCGTTCTATATCCAACATTCGTTCACTTGACGTCATCCATATCCATCAACGATGGATTGGACAGGATAATTCTTCATTGGACTGGATTGCCATTACCATGCCTACACGGCTACGCGTACATAATGCTTATTTATAGCTCTAAATCTATTATAATTTGTGAAACTAGCTTGAGGGGCCTGGCAATTTAATTTCTAGTGTCATTGGTTATTAAGAAGGGGTTAATTATGTTTAACCATGTCTTTTTCGATCGGCTCCACCAGGCCCCTCCCTCGAATGTAAGGCAGCAAGCAAGGACCAGATGATATTATGAGTAGAAATTAAACTTTCGAAACCTTTACAACCATATACATATGTACTAGTGACCTGAAAGTCAATAATGTAGGTTCCATCTAGGAATTGAGGCCAAATACAAACATAAATGTAAAGATAGTATTCGACGAAAAGTTAAAAGATGTGGTGGATATATGGCAAATTAAGTTTTTAATGATATTATATCAACCTCTTTTTTGTGGGTAACCAACAGAAGCACCAACCATAGAAATTCTTGGATAAAATGGATAGAGAACCCTTTAATTTATGAGTGAGGACACAAGGTTTTGAGTTTGTTCTCTTTTTTGTATTAGTTTTTTTTTTGGTACTTTGGTTGTACTATTGAATATTGTTTGTGACCTTTAGTAACTTGCTAGACGGTTATGTATTAATATACTTTCTGCCGTTCTAAAAAAAAAATGATATATGGCAAATTTTTTAAATGGTTTTGGCGTCTATTTAAATCATAATTGGATAAGCAACGTTATTTTATTTTTTTAACTGCAACTTTCTATTTCATATCAAAAAACAGCTAGCTAGAAACTAGCATAATACAAAAAAAAATATTAAAACGTAAAATTACACCAATCATTCCATGAAATATTTCTATATGTAGAGCGATTTCTTATCCATAAGTAAGATGATGATTGGATGTCTTGAAATACCTTCACCGAAGAGACCCTTTTGCTTTCAAAAATTAGTTCGTTTCTTGATTTCCATAAGCTCCAGATGGATGTTAGTACAATATCATTGATCACCTTTTTTCAAACTTCTCGACGATTGGGTTGTTTCATGAATTTTCAAAAGATCCTCCACATCAAATGCAAAGATGGGCTGTAAATTGCACCATGAGGCAACTTTGGACCAAACCTGATGTGCAACTTCACAAGCAATGAGTAGATGATTCATATCTTCTTCATAGATGTGGCATATAAGGCAATATGTTGATTGGAGATGAACACCTCTTCTCGCTAGCGCTTTTCTTGTGGGAATCCTTTCTTTCACTGCTCTCCATCCAAAGATACTTCACAACCAAACCTGATAAGCAACGTTATATACCTAGCTAGCTAGCAACGTTATTTAAATCTTAGTTGGATACTCAAATGATAAAGAGTTAGTGACATTCTCTTAACGGTTTTGTGTTTAAAAAGGATTAGTGAAGGATGATATTAGCAAATGTATATTAGTTACAAATATTCGAACCATATTGCTATTATAAGGATATCGACTCTTTATTAGTCTTTATTAGTGTTGTAAAACTCGGCCGACTCGACCGAGAACTCGGACTCAGAATCGGAGGGTAAACGGTTTGAGTTGGACTGAATCGGCCTAAAACTCGTCAACAGCTTAGACAAACTCGATCAAAACTCGGCTGACTCAGTCAAACGGATAATTCGTTCAAATCTCGGGTAACTTGGTCAAACTTTTATCTATTGAAATTTTTTCAAGTGTTAGGTTTATGTTTTCAAACATTTAAATTTGAACTTTAAAATATTATGTAAATATTTCTAAACAATTGTGTTTAATTTTCAAGTTTTTAGCCTATTTCTAATTTTATAATATATAATTTCTAAAAGTATGATTTTATAAAACCCGATCCGGGTTCTCACCGATTTTGTTCCCAGTTTTAAAAAACTTCTGATTTACTACTTCGCCGATTTAATCTCGTGTCACGAGTTTCCCAACCTTGTTCTTTTATATACAAAGATAACCTATACATAAAATATTAAATCTGTTTATTTTTAAACTCCAAAATATATTTAAACATGCTTTTTTGTAAAGTTAGTTTCGATTCAGACGTGCTGGAGGCAATTTTAACCAGCGATTTGCTGGACCTCCAACCCCCTCTTCATGAAAAATACCTTGAGACTCGAACCCGAGACCTTGGAAAAACTCACATCTGGGGCCCACATAGTGGATTTAGAAGATACTCCTGGCCAACCCATCTAAGTGGAGTTGGTTATATTTTAAGAGAAAATCGCGACAATAGCCAAGTTTCGTTGCGATTGTACCAAAATAGCCAAGTTTTTCTAATTATCACAAAATAGCCATATAAATCGCAATAACCGGATAAAATCGCATAAAGAACCTTAAAATCGCTACGAGATCTTCAAAAATGCTACGAGATGTTGCAAAATCGCTACGAGATGTTGCAAAATCGCTACGAGATCTTCAAAATCGCTACGAGATTATGAAAATCTCTACTAGATTTTGCAAAATCGCAATATGTTGACTGATGTGCAAAATCGAGTTTAAAAATTAAAAACAAGAAATACCCTAAAACTGACTACTACACACTCTCGGGCAGTGGACCCGTTCGTATATGGTATAGCTAAAAGGTAAGTCCAGGATCGAACACAGGGACTAAAGTGAAGTAATTGTTGACATTAAGTAATTCTAATTAACAAGGGGGTTTTTGTGACCGAATTGTCACTTTGCAATTAGTTAGAAAATAATTAGTAATCCTGAAAGATTAATCGAAAGAAATCCGGTATGACCGGGGCAGGGATTGTCCTCAAACGATATTGAAAATGTTTTTATGACAATAGAAATTTAAAATTCATCCATCTTGAATTCGCTCGACAACATATTCGGATTGCACATAAATGAAAGAACCCAAACTCATTTTAGGAAATAAGAGAAAAAATTTTTTTTTTTTTTTTTTCCAGATTATCCCCACTGCGGCGCAGTGGGTATCTACTGTCCATTTTTTTTATTTTTTTTTTTTTTCAAAACTCCATCTTGACACTTAAAATCAACTTGTAACTTCCTAGCTCAAAACCAAACTTCATAATACCACATTTCTAAGTTCAAATAAGTTTTAGACTCGGAAATAAGCATGACAAAAGTATCCTTTGACCAAACATTCATTTTACAACCAAACGGGTCATTTTACCCAAGTTGACACATTACAAAAGACAACATTAAAAATTGGAAATTTCGGCATGACCCATTCGTAAAATCATCATCCAAACCTGTTACGGATTATGAGTTCTCCAAAACACATTTAAACAAAATCAATACATTACAACTACAAAACGACCCATTTAAAATACCCAAAACTTGAGTCTAACACTAGACATCATAATAATTTTCCAAAAAGACATAACAAGAGTACAAAGAGCCGATAGTTCAAAGGGGTCGCTATGAGTCCTATTACCAATTCCATTATCCGCATTTAGCTAAAGCAATCAATATCCAAAAAGCATCTTTAACTTCAATCTTTACATTGCTTAACTGTCTTCCGCATCCGGGACAACCTATAAAAAGGTAAACAACTAAAAGAATAAGCCAAAGCTTAGTGAATACCATTGCATAGGCTTATACACACGAAGGAGGGCAAAGTACAAGGACTTTTACATGTAACCTATGACACCGTCATGCCACATTTACATGCTCACCTTGCACACTAAACAACATATATGGATTAACAACTTCGACATGGTGGTCTTTCCACACATGGATAATCCACTTCAACATGGTGGTCCTTCCACACATGGATAAACAACTTCAACATGGTGGTCTTTCCACACATGGATAAACAACTTCAACATGGTGGTCTTTCCACACATGGATAATCCACTTCAACATGGTGGTCCTTCCACACATGGATAAACAACTTCAACATGGTGGTCTTTCCACACATGGATAAACAACTTCAACATGGTGGTCTTTCCACACATGGATAAACAACTTCAACATGGTGGTCTTTCCACACATGGATAAACAACTTCAACATGGTGGTCTTTCCACACATGGATAATCCACTTCAACATGGTGGTCTTTCCACACATGGATAATCAACTTCAACATGGTGGTCTTTCCACTCATGGATAAACACTTCAACATGGTGGTCTTTCCACACATGGATAAACAACTTCAACATGGTGGTCTTTCCACACATGGATAAACAACTTCAATGTGGTCAATTGAACCAACGTATATATAATCGTATGCAAGAGTACTCACCTCCTTCGCGACAACCAAAACCATGATGACCATCTAACAATCATATTGCTTTTCACCTAGCACACATATAAGGTCATCAAGCTCAATTACTTCATACATAAGGCTATCAAGCCATACTTTACAATCTTTACTATCATCTCAAAGCCCAACCCTATTTTACATAATTCGCATTCTCATCAATTTCAAAGGTTGGCTTCTTTCAAAATCTCATTTTACTTTCACAACACCATGCCATCTCATTATTCAAAATTATCATATTTTCGTATATGACCAAGCTGCCTTCAAACTAGCATAACTCAAGTTCTACTTATTCTTTTTACTTGATTCCAGTGGCTAAATTTAGATGACACATATACCTACCTTTTATCTTTAGTGACCAATATGTGAATTGTCCTTCAAAGGTGGCTTCTGGTCGTTTTAAAAACCAAAACTGCTGCTGTTAAACAGCTTTGACCTTACTGACTTCAAATGACCATAACTTGAGTTCTACACAATATTTTGACCTCATTCAGTGGCCACTTCTTCTTAACACATTTTAGCACATTTTATCTTCAGTGACCAACACAAGATTTGACTCATATACGTGAGTTTTACTCGTTTTAAAAACTGGCACAGAATCATTTTTGTTGAAAGATCAGCATGACGCTACTGAATTCAAAAGTTCATAACTGGAGTTCTACTTCGTAATTTCAACCCATTCTAGTGGCAAAATTTAACTAACACAATAAGCTACATTTTCTTTTAGGGACTCAACAAGTGAAAACTCTGACATGAGGGTGTTTAACTCGTTTCAAATTCAGGGACAGAATCTGTCCAGTTTCTGTTCTTACTTCCATTCATCAAAGTCTATCATGCAACCTAATTAAAACCCTAAATTTGATTAAATTACAAGAACCCTAACTTGTATTATAGAAATTAACCCATTTTTATGAAAACCCCCAAATTAATTACTTGCAAGAACCCTAATTGAAATTGATAATGAAATAAAAATGATACCTTTGAACAATAACAAATAGAATGGAAGAATTACAAATTTCCCTCTTCTCCTTTCTTCCTTGTTTCGACCCACACACACCCACACTCACAATTTCTTCCAAAATTAGATGATTAACCCTTGATTGTTATTATTATCTCTTGAATGATTCTTTAATTAAATTGAAAGGTTTGATATTTGTTTGGATTGGAATTACAAGAAGATTATAATTATTAGGGAGATTTCTTGAGTTTGATAATGGAAGAATCAACACAAATTAAGAGATTTAGAAGGATGAATTTAGGTAGCAAGTTTGGAGAAGAAAACAAGGTGATGATATAGCTAGAAATTGAGTTGTGAATCATCAAGAATGAGTTGCCTGACATTTCCCTCATATGCCACGTCCCATAATATTTTTGGTGGGGAAAATACCCGCTATCCACTAAAGTTCCAACTAAATTAACTCCTTATATAAAAATAAAATACTAGGAAATTATTTTAATGCTAAAACTACAATAAAGGTATATTTTATTTACTTTAAAATTTCGGGATGTTACAATAAATGAAGTTCAAATTCATATAAGTTGATAAAGATAATCGTGACAAAATAAAGACACAAACTGGTACCACCAACGTTTGTAAAATCATTTCAATCACCTAATTAATCAGTTTCTTTGTAAAATCCGGTACCACCAATGCTTAACACATTTTCCCTAACCAACTAGTTTATTAGATTACCAAATTACCAATTGTATCTATGTGAAGATAACGTGGTACCACCAACCGCTATACAACACGTTGACAAAATAACTCCTTTTATTAAAATGATATTCACTATCATACCATGAACTAGTGACAATTGATTAAAGATAATTAATTGAAATCAAATACATGTTCAACTAGTACCACTAACGAAGAAACACGTATATCACCAATATCAAAAATAATAATTGATAAGGAATTAAATCATCAAGATCACGACACAACGATAATTAAAATCAACCTTGAATTAATTAAAATAGTGCAATCCTTACATATTGTATCACTCCATCAAGATGGATGATAAAGTATTTAGCTACTCATAATTAAATAATTGAAACAATCAAAGATAGAAGAAATCATGTTATACCAATGAATTGAAAAGAATCTAGTAGCAACAATGATTGTAATCCAAATCTGAAAAGATGAAAACCCTAACAGCTTGTTTGCTCCAAAGTACTCAAAACAATTAGTTATGCTAAATAAAATCTCTCTGAAATTCGTCCCCCCTTCAGATCCAAAATCAAGTATATATATAAAATTCGCGTGTAACACCCGTTACAAATGTAACGCCCGTTACAAAATTTGCGTGTAACACCCGTTACAAATGTAACGCCCGTTACAAGGCCACTTTTCTGAAACAAACCCTAACGGCAGTTATGCAACCCGTTACAGGGACAAATGTGTAACGGGTGTTACATTTTTAACGGCCGTTACACTTTCCAAGAAGTGTTTTCTTTGTCTTTTAATCGATTTCAATCACATTCTTCGCTTGTTTCTTCCATGGATCATCAAAATCAATCAATTCATCCGTATAACCATTCTCCAACCTGAAAACACTCAACAATACCTAAAAGCATCGAAAGTTGGATATAAAACTATAAAAATTACGAATAATCGATACTAAAAATCATGTGGGCAATGGTATAATATTGGTCACATCAAATTCCCCCACACTTGAGCTTTGAATGTCCTCAAGCAATTCCAAGCTGAAAAACAAATTACCTTGGTACATATAGGAATGACATTACAGTAATCAAAAAGAAGCTCAACCATTCATGAAAATGAGAAAAGATGGTTAGGCAGTTTTAATCTTAAATGAAAACTGGAATGTTTGACAATACTCGACTGATAAACAAGCCTCAATAGCATGACTAAGCACAAAAGAATCGAATCAATGATATATCCTCTATCCTACTCCAACTAACTTACTCTTGGGGTTGAATATTTGAATAATCACTCAATGCCTAGTCGTGATGCATAATCTTTTAACCATAGGCTTGTACTAGAATCATTCCTTCATCGCCAAGGCGCAAGCACCCTATAACGTCTATCAGAAGAGGACTTTAAGGGTTGTAATGAACTCTGAGGCTAAACAGGGTATTTAAATAGGGTATGGAAATTTGGGTAAACAAATGGTGTTAACAAAGAAATAACACAACATTTAACAAAGTTTTCACATATAGTCTAGTCCATAAACAATCACATGTCATTAGTTGCCAACGGTCCAAATCCCAAGAAGTTTTCCCGACAATACCCCTCAATAGAACGATAAAACCGACACCATTGTGGTGTATGACAATCCAACAACTTATCAACCAAAACTACCCATGTTGGCTTAAACAAACATGCCAACCGAAGAAAAATAACTCAAAGGATATAGTATTGCAAAATCCTTTTCGTTGGTTATAAAGATGTACCAACTCAACTTAATAATTTAAAGAAACAATGAAGCTTTTGTTGGTGTAATAGATGAACCAACTAACAAAAATGATTTGACAAAAAGTGAGAAATACCAACTGACAGCCCAAGCTCGTTTTTTTTTTTTTTTTTTTTTTTTTTTTTATTTTTTTTTTGTGAGCTACTTTTACTCTGACTAATTGGTATTCTCTTAAATAATGTAGAAACAGTGACAAATCATTTAATAAAATGCTAAGATGAACAATCCGGACTTGATCCAAAAATCATGACGAAATCAAACTACCCCCATTAAATGAGAATATCCCAACCCGACATAACAAGATAAAACCCAAACCATCCACTAGCATAGGCAACCAATGACCCACCAGGACTTCGACTATCGGTATGACTAGGAAAGGTGTATATTTAGGTGGATTTAATAACAGAGAACAGGCTAAGGACAACATGTTTTCTATTGTTTCTTGCACTAAAAGTGAGTGCAACATAAGGGTTTAAACAGGTGGTTCACTAACCAGTGTAGTTAGCTACTAAGCACATTAACAAAACATGCACATATAACAAATTTTACTAAACAAGGGGTGAACATACAAAGAACAAAGGTTTAATCCTAAATTTGCCTCTTCTTCATCTAGAAAACCACGGAACGATCAACTAGGACAAGTTCTAGAATCAACGCAATCACCGGCACACTCATAACAAATGAAATAATCCGGAAATGGAAAATCAACCTCAAACTTGCACATCATAGTTCAGAGCTCTAAATAGAACCCTTACTCTTGAATAAATCCAAAAGCCTACGAGAGGGACAAATTTACAAGGCTAATAATTCCAAAACCATAACACCTATCATAACTAGCAATGAATCAATAATCTCACAATTTGGGTGTTTTGGTGCTTTGAGCGTGCTAGCCATATTATTAATCCAGAAGGGATTGCCTAATTAATCAGTCAAAACACATTCCACAAATTAAACTTTGTACCAAGGGTGTAGTCAAATTGCTTATTAATATCTATAATTAGGTGACAAAAGCAATTAACTACAAGGACAAGCATGCAAAAGTTCAAAATTCCTCTAAAAATACCCGGCTTTTTCCTATTTACCCCCTCCCCCCACACTTGAGTTGGACAATGCCCTAAATGTCCAATGAACTAAGGCAAACTATGGGAAATAGGGGAAAGTAAACAAAAACAAAATCAAGAACAAGAAAAACTTGTCGGGTATGATGTGTGTTCCATGTCTGAATGATGCCAACAAGAAAATGGGCGCTGAACTTACTGCCAGCATATGCATATGACAACCTTGCTATTCAACATGAACACACGATTAATAGATAACAATAACAAACCACGTCAAAGCCAACCAACAACCATCATCGAAGAGTTTATTCAAAAACACAAACGAAAAGAAAAATGCAAAATTTAAATTTAAATAACAAAATAAAACCGAGAAGCGCTTAATTTATTAACGAGTCGTTAGCTAGACTCCTACCCCGAAAAATTACCATGGTGGGGTCTCTGACGCCCCCACACTTAAAGTGTTGGGTGGTCTACCCTTGAAATGAGAGAAACAGTTAGTTTTCACCTTTTCAGAAATCCAATCATTCGCTCGCCCGGAAGTATCAACAACCATCATCAACTCCTCTTTCTCCTTTGTTGATAAATTCGAGCACAACTCTTCCGACAACTTATCATTACCATGAGACACAGCAGATTTCAAACGACTGTAGAGTTTACGGATCTTAGCACACGTGCCATCCGTTGGGTAAGAGACTATCACTGCTGTTGACTTTAACTCAACCTCCTTTTTCTCAAGCTTCTTATCTAACCATTCATCAACCTGCGAATCCAAAGAACTAACACAAGCAGTTTCAACAGAGTTAGCCACATCAGGTGAATAAACAGAACTAGTGTTCGTAAATGTCACCGACTCATTTCTTGCTCTCAAAGTAAGTTTTCCACGACCGACCTCAAGTTTAGCATCGGCTGGCAAAGAATGGTCTCCCTAAGATAAGAGGCACATTTAATGCTTCATCTGCTTCAATAATCACAAAATCTACTAGAAAAACCAAACCGCCCACCTTTACTAACACATCTTCTAGAATCCCCATGGGTCTAATTTCAGATTTATCGGCCAAATGGATTTTCATATTAATCGGTTTTGGTTCTCCCAAATTCAGCTTAGAACAGATAGACGAAGGCATTAGATTAATACTTGTTCCTGAATCATTTAAGGCACGTTTTACAGATAAGTTACCAATCTTACAAGGGATAGTAAAACTACCTGGATCCTTACATTTCTCGGGTAACTTACCTGTCACTGCTGCTGAACAAACATCCTCAAGCACTGTAGTTGCCACCCCCGCTAGATTTTTCTTGTTCATCAGAATTTGCCTCAAACACTTCGCATACCCTGGCATCTGCACAATTGCATCTAAAAATGGAATATTAATATGCAATTTACTGAGGTGACTCACAAATTTCTCCATTTGCTCTTTTAGTTTCTCTTTTGCCAATCTCTGAGGAAATGGGATTTTGGGCTTATAAGGCTTTACTTCCGGTTTTTCAGCTTGTTTGGATGGAACGGCCGGTGTCTGCACGGCTGGGTTCGGCTCCATCTCTACTTCATCATCAACCACCTCCTCGTATTCTTGCACCTGCACAACTGGGGTAACATTATCTGGTAAAGGATTTGCAGAATTGTAAGTCTTACCTGCCCTCGTAGTGATTGCATTCACTTGCTCATTTCGAGCATTATGAGGGGCATACTTCTGTCCGGATCCTTGATTGTTCTGCTGAGGCTTAGGGTTTTGTTGAGTGTTGCTCGGTAGTGTACCGGGCTGCCTATTTGAATTCCCTAGCCTTTCAAGCTTCACTTCCAAATCCTTGATGGTAGCTTGATGGTTCTTCGAATTTTGATCCAGCTTATGCCCCAATCCATCCAAACGAGTAGTTAAAGCGTCCAACACATAAATCACCTTCTTGGACTCTTCTGCAACATGTTCATTGGTTGCCTTCTGAGCACCTATAAAGTCCTTCACATTCTCTCTTAGTTCTGAATCTTGGCCTTGTTGATTGTTGAACCTGCTGAACCTGTTACCACCATAACCAAAACTGTTAGTAATAAAAGAAAAAGAAGTAGGGTAAGAACTACCTGATGGCCGGTTTTGATAACCGGTATTTTGGTTGAAATTCCCTTGATTCTGAACGTAACTAACATCTTGAACTGGTTTATCCGGGCAATCCTCGGTATAATGCAAATCCCCACAATAGTCACATCCATTCGCTATGACTTTCACATCTCGCTCAAGGCTCTTGAATCGACTTTCTTGATTATCAAACCTCTCATTCATTTGCTTTGAGAGAGCCTTGACTTCAGCAACAAGTTTTGAGTCTTCACTACTTTCCACCTTAGCCACAGTGCTTTTACTGGATCTCTTATCTCGGTCCTCATCTCTAGTTGAATACTCCTTCGCCATATCTTCAAGAATCTTGTATCCTTCATTCGGGGAAATGTTGTTTAGACTACCCCCAAATGCATAACCGAGCTCCCTTTTAGTCTTTCTATCCAGTCCATCATAGAAAATCTCAAAACTTTCTTCAGTACCCATACTATGTCCGGGGCAATTCCTTAGCATTTCCTTGAACCGTTTCCATGCATCAACAACATCCTCACCACTGTCTTGAGTAAATCCTCTGATTTTATTTTCCAGTTGCCTTTGAGTTCTTAATGAATAGAACTCATCAATAAAACCTTCACGAAGTTCGGCCCAAGTGGTGAATGAGTTATCGGGTAACTCCTTAAACCAAGCAGCTGCATCTCCAATGAGAGTTAATGGAAATAGCTCAAGTTTAACAGCTTCAGTTTGCCCTTGACCATACTGATATAACCTGCAAATCTTCTCAAACCTCTCAAGATGTGCATAAGGGTCGGTTCTTCGAATCCCATCAAACTTGTCCTCTTCAACACTCTTGAGGTGATTTCCTTTCAAGGAGAAATCGACTGAAATAGTTGGAGGGCGGATAGTTGTGCCCCGGTTATTCGGTATGTCTCTTCTTCGTTCCCCGTAAGGACGGGTGTTCGGGTCTCTCGGTTGTTCATCACCCATTCCGTTTCTCCTCGGTTGTTCATCACCCATTCCGTTTCTCCTCGGTTGTTGGTTAATATTAAGGTTAACTCGAGGGAATACAAGTGCACTCGGTTCAGGTGTTTGAACTTTATCTTCTGGGTCCGAGTCTTCTCCTGTTCTAAAGATCCAAGTTGCGTCTTCCGAACTATTAACCACTTTCTCTTTCAAGGCTTGGTCCGGTAGAGCTTGATTTGCGGTCTATGAATCTATTTTGACTGGTGTGGATGGTTCTTGGTTATCTTTTGACACAAGTCGACGTCTGACTTTCCCTGGATTAGATAATGGGCTAAGCAAAGGTCGGCCAGAAGCTCTTGTGTTCATCAACTAGCAAGAACCTGCACAATCACCACAAACAAACCGTCAACCGCACCTGTGGTATAAATAAAAGAAAATAAAATACAATCTATCTAGTAAAACAATAACTTTCTCACAAATGAATGTGAAAAAAGGATTGAACTACAAAATAAAACAACTACTTAAACAAAAGTCCCCGGCAGCGACGCCAAAAACTTGATGTGCAAAATCGAGTTTAAAAATTAAAAACAAGAAATACCCTAAAACTGACTACTACACACTCTCGGGCAGTGGACCCGTTCGTATATAGTATAGCTAAAAGGTAAGTCCAGGATCGAACACAGGGACTAAAGTGAAGTAATTGTTGACATTAAGTAATTCTAATTAACAAGGGGGGTTTTTGTGACCGAATTGTCACTTTGCAATTAGTTAGAAAATAATTAGTAATCCTGAAAGATTAATCGAAAAGAATCCGGTATGACCGGGGCATGGATTGTCCTCAAACGATATTGAAAATGTTTTTATGACAATAGAAATTTAAAATTCATCAATCTTGAATTCGCTCGACAACATATTCGGATTGCACATAAATGAAGTTCAAATTCATATAAGTTGATAAAGATAATCGTGACAAAATAAAGACACAAACTGGTACCACCAACGTTTGTAAAATCATTTCAATCACCTAATTAATCAGTTTCTTTGTAAAATCCGGTACCACCAATGCTTAATACATTTTTCCTAACCAACTAGTTTATTTGATTACCAAATTACCAATTGTATCTATGTGAAGATAACGTGGTACCACCAACCGCTATACAACACGTTGACAAAATAACTCCTTTCATTAAAATGATATTCACTATCATACCATGAACTAGTGACAATTGATTAAAGATAATTAATTGAAATCAAATACATGTTCAACTAGTACCACTAACGAAGAACACGTATATCACCAATATCAAAAATAATAATTGATAAGGAATTAAATCATCAAGATCACGACACAACGATAATTAAAATTAAGTCCCCGGCAGCGGCGCCAAAAACTTGATGTGCAAAATCGAGTTTAAAAATTAAAACAAGAAATACCCTAAAACTGACTACTACACACTCTCGGGCAGTGGACCCGTTCGTATATAGTATAGCTAAAAGGTAAGTCCAGGATCGAACACAGGGACTAAAGTGAAGTAATTGTTGACATTAAGTAATTCTAATTAACAAGGGGGGTTTTTGTGACCGAATTGTCACTTTGCAATTAGTTAGAAAATAATTAGTAATCCTGAAAGATTAATCGAAAAGAATCCGGTAGCAACAATGATTGTAATCCAAATCTGAAAAGATGAAAACCCTAACAGCTTGTTTGCTCCAAAGTACTCAAAACAATTAGTTATGCTAAATAAAATCTCTCTGAAATTCGTCCCCCCTTTAGATCCAAAATCAAGTATATATATAAAATTCGCGTGTAACACCCGTTACAAGGCCACTTTTCTGAAACAAACCCTAACGGCAGTTATGCAACCCGTTACAGGGACAAATGTGTAACGGGTGTTACATTTTTAACGGCCGTTACACTTTCCAAGAAGTGTTTTCTTTGTCTTTTAATCGATTTCAATCACATTCTTCGCTTGTTTCTTCCATGGATCATCAAAATCAATCAATTCATCCGTATAACCATTCTCCAACCTGAAAACACTCAACAATACCTAAAAGCATCGAAAGTTGGATATAAAACTATAAAAATTACGAATAATCGATACTAAAAATCATGTGGACAATGGTATAATATTGGTCACATCATTGACTTTGACTTCTTCTTTTTTGTTGCAAAATCGCAATGTGTTTTGTTTGTAAAACCACGATCGTATACCGTATATGGGAGAAGAGAGGAAGACAACAACATGCAATTTTTGTAAAGAACGTGATCATACAAGGCTGAATTGTGGTGCACCCATGCCATCACAAACATCTTTTCCTCCATTGAGAGAGTGTGGATCTTCATCAAGTTTAAAATCAAAAGGGAAATCAAAATCGACTTCACACTCTTCTCCTTTCGGGACTGTTAGCTTAGGAGATTATTAGCATGTTTCTAGTATGTTTCTTATGTATTTGAAGCTTTATATTCATGGACTATGTAATGAATTAGTATGTTAAAAAAAAAAAAACTTGACTATTTTAGTACAATCACAACGAAATTTGGCTATTATCGCGATTTTCTCGTATTTTATACATGCTTGTAGCAAAAAATACATCATTTTCCTAGCTAACATAGATTTAATTTATCTAGAATCTAAGATATAAATGGTAACTCAACAATCATTCAAAAAGTACATCTTGTCGCATCACATTCAGTGGCAAAATAGTGAATAACGAACTCTCCCAAGCCTCTTTCTATAACTACTCCACATTAAATAAAGTCCGGCAGCTCACTAGTAAAAAAAAGTCAAACTTTCACACCTTGAAAAAACAAAGATGCTTCTTCACCTGCAATACAAACCACCGCCGGAAAACATGAAAACGACGCCGTTTCAGCTCTCATTATTCACTACTATAGTTATTATCATTACTCTCACTTTAACTTCCGGCGTAACTTCACAATCACAAATTTCCGAACTCACAACTTTACTTAACCTCAAGGAAGCCTGGGGGAATCCACCGACGTTATCTCACTGGAACAACACCGCCACGTCAGCATCGTCGCCGCCGTGTAACTGGAAGGAAATCGAGTGTCGTAAAGGCTCCGTCACCGGACTTGATCTCACCAGCAAGGAACTCACTGGAGTCATCCCGCCGTTCATCTCCGATCTCCGGAGGTTAGAAACCTTGTATTTACATGATAATTACCTTACCGGTGAGTTTCCTAAGATTTTGTATAACTGTAGTAGTTTGTTACATATAGATATATCTCAAAATGTGTTTACCGGAAACATACCTGATGATGTTGACCGGTTGTATAAAGTCAAATCCGTGGATTTCGGAGGTAATAACTTTACCGGTGATATACCGGCAGCAATCGGTAATTTGACTGCGTTGACTACGTTGTTGATGTATCAGAATTTGTTTAATGGAAGTATACCTATAGAGATAGGAAATTTGAGTAATCTAGAGACGTTAGGTTTAGCGTATAACGAGTTTGCGGATCCGTTTATTCCGGTTGAGTTTGGTAAGTTGAATAAGTTGAAGGTGTTGTGGATGACAGAGAGTAATTTAGTAGGTGAAATACCGGAATCGTTATCGAATTTGGTAATGCTTGTTAGGTTAGATTTGAGTTTGAATTATTTGGAAGGGGGAATACCTGAAGGATTGTTTATGTTAGGTAGTTTGGAGCATATGTATTTGTATAAGAATAAGTTGTCTGGAGGGATTCCGAATGTGGTTCAGTGTTTTAATGCGACCGAGATTGATTTGTCGATGAATATGTTGAACGGATCGATTTCTGATGGTTTTGGGAAGTTGGAGAAGCTTCAGGTTTTGAATTTGTATTCGAATAGGTTTACTGGAAGGATTCCGAATGGTATTGCTGATATTACGACTTTGAGGATTTTTAAAGTGTTTAGGAACAATTTGACTGGTGAGTTGCCTGCGGAGTTTGGAGCGAATTCTAAGCTTGAATCGTTTGAGGTGTCTGAGAACAATCTTAGTGGGAAGTTGCCGGAGAATTTGTGTGCTGGAGGTTCTTTGACTGGTGTGATAGCTTTTTCTAACAAGCTTACTGGTGAGATACCGAAGTCATTTGAGAGTTGTGATAAGGTTGCTTCTATACAACTCTATGATAATGAATTTAATGGTGAGATTCCTTCAGGAATCTGGACATTGTTGAATATTTCGAGTTTGAGGTTAAGTGGAAACTTGTTTACTGGTGAGCTTCCAAGTAAAGTTGCTTGGAATTTGTCTAGATTAGAGATCAGTGATAACAAGTTTTCGGGCCAGATTCCACCTGGGATTTCTTCTTGGGTGAAACTAAATGTGTTCAAAGCTAGTAATAATATGTTTTCTGGAGAAATCCCTCCTGAATTCACTAGTCTTTCAGAGCTTTCTGTTCTTTATCTTGATGGAAATTCACTATCTGGAGAACTTCCGTCAGAGATCAAGGCCTGGAACTCGTTAACCATTTTGAATTTGGCCAGGAACAAACTCTCTGGCCAGATACCATCTTTAATCAGTTCTATACAAGATCTTCAAGAACTTGATCTATCAGAAAACGAATTTACCGGGCAAATTCCACCACAATTGAGCAACCTGAGAATCACCAGTTTAAATCTATCTTCGAACAAGCTGACCGGAAAAATCCCTTCTGCTTATGATAACATGGCTTATCAAAACAGTTTCTCTAATAATCCCAACCTCTGCACCACTTCCCAGATCTCCAACCTTCGAAACTGTTTATCCAAAACCTCACGTTCCAAGAAATTTTCACCCGGAATAATAGCCATGATCACCCTTCTATCAGCATTTGTTGTACTCGTAGCTGTCCTGCTCGCTTTGTATACGTTTGGAGGCTACCAAAAGAAGAAACATAAACGGATCCGAACAACTTGGAAACTGACCTCATTCCACAAGATGGATTTCACTGAAGAAAACATTTTGTCATGCATGACTGAAGCCAATGTGATTGGTTCTGGTGGTTTTGGGAAAGTGTACCGGATTCCGGTTGGTCAGCCAAGGGGTTATGTTGCTGTGAAGCGAATTATGAATAACAAGAAGCTAGAACAAAATCTTGAGGATGAGTTCACATCTGAGGTTCAAATATTGGGTTCCATCCGTCACTCAAACATAGTAAAACTACTATGTTGTCTCTCAAGTAACAACTCTAAGCTTCTAGTTTACGAGTACATGGTGCACCAGAGTCTAGACAAGTGGTTACATGGGAAGAAGAGAGCACCAGAGCCTGGTTTGGTTCCACAGTTTGTCTTGGACTGGCCTAGGCGGTTGCAGATTGCAATCGGTGCAGCCCAAGGGCTTTGCTATATGCATCATGATTGTTCTCCGCCGATAGTGCATAGAGATGTGAAATCAAGCAATATATTATTGGATTCTGAGTTTAGAGCAAAGATTGCTGATTTTGGACTTGCAAAAATTTTGGAGAAGCCAAAGCCTGGTGAGGGTAACATGTCTTCCGTTGTTGGCTCGTTGGGTTACTTTGCTCCTGGTAAGAATTCTTTTCCATCACTCTTTGACTTTCCATGTCAACCCAATACTTTCTAAACTCAGTATCTGAGCTAGGTTTAGGTATAAATATGATCCAAAAAAGTTTCCGTTACTAGTATATATTATAATTATAATAATATAATATAATATCTTAATAATTAGATTTTCCCAAAAAAAGAGTTTCTGTTACTAGTAAAATAAGTGGGTTGGGTGACAGGTGAAACAAGTTCAGGTTGAAACTGGTCAATTTTCCACGTATATGTTTGAAGTTGAAATTAGTATGACCAAGAAAAGCAATTTGTGCAATATATTTGATTGCAGAGTATGCTTACACAACCAGAATAAACGAGAGGATAGACGTATATAGCTTTGGTGTGGTACTACTTGAACTTGTGACGGGAAAACAACCTAATGAAGGAGATGGTAACTTAAATCTGGCTGAATGGGCATGGAAGCATTATGGCGATGGGGACTCAATGGTGGGAGCCTTGGATCCAGAGATCAAAGATCATGATACTTACCTGGAGGAGATGAGCACCGTGTTCAAACTAGGACTCATTTGCACTAGCACATTGCCTTCGAGTAGGCCATCAATGAAGGATGTTCTTGAGATTCTCAGAAGATGTAATCCTCATGAGGAACTGCCCGAAGAACTGAAAGAGGGAAGAGAAGAGGTCGATGTTGCCCCTCTTCTTAAGAGAGAAAGTTATGTCACTGGTTATCATGAAAGTGATGTCGATACCAAAGTGTGAAATTTAGCTCAAAAAGCAAGTGTTCTAGCATTATGGCAGGCGAATGAAAATGCAAACAAGAGGACACAGTTTGTTGAAGGTCAGATATATGACGATGTGCTTAAATATATAGTGTGAAGTTAACTTGGCTTACAGAAGGCATAGGGGCACCTAGTTTCTACATAGTGTAAGTTGTTTCTATTAAAGATATTAGTGTAGTTTAGGGTTTAGTATAATGAGCCCACATCTCATCTGTTGTTATAAAGAGATCTTTCTTGCACACTATTTATCGTGCGAGATATCTCAAACACCAAATGCATGTACAGTAATTGGATCATGTAGAAATGAATTTCATTTTTGTCACCTGAAGTTGCTACCATGAAAAGAAAAACACTACACAGGCAATGTTTTAAAAACCGGACCGAACACTGAACCGGTCAACTAAAATTTTACGGGTCCGACCGGTCGGATCGGTTGGACCGGAGTTGAACCGGGTTTTTGACTAAATATACATTTATCATAATGATAACACATGAATTTCAGAATTTTAGCTTAAACACAATATAAGTTCAATAATATCAAATTTTAGTATCATGATCCAAAATAAAACAAAAATTAAGCATAAAAGTTATAATCTAAACAAATTTTAGCATCAATGGTTTAAAATTAATATATAATTGTCACACATCTAGTAAAAATATTAAACTAACCATTTATTTATTTTTGAAAAATATATTAACAAGATGCAAAATATATTAAAAATTAATATTTTATAACTAATGTCATATAAACCGAAAATTA
The DNA here is from genome assembly GCA_034093135.1 of Erigeron breviscapus. Classification (NCBI taxonomy): domain Eukaryota; kingdom Viridiplantae; phylum Streptophyta; class Magnoliopsida; order Asterales; family Asteraceae; genus Erigeron; species Erigeron breviscapus. The sequence goes on along the minus strand of CM067173.1, from coordinate 42,864,093 downwards.
CTTAGATGTCACTTATAGTGTTTCCCAAAACTAACATCACACATTATTAATACGTGTCATATATTAGGTATGATAATAATAATAGTACTATATATAATTTATATGAAATGAAACTGTGCATTGACCAACTCTAACACTACATTCTTGAGTTTTTTTTCATAGGATAAGAAAAGAAATGATAGAAAATTTTTTAAATTTTCATTCTTGAGTTTTTTTTATAAAAGAAAAGATAGGAAATGATAGGAAAACTTAGGGGTTTTAAGTCCCAAAGTTTTCTTGCCAATTTTGGCATGATTGTGATGGAAAAGAAAGGATAAATGTATGAAATTACCACTCCACCCTTCAAGCTACATCTAATACTCATTTTACAAAGGCTATATGGGTAAAACTATATCTTTTTTTCTTTTCCTTTCTTTTCATTTAAACTCAAGAATGTAATCAACTATTTCTTTTCTTATCATTTCTTTCATTTTTTGTTAAACTTGAGAATGCATTATATGTATATAGTTTCTTTTCTTCTCCTCCCCTATCTAATCTTATCATTTCATTTCTTATAAGTATAAACTCGAGAATAGAGTGTAAAATTACAATACATCCAAAAAATAAAAAAACACACTCATCCACTACATTCTTGAGTTTTTTTAGATGGGATAAGGAAAGAAATGATAGGGAATAATGTTAAATCTTCATTCTTGAGTTTTTTTTTATAAAAGAAAGGAAATGGAATGATAGGAAAACTTAAAGATTTTTTGTCTTAAAATTTCTTGCCAAATTGGCATGATTTGGATAGAAAAGAAAGGATAACTATGTAAAAATACTACTTCACCCTTCAATCTATTTCTAATAATTTATTTAATAAGGGTATATTTGTAAAACTATATTTTTTTTCTTTTCCTTTCCTTTCATTTAAACTCAAGAATGTAATTAATCTTTTTTATTCTTTTCTTTTCTTTCATTTTTTCTTAAACTCAAGAATGCATTATATGCATACAATTTCTTTTCTTCTCCTTCCCTATCCAATCTTATCATTTCTTTTCTTTTAATTTTAATCTTGAGAATGCAGTGATCGTCTGGTTCTCTTCCTTTTTAGTTTTTATCCCCCATACTCACCAGAAAACATATATGTCGACCGTTGCCGTAAAACACAATAATAACATGTGGATTGACCAAAATTTCACATATTAAAGCCATATTTTCGAATTAAATAGATATTGGAACGCGATTTTGAAGTACTCAACCCGATTAAACCACCAAATCGGGAACGATGCATCTGTACGCCACATTCCGACAAAATTCCGGCAATTTTCAGGTGGCTTGACCAGCTTTGACCGGCTCAAAACGGTTCGAATACCGGACCGGTTCCGATCTGACTAGCCGATTCATCCGGTTCACGGCTCAATATTTGCTATCCAACCGGTACCTGTCAAACCGGATTTCATAAAATTTCCGGTCATACACGGTCCGATCGATCGGACCGGCCGGTTTGAAAACATTGTACACATGATCTATTCTATATGTGTGTATGTGCGCGCATGCATTGGTAACGTGACGTGGAGTCGTGGATACATGATGCAAGTATAATAAACAACTCACGCTATGAGTTTGCATGAAACACCGCTTGCTCTATGGTGGGATTTTTATCCATAATCGAGTCAACTTACAACTTATCAGGGTGTCCCATCAACCTATAAGTTACTGGTTCAAATTTCGTTAGACGGTACGATTAACTCTTCAAAACAAAATATAATAGATGGTTATATAGGTGCAAGCATTTACCTTCCAAGTATACAAGCGACTATAAATGGAAAGACTTTCTTGCCATCAGGTATACAGCTTTATGTAAACCAGAATGCTTTGTTGTGAAAGTATTTCTATACCTATTTATAAATTCAATTCGAATGTGGTCATGTTATTCACACCAAGTGTCCATACTGTTTCATTATCAAATCAAAAGAAGCAACCAAACAAACATAATTTCTTTGATCTGTCATTCATCAACCAACAAAACAAACCGATATTTAAATAAGGAATGAGAGAATTACAGAGAACTGAGGTATGATATCAAAAGATCATGTTAAGATAAACACGGTCGATCCATTCGATTCCAAAACCAACTTAACCCGTTTTACAGCAAGGTTATGACACAAGAGTTGACTCCGACACAAACATAAACGACAATCGAACATAATAAAAAAAAGTTGTAAGGTCTAAAACAAGCATGCCATTCTGGCAGAAAGTCTAACTAGATTACAGACTACTGAGACGAAGAGTTGTGTTGCCTTTCAGTACAGCCCAAGCACCTGGAATGAAGCTAAGCACACTCTCAATAACTTAAGCCGTTGATTCCAAGCTCAACCTGCCACCAAAAAGAAAAATAGATATGATACAAAGATGGCATGCACTACGTCATGATTTCAATGGGATTCAAAAAGACATGCCTTATAGCAGATGGCTGCATGGATTCAGCACTTCCTCCATCCTCAGACTCCATTACAACATTCCGTGCAATTGGAGACTGTAGACAATATATTAGCCAGCAAGAAGGAAAACAAAAATATGTTGTCCAAAATATGGTCCGCATGAAAGAGAAAGTAATAGCAAGATTAATTTAAAAAGAAAGAATATCCCACCACAGCGGGACCTCACTATGGGAGAGGTTGAAACTACCTAGAACTACGTGATAATCAAGTAAACGTATATGTACACAAACAATTCTTTTATGCATAAAAAATTATCATTAACTAATCCAACAAAAAAAAAAAGAGATTAACTCTTATGTTGTGAATTGGATCTCTATTGATGAATGGGGTCTAGAGAAACACATAAAGGGGTCTCTAGGTCAACAACTCAAATCAATCAGGAGATCATATGAAGGACATCTATAGCTTCTTTTACAACTTTACTAGAAACACACATGCCTCTATTATTCTCCGTATTACAGAGCATTTATCTACTTCACTTGTTTGTTCTTGTTTTACCCATTTGACCAGATTCTGGTTTAGCTTAATTTAAGATTAGGCCATTAAACATAAACATACTCAAATCGATCCAACATAGATAACAGGTTGGAATTTCCACCTCTACTTATGTCAACCAAAAACATCTTTCAGCAAGATCTTCCTCTACAAAAACTTGCCGGTTAACCCTTTTCCGTTACCTGTGCATATCAACTTACACAAGGTACTTGGGAAGAAAAGAAGGGGAATAGTAACATAACTGGACAACTCACCTCACAAGCGAGACCTTGAATTACTGAACCAGCAGCTTCTGGCCTTTGTGGGCTTACAGAGGCCTGTTTCTTTAATTTTTCAGTCGCGATAGTAGCATCATCATGCTTCCTCTTAAAACGCCTCTCAGACGCTGGAGAATCAGAGCCTTGACCATCTCCATTTGAAGTTCTAGTAGAATGCTGGGGAGTGTTCTTCAACTGTCTCTGACGTCTATACCCTTGTGGAAAAATATAAGTTGGAAGTTGTCTCCTACGCACATGTGACACAAAAATGTCCATCCCTGGCCTCCAATGATGGTAACTGTTTACCTCTTGCTTGAACCCATCCACTGTTCCGCGGATATCAAATTGTTGGTTTTCTTGAACATTCACTCCAGGCTGCCTCTGAAGCCCCATAAAAAACGCACAATGGGAACACTGTTTAGATGCATCAACGTACTCATTCGGGAAAGGGTGGCACTGCAACATCCCATCTGTATCACGCTCAATCTGACAAGCAAAAAAAAGAGAACAGGTATGACACCTCGTGTATTCATGCATACACAGCTTTATCTTCATTACAAATATAATACAGTTGACTACCAGACACGAGTAGCATTATGTTATGGCGTACAGTTTACCGGGGTCTTCTTCACCCAAGACCAAAGGTGGCAAAATGCCTAGCTGAGCAGATTGGGTAACAGGTCACAAAAAATATTCTTAGTACTTAGAAGTTAGAAATGCTTTTTGTTCAATATTATTATACTCTTCCTAAGTAACTAGTGAGTCGAATATAATTTCAAAAATTATTCGATCGTTACTTATAATTATATACAATGATCTAATTTCTTGACATGCATGTACATATATACAATCTACTTAAGGGTCATTTGGGTGAATACAGCACACCACAACTTAAACCTAATTGCACATATCCTAAAATTACTGGGACATTTAAGACCGAAAGATGAAAAGGTTAGTATGTATGATTCGCCCGATAAAGGATTTGACTAGAATCACAAAAGGTAATCAAAAGTATAAATGAATTGTATATCAAAGTATTAGAATAGTAATGTGGATGACTTTGACCTTTAAAGTGAGTAATCTAAGACGGGATTCCACCCATCCTCTCCATGAAAGAAGATCGTCAGCACCTGCAGCTACGATGTCAACCTGCAAGTAATTTTTATACGACTCGAAAAATAGGGATGGTTCAAACAAAGCACTCCAATTTGCTCTGTTCAACTCGATCTCCTGCATTTTATTAGATAACACAGCACGTCAATAGTATACCCAATGGAAACATTCAAAGAGGTTAGTAAATCAGGTTTCTTTATATGATGGGTTACTGTTACCTCGCAAACCTTATTTCCAAAATGAAATTGCTCCACCATAACACGGAGAGTACTTGCAGAAACATTGTAACTAGAATTCATGCAAGGGTATGCTGGAGTGATAATTGGCATAAGATGCATCCTGTCACGACCCGACTTCCGTGGGTCCCATACACTAAATCCAAGATCATCCTCTTCGATTGGGCAAAGCATAACCGGATTTGGCCAACGCCAATTCGTATACACTCTGAAAAAACGGGAAACCAGCATACTAGGTATTGCATTGGGATAAAGCTGGCATACCTGAGCAACTAAAAGAGCCCAATTCACACCGCCAAGAAACCCGGTGACCTAATCAAGAGAGCAGTAGTAATAACTATCAATATACAGGTCCAATGTAGAGCAAACAAGACGAATGCAAAAAAATGAATGAATTCTTACATTTGAATAAACACCACGCCTCTTAGCCCAAAACTTTAAGCATCTAAGTGTTGTGCAAAAGTTCTACAATTTTTAAGGCAGTTAAATAGATGTCAAAACTCAACGATGTACCAAAATATATTATAAAACTGGCCACGATACATGCCTCTACATTTGGAACAAGTTTAAGAATTTGATCAGCAACCCGGCAACCATTAAGACTACGCACGGTTTTCTCGTCAGTGTGGTACAACACAGAATTATGAGAGATGTCCAAATCCTGTGACAAGTTAGTTTCACAAGAAAAAAGCAAACTTAAAACATAGATCAAAGCTTACCTTATACCACTAACTATCAGCCATACTTCGGTGACAAATGCAAAGCAAAAATATTTTCAAAAACAATAAGTGAAAACTAATGGAAGGCTTAACCCTCAAGAAAACTTTTGACAATTGTACGACCAAAGCAAGACGAGATCTTATCCATAGGCGATAAGACTAGAAACAACTAAGTAAATGCAGAAAGACTAGAAAATAAACTTAGCAGTTGCCCATAACAGGAGTGAACGGGCTGGAAAAAGAAAGTGAATGTAGAAGGGTCTTATCCCACTTACTTCTGGAACAATCAATAGGGATACGCTCGCATAAAGAAGATCTATAGATATCCCTTGAAACTTAAACTTCATCACAGGAACATGTGCATCATCAACTGGCTGAAGGTCTGAAACTTCTTCCATCTCCAACAGGATATTATACAATATAGCAAAAAAATCATGCTGAGGAAAGAAAGGGAGAAGTTGATTTGAGCATTAATACATCCACCATACAATAAAAAAATTCTTCAGCTAAACTCATTAATCACCTCACGATTGACATACGACGGTCCAATGCATAGTGTATCGATATCAGCGTTGGGACCATGTACCTGGGACCAAAATATTTTGCTGTTTTGTCATGATTTATTCTTTTCATCACCAAAGATATCAGTTTTGACCTTTTTATGTCACAGTATATGATTAGCTACGTCAATGCTAATAATTACTGAATCAGCACTCACTATGTATATAAACAAACATGAACAAGACCAATTTATAAACCATAGAATCATACAAAAAAACAAAAAAGTAAAGATTCTTACCCCTAGGCGATAGGATCCAAAGGTACGTACAATACCATTTGCTTCCTCAACCATCTTTTCAGTATACCCTTTTTGGCGAGTTAACTGCTTCACCCAATCTTTGATAATCTACAGCAAAAAGATAAGTTTCAAATACTGTATTAGGCTCATAAAAAGAGAGAAAAGGCAAAAAGAATAATATGTGTGGCAGATTAAAAGCAAGACTTTAAGAGTACCTGAAGGGCAACACAGCAGTAAAAAAAATAATATAATATTATCAAAGACAAATACAGGAAGAAAAACTAAGATTTTCCACTCATTGATAAAATATTTGAATTTCTAGCATCACTACTAATATTTAAAGGTATTAGCATGCCCCTCTTATTGTATTTTATGTTTTTCTTTTGCAGAGAATTAATCTGCAAAAATTGTAAGCTAATCTCTGCTTTTGATTTGTAGATAGTAGCCTACAATTAAACTTGGCTTTTCTACATAAGTAATAAAAATGTAGAACACAAAAACTTCTAAGGCAAGCGTAACAGACTATTGTAGCTTTAAGGAAACTATACCTATAAGAAGAGTTATTTATTTTGCTTATTTATCTTGTTATGCCTTCTTTTCCCATCCTGTGTTTAAAGTAATTCATGTTGCTTAATAGAACAGCACAATGCGAACTTAACTCTTACTTGTAAATCCAACTTGGCGCTTACATAGTACAAGATGAACTCAAATCAGACAAGAATCCCCTGATGATCTGCAAGTGTCTTAGACTAATGTGCCTACTATATTGAACTTCTCTAAAGTCTATATATATTATGAAGTATTCCAAGTAAAGAACTACTATTAAACTGTGCCTATTTGAGCCTCATGAATATAACTCCCAGTCAACTAATATAACCATCATAAAGTCATAGTTAGTTATTAGTCTTACTACCGTAGGGGTTCGGATCAATCTGTCTCACAAAAAAATATGGCAGGTCCTTATTCTAACTCAAAAGTGAGTCCTTTTGTAGGACTCACTGTTTTATGTGTGAGACAAAATTACCGGTCATGTCGATCAGCTTAAAAGGAAATCGATCCCTACCAAAGAGTGCTTTGCCAGAGTAGGAAAAAGCCATAATGGGCAACGAAACGTTATCGCTTTATTGCAAATACTTGTATGTGGCTCCGGAAGCAACTTCAGAGGATATTACTTGCTAAAGTAATAGTCAAAAATATTTTCAAAAACAATAAGTGAAAACTAATGGAAGGCTTAACCCTCAAGAAAACTTTTGACAATTGTACGACCAAAGCAAGACGAGATCTTATCCATAGGCGATAAGACTAGAAACAACTAAGTAAATGCAGAAAGACTAGAAAATAAACTTAGCAGTTGCCCATAACAGGAGTGAACGGGCTGGAAAAAGAAAGTGAATGTAGAAGGGTCTTATCCCACTTACTTCTGGAACAATCAATAGGGATACGCTCGCATAAAGAAGATCTATAGATATCCCTTGAAACTTAAACTTCATCACAGGAACATGTGCATCATCAACTGGCTGAAGGTCTGAAACTTCTTCCATCTCCAACAGGATATTATACAATATAGCAAAAAAATCATGCTGAGGAAAGAAAGGGAGAAGTTGATTTGAGCATTAATACATCCACCATACAATAAAAAAATTCTTCAGCTAAACTCATTAATCACCTCACGATTGACATACGACGGTCCAATGCATAGTGTATCGATATCAGCGTTGGGACCATGTACCTGGGACCAAAATATTTTGCTGTTTTGTCATGATTTATTCTTTTCATCACCAAAGATATCAGTTTTGACCTTTTTATGTCACAGTATATGATTAGCTACGTCAATGCTAATAATTACTGAATCAGCACTCACTATGTATATAAACAAACATGAACAAGACCAATTTATAAACCATAGAATCATACAAAAAAACAAAAAAGTAAAGATTCTTACCCCTAGGCGATAGGATCCAAAGGTACGTACAATACCATTTGCTTCCTCAACCATCTTTTCAGTATACCCTTTTTGGCGAGTTAACTGCTTCACCCAATCTTTGATAATCTACAGCAAAAAGATAAGTTTCAAATACTGTATTAGGCTCATAAAAAGAGAGAAAAGGCAAAAAGAATAATATGTGTGGCAGATTAAAAGCAAGACTTTAAGAGTACCTGAAGGGCAACACAGCAGTAAAAAAAATAAGTCTATATATATTATGAAGTATTCCAAGTAAAGAACTACTATTAAACTGTGCCTATTTGAGCCTCATGAATATAACTCCCAGTCAACTAATATAACCATCATAAAGTCATAGTTAGTTATTAGTCTTACTACCGTAGGGGTTCGGATCAATCTGTCTCACAAAAAAATATGGCAGGTCCTTATTCTAACTCAAAAGTGAGTCCTTTTGTAGGACTCACTGTTTTATGTGTGAGACAAAATTACCGGTCATGTCGATCAGCTTAAAAGGAAATCGATCCCTACCAAAGAGTGCTTTGCCAGAGTAGGAAAAAGCCATAATGGGCAACGAAACGTTATCGCTTTATTGCAAATACTTGTATGTGGCTCCGGAAGCAACTTCAGAGGATATTACTTGCTAAAGTAATAGTCAAAACATACTTTTCAAATTAACAGTTACTTCATATGCTAGCATGACACAAATTACTAACTGCAATAAAGATCCAAACTGATGCAAAAAAACTATAATCAGAAATGTGGTGATGCATAGCTTAAGTATGTATTACCTGATCCAGACGACGAAGGACTTCTTCTCTCTTTGCAGTTTCTTCTGTGCTCTCATAAACCCCGGACTCCATCAAAATCTTACAACATATACAGATAAAATAGTAATTAAAATGTCAAAAATTAAGCTTAGGATGTAAAACAGTGAAAAGGCTAGAGCAAGACCGTGGTCTACCTTTTCCAACATAGCATTCCTGTTGATATCCGCCTCAGATGGTCCAGCATATGATATTGGGTTCATCACCCCATACTTCTTCTTCACCTCCACCTTCTGTGGAAGTTGTGCTGGTGAAGCACCATTCTCTCTCTCAGAGCCCACCATCTCAAAGCAACAAAAACTCTACAACAAACCTAAATGAATAACAAACTAACCCGTTTAACTAAAAAATATATATAACAAAAAGGTTGAACACTAATCTCGACTAATCATACCAAAATAAACACAAAAACTTCTAAGGCAAGCGTAACAGACTATTGTAGCTTTAAGGAAACTATACCTATAAGAAGAGTTATTTATTTTGCTTATTTATCTTGTTATGCCTTCTTTTCCCATCCTGTGTTTAAAGTAATTCATGTTGCTTAATAGAACAGCACAATGCGAACTTAACTCTTACTTGTAAATCCAACTTGGCGCTTACATAGTACAAGATGAACTCAAATCAGACAAGAATCCCCTGATGATCTGCAAGTGTCTTAGACTAATGTGCCTACTATATTGAACTTCTCTAAAGTCTATATATATTATGAAGTATTCCAAGTAAAGAACTACTATTAAACTGTGCCTATTTGAGCCTCATGAATATAACTCCCAGTCAACTAATATAACCATCATAAAGTCATAGTTAGTTATTAGTCTTACTACCGTAGGGGTTCGGATCAATCTGTCTCACAAAAAAATATGGCAGGTCCTTATTCTAACTCAAAAGTGAGTCCTTTTGTAGGACTCACTGTTTTATGTGTGAGACAAAATTACCGGTCATGTCGATCAGCTTAAAAGGAAATCGATCCCTACCAAAGAGTGCTTTGCCAGAGTAGGAAAAAGCCATAATGGGCAACGAAACGTTATCGCTTTATTGCAAATACTTGTATGTGGCTCCGGAAGCAACTTCAGAGGATATTACTTGCTAAAGTAATAGTCAAAACATACTTTTCAAATTAACAGTTACTTCATATGCTAGCATGACACAAATTACTAACTGCAATAAAGATCCAAACTGATGCAAAAAAACTATAATCAGAAATGTGGTGATGCATAGCTTAAGTATGTATTACCTGATCCAGACGACGAAGGACTTCTTCTCTCTTTGCAGTTTCTTCTGTGCTCTCATAAACCCCGGACTCCATCAAAATCTTACAACATATACAGATAAAATAGTAATTAAAATGTCAAAAATTAAGCTTAGGATGTAAAACAGTGAAAAGGCTAGAGCAAGACCGTGGTCTACCTTTTCCAACATAGCATTCCTGTTGATATCCGCCTCAGATGGTCCAGCATATGATATTGGGTTCATCACCCCATACTTCTTCTTCACCTCCACCTTCTGTGGAAGTTGTGCTGGTGAAGCACCATTCTCTCTCTCAGAGCCCACCATCTCAAAGCAACAAAAACTCTACAACAAACCTAAATGAATAACAAACTAACCCGTTTAACTAAAAAATATATATAACAAAAAGGTTGAACACTAATCTCGACTAATCATACCAAAATAAACACAAAAACTGAAAAAAGGGGGATCAACAAGTTGTAAAGAAGGTAAAACAAATGAAGATAGGATCATAAACTTTCTTGCCAATTGCAAAAACTATCAGAGCACAACTATTCAAAGGTTTGTACAAGTTCAATACAGTGTTTACATTAGCTAATCCTGGAGCTCATTAACATATTTAGTTTTGGCTTATATTCGATAAGCCCACCTTTTGTGGCTTATTTTCGGGTTTTAAAGCTTATCATGACTTAAAATTGCATAATAATCTTGAAAATAAGACTCAAAAACTAGGCTTTTCAATAATCAGCTGAACCTAAATAAGCTAACCCAAATGCCCCTCTACTTCTTAAGAAAGTCTAACGCGTACATTTTATAAGATAAACGATAATTTCTACATATTAAAAAGGCGTAATCTTGGGTCATTAAAAATAGCACACTACATTTGAACAAGCAAAATTAAACCACTCCGTAAAGTTGACTTTTGGGGTTACGTAAAAGGATACAACTTTAACCTAAAAAAAACAGATCTTAGATACAGAATGCAGTCAAAATTTCATTGCTTTAAGCGTAAACTCGACATATAATCGATTTAATCAGTAAACCCTAAAATTTTATTAATGGTTATTTTCAAAACCCTAATCACTATAAAACCCTAAATACAAAATTAATAAATAAAAAAAAAATTAATATCGAGTCTAATAATCAAGCTCAAAAAAATACATATATATACAGTAAAAACTAAACATACAGAATTGCAATTAAAAAGGAAATTGTTAAAAATAAATTTAAACATAATTCCTCAATAATTCAGATCATTCTTAACAATCAAGCATATAAATACACACATACATATATACATATCTATATAAATATAAAAAATGGATCTATATGTAGAGAGAAACCTGAGGGAGAATGACGTCATAATAGACGGCGGGGAATCGGAATTGAAAACCGTTAAATTATTATGATGATGACAGACAGAAGAAGAAGAGGGTTTTGATTTTTAATTGTGATTTTTAATAATCTTTAATATAATTTTGCAGGAGGGTTTTTTTTTCTTCTTAATAGTAATTTTTTTTTTGAGTATTATTTTGGGGACTGAATGAAGTCAAAGTCTTTTAATTAATCGATTTCTGTGTGTATGTGTATATGTCTTAGCTGTACCCCTTTTCTTTTCTTTTCTTTTATTTATTATTAATTTATTCTTTTTGTTTAAGTTTGGTTTCAAAGTTTTTTTTATATAGAAACGAGAAAGGTATCCAAGTGTTGCGGCGGCTGTGGAGTTGGCGGCGGTGGTGACGGCGGTGGTGGCGGCGGAAGATTGGTGGGTGGCGGTGGCGACGGTGGCGAGTAGTGTAGGTTATTGATATAATTTGATTTTGATGAAATGTTGAAACTTGAAATGTTAAACAAGGTTATTTGTTTTATAATATAGTATAGAAATAATAAATGATACGAGCAATGCGGCGGTGGTCGTGGCGGCGACGGTGTGGTGGTGGGGCGCCTGTTGGTGGTGAAGACGGCGTCGAATGGTGTAGATAATTGATGTAAAAGTAATTGATGTAAAGGGTTACTGAAGATTTTTTTAAAAAAAGGGTAATTGGATGGAAACCCTCTCATTCCATGTACCATTTGGTATCCACTAATCCCTCAGCCGGGCTAGTGTCCAGGTGATTCTCAACCACTTAATAATCCCCTGATTATCTCAAGTTTGCTTTTGGCAAGGCTCGAACCCAAGACCTCCCCTAGGAAGTGGCGGCTGGTAAAGATTGATTGTGTAATTTAATCATTGATGTTAAGAAGATAATGTATGTGAAAATATTTTAAGGGGTGCTAGATGAAAATATTACATATCTTTCAACACTTTTAAAAATAAAGTGTTATCGTTTTTATAATATAGTATAGATAATTTGATAAAGGAGAATAAAAACAGTTGACAAGTTATGGTAACATTTAAGATTGATAGGATCGTAAAATGAATATTGTGTTCCTAGAAGTCCAGAACGCAAATAAATAGAAGAGAGTTTTCAAAAGGAAAAAAATGATTATTTATATTTTTATAAAGTGAAAAACACAATATTGAGAAAAACATGTTCAAATGTGTATTTTTTTTTTAAAAGTCATTATAAAAAATAAGAAAAACGATATTGACAGATCAAGGGTTGTCACTAAAAACTTATTACTGCTTAAAAACTTATACCCCTGAATAATCTAACAGCAAGATACAAATTTTAATGCACCAAATTAGTTTTTATTGAGTTCATCGGGCTGTCATTAACAAAACTCTAAAAATAAAATCTCAAACACCCATGATATTTGCATTGTTTATATTTAATATTTATCTTTAATCCCTTATAAATCAAACTACTTTCTCTCTTTTTAACTTTCCGGTCTTTAAAATACTTGACTATCCCTCTATTTTAAAATATATCTCATCCAAACACTATATCCGCTCAATTTACCCCTAAAATATTTTTGCAACTACTATTTATTCAAACTACTTATCTTTTTTTATTTACTAATTCATATATTTTCACCATATATTTATAATATAACTAAAAGATGAGGTTGGGGGTACACTTGGCACCCCTAATCCTCCTTCTTGAGCCTAATACTCTCTCCTTATTAATCCTCTATTTTTTAATATTTATTTAATAAATGGCCGACCTTTAATAAAAAAATCTAATAAAAAAATCTTTATTATTATTATCTATATATATACCACCTAGAAAAAACCCTCACATATTCTCAACCAAAAAAAAACCTACGGCCAAAAAAAAAACCTGCGATGGACTACCAAAAAGGTTTTTTTATTTTTGTTAATATTTAATCATTATTATTATTATTTAACATTTTGAATTCTTATGTTATTGTTATTATTATCTCTTTTAATTTAGTTTGTTGTCCATAGGTTCATTATGGCTTCTTATTCAACAACAAAAAATAAGACCACATTAATTCATGTAACACCCCAACAAGGCGGAAACATGGGGCGTCGAGAAAAGCACAGCATGACATGGAGATTATGTAGAGACAAAACTATATGCAACAAAGGATTGGACAATCCATACATAAAATCAAGATAAATGCAAGTTTCGGTTCCAAAATAAGCATAAGGAGCACAACGCCATAAAAAGTTTACAAAAGATAGTCTCAAAAGATGGCTAATGATCCTAAGCACAACCCATACACGGGAGTAATGGATCACGGATCCAATAAAGTCCAAGTCCAATCCTAGCAAAGACATGCAATCAACCGGCACGCATTGGTTCTACCTGTTCACCTGAAAAGTGTACTAAATCAAGTCAACACATGGTTGGTGAGTTCGTAGGTTTAAACATCAAAACAAGTATCAATTTCCAAAAGTGCCGATAACAAGTTATACGATAATATAAGAGCCAATCGAAGCACATACCGCAACCTTGATTATATTGGGCACAAAGAATCTCCATAAGATCACACAAACACACAATCAAGTCAAAAACACAAGATCACAAATCCATAATTTCCACAATGAACGTTCATCAAGCTCACAAGTCCCGTGGGACACACAATTTGGCGGAGTGTATACATATTCAAGCTCACAAGTCCTCACGGGACACCAAATTGTGCGAATAGTTCAAGTATCTTTATTCCAACTCAATAATCACAAATAGCATCATGTTTACCTTTCAAACAACACATTAGTTCTCATATCATGCATCACATTGTTAATCGACATAAGTTTTATTAAAACGAGTACACTTTCCACCCCAAAGTTCTACAAAGAAAGAGGGGCTACGAAACTCACCTTTGTCAAGCAATAACAAGTTAAGATTGAGTTATAAACGTTCAATCGTCCCGCGTCCACAATCTAATAATGTACATAACATGTTTACAAATCAAGACTTTACATAAGGTTTTTAACTAGTTCATCTTGGTTCTGATTTTGTTCATCTTGGTTCTGATTTTGTTCATCTTGGTTCTGATTTGTTCATCTTGGTTCTGATTTGTTCATCTTGGTTGTGACTCGTTCATTGTGGTTATGATTAGTTCATCTTGGTTGTGACTAGTTCATTTTGGTTATGATTAGTTCATTTTGGTTATGATTAGTTCATCTTGGTTCTGGACTGTAACTAACGGGCGTTAAAAATTAACGGATCTTGGTTCTAATTTATTCATCTTGGTTCTGAACTGTTGTCAGAAACAGTCCTCAAAACTAACGACCGTTAAAACCAGCACCAATTCGACCCAAAATGCACCCAAGCTTCATTTTGACCTCAAAATCAATTAGGAGACACTTCCAAACTCATTTCCAAGCATAAATGAACATAACCCACAACACAAACTCGATATATAACATCAAAACTTGTCCAAATCCGTTCTTGACTCAAATCAAAACCCTAGAAAACCCTAATTCGACCCAAAAAATGCTTTTACCATTTTAGAACCATTTGAAAGCCACTAATCATGTTACCAACACCTTTTGAACAAAACCCATCATCAAAAACTCTTTCATTTCACAAATCCAAGACCAATTTATACCCAATTTCACCCAAAACCCTAACTTGACCAAATTCCCAATTTTAGCAACCAAGATGACCAAAGATGTTTAGATTCGACCAAGAAACATGATAAGCAATATATAATGATAATTTTGAGCTAAGAAACACTTACCGAAACAACCCGAAGCTTCAAATCCGATTTTTTGGGGCTCAAAATGAGATGAACACTTGATTTAACCCAAAGTTCTTGAAGTTTAGAGATAGGGAATTATTATTTAACAAAAATCTTACACTTTTGATGTTAGATGAAGTCTTAGATCCGAAAATTTGAAGAGAAATGATGAGAGTGTGTGTTTTGTGTGTGTGTTCTTGAGATTATAGAGAGAAAGGAGTGTGTGTGTGTGTGTGTGTGTGTGTGTGTGTGTGTGTGTGTGTGTGTGTGTGTGTGTGTGTAAGGATAAGGAAAGGAAAATGGGAGGTGGGATGGGAGTTTGGGTCCACCACACCCCACCCACAACTCTTGCATAATTTACCAATAGCTAGTTACTAAACGGTACCTCGTCCAAACACGTAAATGCTAAAATATTATTAATTACACTAAAGATCATAAAATCAACTCGACTTTTATTAATCACATAAGTTCCAAAGTATCGATATTCCAATTATATTCACAATTATTCACATAGTCAAACTCACGGGTGTTACAGTTGATCTTGAAGATCTTAAGCCAACACATGTTAACCATCATCTACGACTCCGTGGTGTGCATGTATGGACTGTTTTGGAGTGGAACAACCCGAAAAAAATCAAAACGTTCGAGATGGTCTTTGTTGATGAATTGGTATGTATTTTTCAAATTATATACTGTACACTTTTTGTTTCTCTTTTTGTTTATTTTTGTTTCTCTTTTTGTTGAGCTTAACTCTAAATCGTTTAGTCTAAAATTGTTGTTTGTGTTTGTAGTAAGTTTAGATATAACAAACTGCAAAAATTTTATTTAACTAAAGTTGAAAAAAAAGGGTAAACTGGAATCAATATTTATATGGAGTTAATTTTCATATGTTTCTTCTTTAGCTTCCGTATTGATTAAGTTGTGATATTGGTCATATTGATGGTTGCTCGAATCATACCGTTACCGTGTAAAATTTTAAATCGTCTATATTTAATGGAAACCAAAAGAAATTACTGTTTGCTGCCTAGCTTTTCGTTGCATAAGAAAAGCACTCTTGAATTAGCTTTGACTAAAAGAACATCAAAAGTTGTCATCAAGAATCAATTTACTAAGAATATATATAGAGATTTATGAAGCAGAAACTTACACATCAAGAATTAGTACTTGATCTTCGTACACAATGCAACTTCTTTATTTTTTAATTATTAATATATGTTTATGTTTATTGATTGATATATAGTTTAATATAAAAGCAAGCTCTGTTTCGACGACAGGTACATTATTAATAAATCGTCTAAGTTGTGCATCTCTTTTTTTTTTATCAAGCAACTGCTTTCTATGGATGTTTATTGTGTGTCAGAAGTATGTGATAACTAAATTGTAGTATGCTTTTATGTTAGAACCTATCATTATTCATACTTGACATGTTGATGATGAAATGCTTGATAGCGATGAATCCAATGATGAAGGTGAATGGAACTATTCAGATGAATCAGAAGACGATCCTATGTTTGATATCGATTATTCTGATAATGAGTACGATTCTGATATGTATGATAGGCCTTCCCCGAATGATTAGTTTATTACGCATTACTTCTTCAACTTTTTGCCTTATTTGAATCGTTTTATGTTTTATTTTTAGGTATTTTAATTTTATTCAGTATCTATTTAATATACTTGAATTCTAATTTTTTAGCTTTGATTAATATATTTTGAGACTACCCGTCCATTGGACGGGCCTGAGCACTAGTATATATATAATAATAATGCGCTAACGGTGCGACTTATATAATAAATAATGCGCTAACGGTGCGACTTACATCGTAAACAATGCGCTAACGGTGCGACTTATATAATAAATAATGCGCTAACGGTGCGACTTATATAATAAATAATGC
The DNA here is from genome assembly GCA_034093135.1 of Erigeron breviscapus. Classification (NCBI taxonomy): domain Eukaryota; kingdom Viridiplantae; phylum Streptophyta; class Magnoliopsida; order Asterales; family Asteraceae; genus Erigeron; species Erigeron breviscapus. Next base: position 42,847,006 of record CM067173.1, on the reverse strand, counting down.
GCTAACGGTGCGACTTACATCGTAAACAATGCGCTAACGGTGCGACTTATATAATAAATAATGCGCTAACGGTGCGACTTACATCGTAAACAATGC
>CM067173.1:42801910-42836910 GCA_034093135.1 Erigeron breviscapus | reverse complement strand
TTGTGTTAGTTTGATTTCAGTGCATAAAATGTCAAGAGATAATGACTGCATTGTTGCCTTTAATGAAAATGCTTGTTATGTGTTACCTCAGGATTTGAGGGATGTGAAAGTTCTGGGGATTGGTAGACAGATTGATGGACTTTATTACTTTGATCAAGGTATTAAAATGGGTCATATCACTTCCTGCTCTGTTAAGCAAATGTGGCATAGCAGACTTGGTCATCCTTCTGACCAAGTCTTAACTGTCCTGAGTAAAAAAGATGATGTCAATTTTTCTAAGATCAAACCTGCTTTAGAAAAACTTGGTCTAATTTGTGATTCAGGTGCTAATCAGCATCTCACCTACACTGATAAGTATTTGGTTGATGTTATTGACATTTCTTATTTAAGAATAAGAGTGTCCCATCCCAATGGGACTGAGGCCTTTATTACCAAAGTTGGTAACATGATTCTTTCCAAAGACATCATTCTTTATGATGTCCTTGTTGTTCCTGAATATTGTGTTAGTTTGATTTCAGTGCATAAAATGTCAAGAGATAATGACTGCATTGTTGCCTTTAATGAAAATGCTTGTTATGTGTTACCTCAGGATTTGAGGGATGTGAAAGTTCTGGGGATTGGTAGACAGATTGATGGACTTTATTACTTTGATCAAGGTATTAAAATGGGTCATATCACTTCCTGCTCTGTTAAGCAAATGTGGCATAGCAGACTTGGTCATCCTTCTGACCAAGTCTTAACTGTCCTGAGTAAAAAAGATGATGTCAATTTTTCTAAAGAAAATGTAATGTGTGAAATTTGTCAAAAGGCCAAACAGGTTAGAGAGCCTTTTCCTCTAAGTGACCACAAGTCCACACAACTTGGTGAGCTTGTGCACCTTGATGTGTGGGGACCATATAAGGTTTCAAGTTTTGAGGGTTATAAATATTTTTTAACCATTGTTGATGACTACTCTAGGGCTGTTTGGGTCTACTTACTTAAGTCTAAAACTGAAGTGTATGATTGTGTTGTTGTTTACTACAATTTGATCTTAAATCAATTTGGTAAGAAGGTTAAGACCTTTAGAAGTGATAATGGAACTGAGTTCTGTAATAAAAACTTCAACATGTTTTGTGAAAACAGAGGCATTATTCATCAAACCTCTATTGCTTACACTCCTCAACAAAATGGAATTGTTGAAAGAAAGCATAGGCATTTGCTTAACATTGCTAGGGCTCTTCTATTCCAGGGGGGATTACCCCTGTATTTGTGGTCTGAGTGTGTATTAACTGCATGTTACTTGATTAACAGATTACCTGCTTCTGTGTTGAATGGAAAATCTCCATACTATATGATATTTGGAAAGGAACCTTCTTTATCTCATCTTAGAATATTTGGATGTCTTTGCTTTGCTACTATTCTTGACAATCATGACAAGTTTAGTAGTAGAGCAGAGAAGTGTGTGTTTGTTGGTTATGCTAGTAATAAAAAGGGGTACAAGTTGTTTGATCTTAATAAGAGACACTTTATTTACTCAAGAGATGTTAAGTTTTTTGAGAAAGTGTTTCCTTTTAAAATAAGTGGTCAGGCTGCCTTAAATAAAGATCAAGAAATAAATCAAATTGATTTCTTCAACTTGTGTGATGACCCTGAAACACCCTGTGATGAAAATGACCCTGCCAATACTCCTACTAATGATGGCAGCAACTCTGAGCATTCTGGTACCCCAACAATTGATCATGGAGAACTACCTAGTGGTAATTTACCAGATTCCAATGAGGGTACCAATGCTCATGAGATGGCTGCAACACATGAGGAAAATAACAATTCTGAGGGTAATAATTTAAATGACATGCATAATGTAAATGTTCTCGAAATTCCAAATTCTTCTCAAATTGCAAATAGAAGGTCTGAAAGGTCATCTCACATGCCTAATAAATACAAAGACTTTGTCATTGACTCTAAAGTAAAATTTGGTATTGAGAAGTTTGTTGGCTATGCTAATCTTGATCTTGAAATTGTTGCCTTTATTTCTGAACTGAATAAATCTGTTGAACCTGCCCACTATTGGCAGGCTTGCAAGGATAGTACTTGGGTAGAGGCCATGAACCTTGAAATGAGTGCTTTATATGATAATGATACTTGGGAAATCACTGAATTACCTGAAGGTAGAAAACCTGTAGGTTGTAAGTGGGTTTATAAAATCAAGTACAAAGCTAATGGGGAAATAGAAAGGTATAAGGCTAGGCTTGTTGCTAAAGGGTACAGCCAAAAACCTGGTGTAGACTTTGATGAGACTTTCTCTCCTGTGGTTAAAATTGTCACCATTAGATGCATGATTAACTTAGCAGTGCAAATGAATTGGCCTCTGTTTCAACTTGATATTAACAATGCCTTCTTGTATGGTGAACTTGATGAAACTGTATACATGTCTTTACCTGAAGGTTATTTTGATTTGAATGACAAAAGAGTTTGTAAGCTTAAAAAATCCTTATATGGTTTAAGACAGGCACCTAGGCAGTGGAATGCTAAACTTACTCATGCCTTGCTTGAACACAACTTTGTGCAGAGTAAAAGTGATTACTCTCTCTTCACAAAAAGTGAAGGAAATGTTTTTATTGCCCTATTGGTGTATGTTGATGACATTATTGTCACTGGAAATAACCTTGATGTTATTAATGAGTTTAAGATGTTTCTTAAATCCAAATTTATGATCAAGGATTTAGGGTTACTTAAATATTTTCTAGGAATAGAAGTAATTAAAACTGAATATGGTCTAGTTCTATCTCAAAGGAAATATTGCTTGGACTTGTTAAGTGATTTTGGTCTGCTTGCTTGTAAACCCCTTGCCACTCCTCTTGAGCAGAACTTGGTTATTACCAGTGAAGCTAGTGAGAAGGATAATGTTATTGACAATATTACTGAATATCAAAAACTTATTGGAAAACTTATCTACCTCACTCACACTAGGCCTGATATTGCTTATTCTGTTCACTGCTTGAGTCAATTTATGCATAAACCTCTAAAATCTCATGTGAAAGTTGCTCTTAGAGTTTTAAAATATTTAAAAGGGTCACCTGGGTTGGGGGTTCACATTGTTAAGAACCCCAAGCTCTCTCTTGAAACATTTGTTGATGCAGATTGGGCTAAGTGTGTCATTACCAGAAAATCTGTTACTGGTTTCTGTTTGTTCTTGAATGGTTCTTTGGTGTCCTGGAAAAGTAAAAAACAACTTACTTTGTCCAAGTCTTCCGCTGAAGCAGAATACAGGGCCCTTGCTTCTGCTACTTCTGAAGTTATTTGGGTTCTAAAACTGCTTGATGACTTTAAATGGGGCAAATGGCTCCCTGTTCCTGTGCATTGTGATAGTGAGGCAGCAATTAAAATTGCTGCCAACCCTGTGTTCCATGAGAGAACCAAACATCTTGAGATTGATCTCCACTTTGTGAGAGACAAAATTTTGGCAGGTGTCATTGAAACAAGGAAAATTGATTCAGCAAACCAAATTGCTGACATTCTGACCAAAGGTCTGAACAAAGTTCAACATGATAAGTTAACATCAAAATTAGGTCTCTATGATGTGTTTAAGGTTAAGGCTAAGAGGGGATGTTGAATTATAGCCTTAAACTTAAACTAACTAAACCTGAGGGACCATTTGTGTTATTCTATTATTTTGCAGGTTTGGTGCCATTTATGTCAAGAGAAGAAAGAAGAAGGGGAAGATGGGAACTTTGGATCTTGGTCATCTATATATACTGCTACATACCCGTTTTGAGAAGTGAGAGTGAAAAAAGAAATAAATCCACCCGTTAGGGTTTTGTACGATCCTCTCCATTTTATTGTTTAATTTTGTTTTAAGTGTAATAGAACTATTATCAAGATAGATAATAGATTTTGCGATCTTCACCAGCAGGATCCTCATTTGGCTTGCAAGCAACTGATGTAGCAGGGGTCACCGTCTCTGGTCCTTGCAAAGAAGCAAGTCCCTCGTCACACTTAGTTTTTATGTCAGGCTTGGAAGCCAAATTTTCTGAATATTTAGATTTGGTTAAAGTAGGGTCCACATTAATTGGACTAGTCGATGGAGTAGTCTCTTTTCCAGTGGAAATGCCAACCACATCCTTACCTACACCTGACACATATGCTTAGAGTTTAGACTGGTACCGAGACAAAGGTAATGTAGAATAAATGTGGCAAAACGAACAGGCCGGGTGAGTTGGGAATAGAGGCCAATGACTTCGTTGCCAAAAAAACTTTTGTTTGTATACTACTTTTTTTCTATATATAACTGTCTTATCTAATAGCACAATTAGGGAAACTCTACGCATCATATACAAACTTTTGGCGACTTTTAACCCGTTCGGCCGATCTGAACTCTTTTTTTTGTTAAATTTTCATTTTAACGTTTGACCGGCTAGAGATAAAACATAACATGATGCAACCCGTTCATAAGTAAATGAGTCAAAATCGACACCTTCTGTACTGTAGACCAATAAAGGGTGAACCAATCATAAATATTTCAAGAATCCCATAATAAATGCAAGATTTGGTTCTGGGCATGGTTTAGCAGAAGTGTTTTTAGCACTAGAAAATATCTGAAATGTAACCCAATAGTGACAAAGTAGAATAACATGCATATGTGAATTCACGAGTACATTTGGCTGTAACTCAATAAAAAGCGAAATAATGCATTATCGAGGTTGTACCCTAGGAAAAAGATAGTTGGACTCTGTGAAATACACACATACACGGTATTAGAGAGATAGAAGAAACCTGTCTGACAAGGTATAACAGCATGCATGGTGGGAGGAGTAGATAAACTTCCACTACCCTTCTTCACTTTCGACTGCAGGGGAAAAACATTAATGTTAACCATCACTGTAGTGCCAAACTCGGTGTGTAGAAAATGATTGAGCGGGGAAATGGCTGCTAAATACTTTCATATAATTCCCCCCATCTTTTCAAATGCTAAATTCTACTGCGCATCTAAAAGTTCTCTTAATTTAAGCATTATGACTAAAGATAATACCTTTGCATTCTCTTCACAGTACTTAATAACCACAGATACATTTGTGAAGCAGCGTCCATGCAACAGTGTGTAAGCCCATAACAGAAGCTTCTTTGAAGTATTTGTCTCAAGAATTTCTACTGAATGCACATTTGACTGGATATGTCCTTCTGTTGATAACTGGCACGGCACAACATATAGATGTAAGCAAGATGGGAGTGATACACAAGATGAATCCTTGAAGAAATTATAAGAGGATCTAAGCAGCATAGTGGCAGCTTCCAAATTTTCTTCTGGCGTTCTCCTGATTACAACATCCTTAATCTTTGACAGCAATGAGTTCCATTTCGTTTCCATAACTTTCAAATGGCTCGCATCCTCAAATGATGATTGCCAAAATTCTTCTGTATGTAGATCAATACAAAGTACTTGGTTGTTTTCCGAACTCCCCTCTGACAATGGGGCTTCTGGTGAAAGTCGGGAATCAAGTGGTGTTAATGAAGCCAAGCTGATCACGAGACATCGGAACCAAGCCATAGAAATATGCTTGTGAACTTTAGCGCAGTTGCTATTTGACAACTTGGGGTTCTTCAAGCGTTTCCTCATCTTCTCGTTTATACCCTCAAGAGCTTCTAACCTACGATTCGCCTCTAACATTTGGATATACTTGAAAAGATACCTGCAAGAATCAATAAAATGTGTATCATGTAGAGGTGGTTATGACCCATTTATTGATGACTGGGTCAACTCGGGTTATGTTTTATCTCCAATTCGTAAAAAACGATAAAAAAAAAATTGGTTTAGATGGAAATGGGTCAAGTCTCTCCCATATGGCAATTTTAGTAGATAAACTACATACACCGATTTATGCAACAATTTAGATTATCATTAAAGTAACATAATTTAAGTAATCGTATTCGACACACTAACTAGTTATGAAAAGATTAGAAGGCTTGGACAAAAAGTGTTTCGGGTCGATCCAACCATCTCAACCATACCAAAAAAGTACCTATTTTCTCCCATTGTCACCCCCTGAACTTACCCCATTGTTCCATAGTTAGCATTATGTATAAGCAAAGAGCATTTATAAAAATGAGCTGAAAGCTATTAGAGCATGTTACCCAAATAAGCTGCTTTCAGATAACTCCGGACACTTGATCTCAGGCAAATTGCAGATATCTGACCACAAGTTCATTTGTTCCATGTACAAAGAGAACATTTTTTCTAGAAGAAGCTCCAAAGCAATGTTATCGGTGATTGTGTCAATCTCAATTTGATTGATGGAAGACACTAGGGCCTTGATGTACCTCCCAAGAGCTATAGGAACAAGATCTTCAAGGCACAGAGAGAACTGCATGCATTCAACATTATCAAGCAGAAATCATTTTACGTGATAATATAGAAAAAACCAGTAACTGTTTGTCATCATTTTGATGAATAAAGATCATTAAGTTAGGGTAATAATAAAGGAATGTGCTAAAACATATTTGGCCACCACCTCCCCAAAATTTAATGTCAGTTTTATGTATACATCCCTTTCTAGTTTCAGTAAATCCTACCGGAGAGCTTTCTTTGGGGAATAGATACCCAACTGAGAGTAAAAATAAAACTTACTGCTTCCACTATCTAAAATTTTACCCATGACATTTTAAACATAACTTTTGCAATGTTATTATCAAATTGCTTCATGTTAGTCAATGCTAAATAAGTAATTGAGCATACCCGTTTATCTGCCCGGATAGAAATATAAGCTCGTTCAAGGGTTGATACATCGCCCGTTTCTTCCAAAAGCTTCATATAAAATAAAAGATACTTCCTAATGCAAGTTATAAATTTACGAGAACTTTCTGCTAAATTAACTTCAAGGGCTTTCCTATTGCCAGCCATGGCAGGTGTTTTGCGCCTGAAATCCAAAAGAAACATTTATGATAGATGTATCTAGGTTAGGACTAGTTCTCAAGATTACGTTGGAAACATGGAATAAAATTCCGGATAACTGTAAAACTAAAAAAATGAGTAAAATGTAAGAATAGTTATAGTGTTCAAACATTAAAATATCAACCAATAATTCATCCTTATAAGCAGACTGCAGACCAGAAATTTCTAATTGCATGGTTGCCCTCTACTATACCAGTTGACTTTTATAAAAATTCTGGATGCAACTAAAGATCAGTAATTTTACCTTCCCTTTTTAACCGTACTATCAATCTCCCACATGTTAATAGTAAAAGAAGACCGGGATGACTTAAAGCAAAATGAAAGTTCATCCTTCGCCTTCTCTAAATCCCCACTCTCACCCTTTCTGTATAGCCCTTGAGCAAGCATATAACGAGCTTTGTGAAAATGTTTGAGGTCCCCTTCCACACAACTTTGCAGTGCGGAAATACAATCATTGTAAAGCATATGCCATGCGTCTCCTAAATCACTCTGTGAGTGGTTTATGTTCTGATCATCTGTTATGATGTTTGGGTTATAAAGATTGCTTTTATCAAGAATATCCATAACAGTCTCCTTCGTTGATTGGCTAAGAGAGTACATTGCAGCAACCTGATATAGAAAGAGCAAAGTCCCACTGTTTTAGGATTTTGTAAAAAAGCAATTGTGAAGAGGAATGATTGGAAAATGGATAATAAAACCTTTAAGGCTTCCGTATCATGTCGCCCACAAGACCAGAGTAACTTCAATCTTGAAGCATGCATTCTATAGAACGGATCTACAGCTGATGGATTCAAAGCAATCGCCTTGTCATAGTAAGCAAATGATGTCTCACGCGAGTGTTTAAGCTTTTCACCAAGTTTTCCCAAGTAATATACATAAGACCAGTCTTCCCTGTTAACCAAAAATGTCAATCATGAGATGAATAAGAAAACCAGAGTTAAAAACTTTTATTGAAAACTTTTTTAAAAAAAAAACTTTTATTGAAAACAGCAATACTTCTGAGCAAAGGCCTTCTCAAAATGCTTCATTGAATTCTGACAGAACATTGTCCACTCAGCATCTTTTACAGGCAAATTCAATCTCTGATCATATATGGGCACCACATTCTGAAGGCCATCATAATACACCAGTGCCAATAAATCATGAATCTCCCCCTGAAATCATTTGACATCTATCATGTCTCCTTAATCACATTTTATCTACCGCTCAAAGTTAAATTAATGCAGCTTCGGAAAGTCATAATTAATAATAATATATCATAAAAGAAAACCTGCTGGTTAGCTGTTTTTGCCAAAGCCAAAGTCATCAACAAACACCTCCTACTCCTCCTTCGACTTGTATCAACTCTCTGAGCAAAAGTTGTATTCTTCCTCCAGCCTGTAACATTAATCTGCTTACTGCCATCATTCAGCAACAAGTCCACTTCCTGCAAACAAATTTCCATAAATTCCTCTACAATTTTATAAATTCTGTCTACCAATTATGTTATATACATCAAAGAAAATATTGGTCAGAATATGATATAATAAGAATCTTACCTCATCATAAATGGTAGCAAGGCGTTGCCAGCTCTCAAAACGCAGAGGGTTAAACAGTAAATCATATTTAAAGAGTTTTGCAGTTTGTTGTACAAACTCTTCGCCTTCTTTAGTGAGCACAAAACCTGCCCATTTGTCGGTCGCACTCATTTCCTCCGTCTGTGCTAGAAGATAGTACAAGTTGCGATATACATCCATATATGGTTCAGAACTACAAAAGAAGGATAGCATGATATAACAAACTATTTGTCAAGAGTAATGAACATTTTACTAAAACTATATACCTCTCTACAGTTGTTGGCTGCTGCTCGACAACTGAACCCTCTTGATAGATGAACTTCATGATGGAATCCCGAAATCCATCGGATCCGGCCTCTTCTGACAGCTTATCTTCACATAAACCCGGGTCATCAATGAATTTATCTATTGCATTTCCATCCACCACATTATCGGGTGGTTGCGGAAAATGTTTGCGTATGGCTCTTAACACTCTTCGCAGCTTAACCAATCCCGTTTTCTGAATATAGTATTGCAATAACCTTTAGATGCTAAAACAAAATGAATTGAACAAAAAGGTTGTATGAACTTAAATATGCAACATGATTATGAACAACTCACAGATGAAGCCTTAGCATATGGGAGAATATACTGAAAAACATCTGCACATTGTTCCTTTGTTTGATAATCTCCACGACTTGTATTTTTGTGCATGACTAGATCATCTTCATATGATGAATCAGATCTAAGATGTAAGCCATACAAACAAAAAAAACATTGATCTAAAGCAGAATCTATTTCAATCTCAAGATCCTCTTTTTCCTCTTCAGTTAGTTGTTTCCCAGATTCAAGAAATTGTATGTTTGTCTCTTCTCCTTCAGATAACATACCATTTGAGCTATGACCCATGTCACTTGCATCTATTGGCTCATCATGTTTACCGAATTCTGATTGATTTAAATCACTCCCAGATGTTTTAGTAGAACGTTCTTGGGAAACTTGGTCATCAGATTGTGTGTTTATAGTTGACTTAATCTTCATATCTAAATACAAAAGATGCTTGATGGCAAGTTTAAGAAAGGTTCCTTCTTCTTCTCCATCACCACTAGAACAGCAGATTCCATATTCCGCAAGCATGTCGTGGATTGCAATTATCAATTCAATCTGCCAAAAGCATATGTCAAGCTAGAATATAAATAAGATTATCCACTTCCTCAGAATTAAGAGATGTGCTACATACTTGAGTTTTAACAGAAATATCAGGATTGAGATGTTGAAGTCTGAAAAATGCAATCGCTGCATCTACAAAACAGTACTTTTGCTTTCTTTCGCTATCATCCAGATCGTCATCTCCTAATGATTTCTTAGAGAAGCATATGCTAGTTATATGGTTCATTACTGCTAACAGCAAAGACTGCATATCACCAACGATTCTCAGAGGAAGAACAGACCCATTCTGTGAGCAACATCATATGTACATGAGAACAAAACTTACAAGTCTTTAAAGAGGTTTTGTTGGTAAGCTTGACTCAACAGGCTTAAACAAGTCAATAAACAGTATTTTTCCTTAGCACTATGCATAAATCCTAATTACTGTGCACAAAATTCAGGTTAACTAGTTTTAAATTCCTATGCAACCTTCTTTAAACAGTGGCTTTGCGGTAACATAATAACCAACATGTTTTCTTTTATGTGTTTGTTTATAAATATTAATTTTGATCTAATTGTATTAGTATCTATAAATGATTTCTTCTGTGTGATACTAACTGATAGGGCCTAGTTGGTAAGTGCTACAAGATCTCGTGCATTGGAACCCATGGTTATGGACCCGAATCCATTAGTATGGAACATTTTCTTTTCCAAGTAAAATTCCCTAGTATATGAAATTGTAAAGAAAAAAACATTCAACTCACAGTACTTCCACAAGGACCGACTGAGTTCTTCAGCTGAAGAGTACATTGAGAAATTGCCTTCACTTCTTCAGATAAAAGAGGATGCAACCCTATGCTCGAGTTTTCACTTAATCCAAATTCAGAAGCTGCTCGACTGTCGGACTTGGATATATCGGATGATTTCTTGGAACCAAAACACTCTTCCACACCGGTTGCAGCCATGAGAAGTCGGAGTTTCTGTCTGTGGCATCTAATATAAACATTGGCATCCACTGGTTTTGATCTTTCACATGCTTTGATTAGAATATTCAGTGCAGATAATTCAGCTGAAGTAACACCCTCATTACTTTTATTAAGATTAGATGAAACAGCAACATCATCATCTTTCATGCAAAACAGAAGAGGAGCAAGCAAGTCAATGCATTCCGAGTGCATTTCTTTCTCAATCATGCCACTTAAGGTATTTTTCATCAAAAAATCAATCTCTAATAGGTTAATTTCATACAGGACCGAATCAACAGTCAGCTCCTTCATTACTTTCAAGTGTGGCAGACGAATGGAACCAAGGCCGTTCAAACCCTTTTCCTTGACTGTGAATAGTGCCAATGAAACACCAAACTCCTTCCGAGCCTTTTCCTTGTCATCATTAAAAATTGACAATTTTCCACTTAGCCAGTAAAATCGGACCCAAAAGGCTCGTTTACTGTCTAACATGGAACCAATGGAAGAGGCATCAGTTGGGTAATCTAAAGCTACAGATTCGATGACTTTACAAAGATGATAAGATGCATTCGACATCAAATCTGTCAATGTTGATGATTCTGTTGATTGAATCCCATAGTCATAAGACAGCTCAGCAAGAAATAGGCTGCATTCAGGGGTCCTAGTTTCTCTTAGACTTCTTGTCATTATATCTAACTCTAAAAACTTTACAAATGCATCCTGATACAAAACTTCTCTGCATGCAATCTCTTTTAAGAGCAAGTGGCATAAATGATATGCACCATGATTATTTGATGTTTCACACACAAACCTACCTACATCAATTGACTCATTCTTTTGGATATTTGTCATAACCTCGGAGCATTTTGTAATTCCTGATTTGACCATGATAAACTGTTCCAGAAATTGCGGAACAAGTTTAACATCTTTATTGACTGTAAAATCAGATTCTTCCTTATCAGGTTTCCGACTCTTAAGTCGACTGCTTCGTCTCTCTAACTGAGGTTCTTCATACATATTGGTTGCTGTGTTAGCATGCTCAATAGCCTCACTTTCCTTTTCATTATTTAGTTTCCTTTCATCGGAAACATTATCTGAACGACAAGGCATATGTATAATTAATCTAATGTCCGCAGATCTGTACGGTTCCTGAGCCACCTTTTTAGGGTCACATTCATTCAGCGGCGTCAAGATCCCCAAGAGCTGACCAGCTAATGCTGTCCAAGAAGCTTCTATAAGATGCACCGTCATATTCTGATTTAACCTTTTTGCTGCACTACCTTCATCTAGGTCATGATTTGTGGTTTTTCTCTTATCCAGAAACTTCAGCCGGACATGATGTGGCTCCAGTTTGTCTATACCTCTTGGAGCAAACGGAATTGGTTCAGACTCTTCAATAACTTGTTTGACATGTAATGCACGAGAATGTGAAGGCCAATGCCTTAGAATTAACTCAGCAACCGAAAGACATGCAACCTCGTCACCAATAGCAATAAGAACTTCCAACAATTTCTCCATACAATTCCCTAAAGGCATCGACCAAAAAAAAGAGTATAAATCATACATATAATATTCAAAAACAAACATGAAATTCAGAAACTTACAGTTGTTGGGGCTACATAAAAGCCCTTGCTCAAATGCCCAGCGAGAGATGGTCAACAAGCCCATTGAGCAAGACAACGTCCCCAGCTGATTCCACACAACCGAATCTTTAGAATCAATATCTACAGCTTGAAGGTAGCACTGTAACGCACTCTCATAGTACGTGGGACCTTGTTGAAGAAATACAGTGGCAAGATTCTTCAGTGTTAAAAATCTGTGAGAAGAAGCATATACATACTCGTAAGAGGCTGTTCAAGAAATAAAAACATAGTAAGTTTGACATTCTCTGTTGGTTCAGATCAAGGATGATTCAATGATTTTGTGAACGGTTTTACACTTCTCTTCTGTATCTTAATAAAAAAAAATCTAATTCTGTTACCAAAGTGTTTTAATGTACTAAACGATGGTTCAACTCCTAAAGGTTCAGTTCTGACAAAAAGATATAACATTTAAACCCTACAAGTTAAATTAAGAAGCCTGAAACAGTCAGATACGATAATGGTCATTTTTCTGGAACTGAATTGCAAAGTGATAGTTTTATGTGGCTAATAGCTATTGTGGCTAATATAAATTGCAAGGGCTCGTAGATAAATCTTACAAAACTAAGCATTTAGATACAATCTCCAATAAACTACAACTGAACGACAAAAACTCGATACAAGAACTAACCTGAGTTGCAATAGATGACCGTCGCTACCACCATCATCAACCTGACATTATCAAAAAGTGATATTATTACAATCACAAGAAGTAACTCTCGTATAATACTCCGTATATCATAACAATGTAATAGAATTATGAAAACCAAAACTGACCTGGCCATTAGGAAGAAGAGGATCTTTCAACACGCTTTCTAAAAGCTCACGAGCGTTTTCATACTCCTTAGCTTGTAATTTCAATAGTCCTTCTTGATATATTTGTGAAAGTCGAAACTCCTAACACATTATTATCGCATAAATAGTCGGTTAACGTTTACAAAAGAATTAAATATACACGCTCATAGCTTCGCATTTCTATGATCATATGTATATACTCTATGAATTGTATTGTATAACCAAACATATAACATATAGTTTTTTGACTTTTTTCTATCTCTATAATGATCATAAAATGTAACAGAAAGTTATTAGAGCTAATAACTATAACTAATTACTTTCTAATTATTAATATCGAAATCGAAAGAGAGAATTAGGGTTAAGACCTGAGCTTCTTTGGTAGGGGCAAGAGGGGGTTCCCATTCATCTTTAGAATCTTTATCGTCGTTTATAGCTGCAATTGAAAACTAACAAAAAATATATATATATACAAAATCATTAATAAATTATTATAATTATTCAATGAAAGGAGTTTGTATGTATGTAATGTAATTACCATTGTTTGTTGATTCGATATTGGGAAGAAAATAGTGTTGGAAGTGTTGTGTTTTCGGAAGGAATTTTCAGTATTTATTTAGGCGGGGTGGGGGTGGGGTGCGTTTTTAGCGAAATCTTCATTTTTCTTTACCACTGTTTTTTCTTCTCAACCTTTCCTTTTTTATTTATGAAAGATTTACATATATATATCTTTTTTCTTTTTTTTTTGCATAATTACATATTTACTCAGAGTGCAAGGTTTTAATGCATAAATATACATAAATACAATGCTTTTAAATCATGGTTTAGGTGGATATGCAATTATGCCTAAAAAGTAGGATATACATGTAAATCTCTGAAACACATTTTTTATTGCTTTGTTTTATACAATATACTGTAACATTTTACTGTACAAAAGTTTTGTTTACGAAGCAACAAGTTTATAACCAATCTTAATTATCCATGACAATATAGGATTTCTACCGCTATATACTAAGCAATAAAATATGTATATTTGTTCTATAGATGACTACAAATTGTTGTAAATCTATCCCTGGTCGTATTTATATAATGCATTTTTGATTGGTTACTTTTATAAACATGCAAATTTACTATAAAGATATTGGAAATTTGTTACTACAAAGATATAAATGTGCAAATGGATCAAAGCTATAACCACATTGTTTAAATTGTAATTCGATTATCAGATTACATTTAACATGTGGTATAAAGAGTTTAGTTTACGCCAATACTTTTAAGATACTTGATAAAGTTTGTTTATTCTATATTGTGTTGAAGTCATTATTGTGTTATAGGGAGGATTTGTATTTATAAAGGGTTAAAAAAGGCTCTAAAATATCTCTTAAACAACTATTGAGCTGATAATGTTTTATCCAGTAAGTTGTGAGGAAACTCTCAAAGTATTCATAAACACATATTTGTTCCCCCTTTCCATATTTTTCGTCCTTTAACTTGTTATCTCCGAATACAAAATCATTCACATTATGTGAACAAATCGTAATTTGTTACTAATCTTTTTACGTAACTATAGCTCAATGTGGTTCAGGTTGCCCCAAGGTGATACACCATTGACTCAAAAACACTTGCGAGGCTTTTACAAGATCGTAGTATTATTAAATACCAAATTCAGAAATAAAAATTTGCATATTCTACATTAGATCGAATATTAACAACAGATTACAGATGGACGGGCTAATTTATTTATCTAATCGATTTTTATGTTTTACCTATTGGATTACATGGCTAAATAAACTATGGACTAAACCTCAACCTCAATGTTAATATCATTAAACTTGAAATAATAATAAAAAATGGTTTGACGTAATGATTTAGTACTAACCAATAATAAATATGGTAGGATGCTTTAACACTTACATAGTTATATGTGCATCAATATTTTTAATAAATACATATTGACAAAAACTACCAGTGTATCCATACAATACAAATAAATATATAGTATTTAACATTGATATTAGTGGTGATATTTTTTCAACAACTGATATAAAATCAACCGCGACGGTTATGCACAACTGGACAAATCGGAACTCAATGATGATCTTATACAATATGACTGTACTTGGATTATTACTGATATCAAAATCATATTTTTATCTTTATTTTACATCACAAACTCATTATCTAGACTCTAGTGCCACCATTTTAATAGTAATAGTAAAGTAATTTGTATAAAAAAAATACAAAAAGGAAAAACTTAATAACTTTACAAACTAAAATAAAATTTTTGAAACTTAATTAAAATATTTAGATAAATAAAAATATATAGGAATCTATTATAGCTACCAATTTCTATTTTTTTTTAAAGCTAACACAATTTAATTTTTTATTACTTTTTTAAGTCAAATACCTAACAGCTTTTTGTCAGGCTTTTGTTAGGCTTTTTCCTAA
Organism: Erigeron breviscapus; assembly: GCA_034093135.1. Classification (NCBI taxonomy): domain Eukaryota; kingdom Viridiplantae; phylum Streptophyta; class Magnoliopsida; order Asterales; family Asteraceae; genus Erigeron; species Erigeron breviscapus. The sequence continues at coordinate 42,821,453 of CM067173.1, read as the reverse complement.
CATTAGAAGTAATTAAACAATATTTTATTATCTTATTAAATTTCTTATAATCTATAACTGTTTGTTTGAAAAAAAAATTGCAATTTTGAAACAATAAGATACAATTGGAAAGATAACTTCAAAACTTTCAACAGTAACTTCAATCCAGTCAAATTTTTGAAAACATAATTTTGTTTAAAAAGAGAGTTAATTGAATTGTAATTTTGGAACAATAAAATACAGTTAGCAAAGAAAAATTAAATACATGGATTAACCAACAAATATAATACACTATAAATAGTGAATTAAAACTATCATTTTCACTAAACAAATTACAGTAATAACAATAACAACAAATTAACAGTATTTACAATCACATGTGCAGGTTAATTTCTTTCTAGATTCACTTTGCACACATTACATGTACATATACTTACACACGAACACATATACAAACATAAATCTTTCCGCAAAAATTCCGGCAAGCATCTATTTTCCGGCGACATAAAACTTGATCTTTAAATACATATCTGTATACATATTGTCATATGTGTATCTATACTTACTGAAAACGACCGCCACTATCCGCCACCTCCAGCCACCCCATGTGACAAACTCTGGCCGCCACTTTTAGATCTGAAAAACGAAGCAATCAACCGCCACCACTTTCACCCACCTCCGGCCACGACCACCGACCACACCAGCCACCCCCTGCGAAAACCGTCGGCCAACACTTCCGGCCAGATCTGAAAAAGAAGCCATCAAATCCGTAACCCCCAGTTCCGGCCAGATCTGAATATGTAGACAAAAAGAGGGGCAGATCTAAACCGCAACCACCACCAGCCGCCACTTTACGAATCTAAACCGCACCACCACCAACGGTCGGATCTGAGAAGGGAGAGAAAAAGAGGGTGAGACGTTTTTTGGGGGGTGAGAGAGTGTGGTGGCCGGCGGCCGGTTGGAAGGGGGAGAGAAAAAGGTGGAGGTTTTTTGGGGGAAGAGAATGGATAAAGAGGAGGCCGATTGTTTTTTTGGGGAGTGGGGAATGTTTTGTTTTAAAGGATATAAAGTAATTATATATGGGAGGGTTTTTTTAAAGGAATTTTTATAAAACTGATTTCTATAAATTATTTTATGATCAATCTAATATTTTTTTCTTATAAATAAGATAATAATAGTTGTTGGAGTATATTTCGAATTTTTAATTTTTTTTGTATTTATATAAATAGGTGTCCAAAAATCATCCAATGGAAGACAATAGATTTATTATGACTACACCAGAATTTTTCACTAACGAGGTATATATTATTATTATATAATATTATATATATATTATGTAATTATTGAGTTTTTATTATTAAGTGCATTTCTTATCTTTATATTTATATGTTTCTTATTGCGTTTTTATTATTAAGAGTACTTGCTATAAATATATTTATATGTCTTAAATTTCATATTCTTTCGATAAAGTCTAACACGATATAAATTATTTTAGGTGTTCAGGTCCCGAGAAGAATTGATGAATTGGGTAAAAGACTTGGCATACTCTCTTGGTGTTGTCGTCGTCACCAAAAGATCGAACAGTTATCCTAGTGGTTTCGTGTATAAAGTTGTACTCATGTGTGATCATGGCGGCAAATATAAACAGACGGGTTCAACTAGAGCTCCTCGCACAAGAAAAACGGACTGTCCATTCGAATTAGAAGCGAAATATTCAAATGAATATAATTTTTGGACGCTAGCAGTCATATGTGATGAACATAACCATCGCCCTTTACAAGATATGGAGGGTCATCCATATGCAGGGCGGTTAACTCAAGATGAGTTTAGTTTGGTTGAAGAATTGACAGCGATGAATATGCCCCCACGTGATATTTTATCAATCATTAAGGAGAGGAATCTAAGTAATGTGTCTACAATTAGTACGATCTACAACGCACGCACTAAACTCCGCATGGTCGAGCAAGTAGGCAATTCTCCAATGCAGGTTCTCATGGCTCTTTTGCATTCTAATAATTATGTTTATGAATTTTCTACAACTGCTTCGAACGAGCTAGAAAATCTATTCTTTGTGCATCAAACATCATTCAGTATTTGGCGTGCATTTCCACATGTGTTGATCATCGATGCCACGTACAAGACCAACTATTACAATTTGCCTTTTGTTGAGATTGTTGGTGTAACATCGACCAACAAGACATTTTCGATAGCTTTTGCATTTATACAAAATGAAAGGACAGCTATGTAACACCCCAACTAAGGCGGAACAATGAGATGTACAGAAAGTCGAGTATTCAAAACAAAGGATAATAGATAAACATTCACCATAGCTTTATTTAATAAAAGAATTTACAATGCACAAGCATGTGAACCAATCCCCAAGTACAATGCGTCCACCGTACTTGGATATTAAGTCCTCGAGACAAATAACAAATACATGAAACGGTATTCTACAATGATCAAGGCGGATTCCATTGCCCATCACAAGGTTTGATCTTTGACTCCAAAGTGCAATGCAAACAATCATGATGCATACAATTCCTCAAAGCTAATGCTAAATACTGAAAAGCATGAAGAAAAAGTGTCAACTACGAAAATGTAGTTGGTGAGTGCATAGGTTTGCAAGTAAATCTCGTTACATATCCATTTCAAAACAAACTTAGAAAATATATTATTTCATATCAATTCACCCAAACCACATGACCGACACAATTCCCATATCAAACTATCAAATTTTCCGTATACCATAATGTCAATTCAAAGCATTGAAAATCCATGGTTAATTATAAAGCTCTCATTTGTCAAAATCATTGTGAGAGAAAAATATATCTATCGAATAATCATATATCACACCCAAAACCATTCGGTCATCAATAATTTCGATATCGCCAATTCAACAACTTTCAAGATTCCATATAAGGTCCAATACCCAAACCGTATGTTCAATCCATATTAACCAACCATAAATAATATCAATAACACTTGGCCAAAGGTATAATTTGATGAGTTTGTGCTTGAGCCACTACTAAGACCGGTTATGTCCAAGATAATAAGAAGCACATGCCGTCAATCATGTGCAATAATAATAATAAAGGGGTCGTGCCATGGAGACGACCAATAATAGAAGGGGGCGTGGCATGACCACTGATATAGTAGCTAGAGCACCGCGTGGTCGGACTGGGAATGAAGGTCGTCACAAAGGCAACCAAACATCCCACTGTTACTCGTTGGGTGAGGGGACAAGTCCTAGTTGCGCAACTCTCATACTACAGGCCTCTCGAAGAGTTAATAGTAGTGTACCGAGGTGAAACAGTTTGACAGTACTCAAGCTCATCATATAATATATAACATGTTGAACATACAATAATTCCCATATCATAATCATTCTTTCAAAGCATCATTTCATAAAAGAAAACAATTTTATTTATCATGCTTTTCACCCCGAAAGTAAAACACATAAAAGAGTTTGAAAGGGGGCTATGACTCACCTTGATATGCCAAGCATTACATCTACTTATCCAAAATGGGTACTTCCCATCTATAGCTTCCTTGATCATATATTCCTTACGCTCCTCATTCGCATTTCCAAAGCCAAGACCATTCCTACGCGAAACTAAGGCGAATAAGGTGCTATCTTAGGTTATCATATAGAAATGCCACCTTCGTTTATACGTTTGATTCTTGGTTTACATTTGAGTCGCAACGTTTTAATCTCTCGTTGGTTCCTTTAATCTTTGATCACTCGTTCATCATCGAATTTTAGCTATAGTGTTCATCTAGGAAGATGAACATGACTTACGAGTTGAATACTAAGGTGATATGGTCTCGACGTATTAATCTCGTTAACGTTTGGACGACTTATGGTTCTTAAATATTTTCGGGCCTAATGGGACATTGGGCTACTGATATTTGGTCCACAATTTGGGTTCATTATTTGGGCCGGATTAGCCCATTATGATCTTATTGAATTCTTTAGCCCATTTGCACAATTTATTAGTTTTCTTCTAAACTTTCTGTTTTGAACTTCATTTTACCGAAATGTGGCCTAAGTGTTCGTGGTTAAATTGATTTATTTGGACCTTGGTGATTTTTCTACAGTGATATCTATGTGTCTAGTATTTTTTGAATTTTTGGTGAATTTTTACATAATGTTTAGTATTCATAAAAATTCATGAAACTAAACTGGTCAAACATGTTTCTGTTCAGCGACCCATAATGTTTTATAAAAGTTTTCTATGATGGATCTTTCAGAAAAATCCCCCAATTTTATTTTAAGTTAAGGACACTTTGATCTCACTTTTCACCAAGTTTTAGCTACCAAATCTTAGTAGTTTTAAAATTAAAAATCGCCAAAGTTTACTGACCTTTAAACTAAAAATCCAGTTTTGAGCACTTAACTTCAAAAATACATTTGGTCGACTTTTCTTTGGAACCAAGACCTGAGACCAGTGCCATTTGAAAATAGACTCTTTGAAATTGATTTTAGACTCAAAAATCGTTTAAAAACTCCTTTTTATGACCGAGATATTACCTCCCCAAGTTAACACATATTTCTTGTTTAGCTTTTCTTGAAAACACCAAAGCATGCCTTTACTTTATTACTTCACCCAACACCTATTTGACATCCCCAATGCATTAAACTTATTTTGTATCATCACCTATTATGTTTCAATGTTTCTATTGATTTCATAGTTGGTATTATGTACAAAGTTGTTGGATTCAAGGGTTGATTCTTAGTTTGTGAAATTTAGCTTTTCGGTGAAAACCCAGCTCGACCACAGTGTACTTAAAAATTCATATCTTGAGTTATATTTGGTCTTTTTGACTGATTCCAGTTGGTGGTGAAACTAGACTCATATATCTACAACTTTTATTTTGGACACTTTCCCTGAATCGGTCCCCAAAATTGTATATATAATACTTACTTATATTTTAATGCAGGTCAATGTATTTCATTGGATTCGATTGACATCTTTTGGAGAAAGTTAGATTTTTCACCGGCAACATCTGTGGAAGATGATGATGTTAGTTGTGGGAGTGTACTAGAACATTTTAAAGAAAACTACAACAAGCAGTCCAAAGTTAAAGTTGAAGAATATATTCCGTCCAAGTACAACCGACATTCGGGATATAGTTGTTCAACCATTCCCAATTTTGTCAATTCGGGTAATGAGCCGACCAGACGTAGCTGTTTCGAATTTGACCTAAATGAGGTCCCAGCTAATATTATTTCGAATTTGACCTAAATGAGGTCCCAGCTGATAGCTGTTTCGAATTTGACGAAGGCCCACCCATGAGTGGTTCAAATTTAATGGACGATATTCTGGAAGTCTTTCATTCAAGCCAACCATACTTTCAAGATCCTTTTATGAGCCAAAGTCAACACCAAAATTCATACTATCCGGATCCATATGTGTATACAACCAAAACCCACAATCCAAATCCATATATGTACCACAATCCGGATCCTTATATGTATACACCCGAAACCCAGAATCCAGATCCAAGTATGAACAATGAAGATTATTTAATTGGGCAGGGACTCGGAGATTTTCTTCCGTATATCACACATGTTCATTATGTACAAGGAGATGAAAACTGCGGATTTAGAGCGACGGCTGTTTGCATTGGTCGCCATCAAGATGATTGGCGTCAAATTCGTATGGATTTATTGGATGAGTTATATGTGCATAATGCAAGATACACTGCAATTTTTAACAAAGAAGGCGTACAATCACTTCAGTACATGCTGAATCACTTTGAAGAAGGATTTGCAGATCCACCATATTGGATGATTATGCCAGACACTGGGTTACTCATTGCTTCAAGGTATAATGTGGTGGTTGTTTTTTTGAGCAAAGAAGGAGATACAACGTGCTTACCGCTTTTTACTAGCCCACCAAGTTCACAACCACATAATATTTGTGTAATTGCACGCTTCAATGGTAATCATTTCGTGAGACTGATGTTACAAGGAGATTTTCCGATACCTCCTATGCATCCACAATGGTCTAGTCACGCATTTGATCGGAAATGGGAAAATCCTTATTTGCATAGACAAAATGTGTACAACCAGATTAAATTTCCTAGACGTAATTCAGTAGGTGTGAGAACTTGTATTAATGTTGATTAAGAAAATGATATAAAATATTTTATTATCTATTATTATTTATATCTTCTACTATTATGTATAATTATATAAGGTGCGTGTGACGGATTTTATTATATTTTTAGTCTTTCAATTGCAATAAAAAGTAAAATGTATGATTGATGTGACCAATTTGTATAGATCGCCCACATCATTATTGGCCTTTTTCGTATGTGTTTTGAGTCAATTTTGTATGCATTTGGCGCGTTTATGGTGTTTGTTAGTGCTTTCAGGTTCTTAGCAGGTTGTGCGTCCATTTGGTGCATTTTCTGATGATTTTAGGCCAAGATGTTGATCCGAGTGTTCGAGAGCTGTTAATAAAGAAGAACCAAAAATTTCAGCAAGTTTGAGCTGCGCCGCAGTGGGAGGAATGATGACCCACTGCGCCGCAGCCATTGGTGAAGAAGCCACATGAATTCCAGCAAGTTTGAGCTGCGCCGCAGTGGGAGTATTCACACCCCACTGCACCGCAGTCATCGGGTGCCAAAAAGAAATAATTTCCAGTGGATTTTCACTGCGCCGCAGTGGGAGGGATGTTGCATGTTAATCAAGAACAAAACATTTTCCAGTGGATTTTCACTGCGCCGCAGTGGGAGTGCGCTAACCTCACTGCGGCGCAGTCAGCCGTACGGGGAACCTAATGGTTCAACTTTTTGCATCAGATTTTGGGGAGGTATAAATAGAAAAATAAACCCTATTTCCCAAATCATCAAGTTTTCTTTCTAGGAGCTGTTCTACCGAATTCTTTCAAGGATCATCTCAAGATTTCATCATTGGATTCATCGAAGATTCAAGAACACCCATCTAGATCGTATCTAATTTTCCGTCTTTGCAATTTTAATTTCAACAATCATTGGTACAATATGTTCTCTTTCAATTTCTTTTATGAATTTCAATTTAGCATGAGTGGCTAGATTTCTAATCATCGACTGTGATGAAACTTGACGAATGATATGATTGCAATATTTTAATTCAAGAGTTGATTCAATTATCGTTGTGTCGTGATCTTTATCAATTAATTCTTTGTAATTTATTCTTTTGATGTTGATGGTTTATGTGTTCATCGTTAGTGGTACTAGGTGAATATGTTTATCGTTTCAATTCGATTGTCTATGGTCGGTTGTCACCGGTTCATGGTATGACGGTGGATGTCAAATATATAATAGGAATTAATCGGTAAACGTGTTTAGAAACGGTTGGTGGTACCACGTTTTCATTCACATAGGCATAATTGGTAATTGGATAATCAAGTAAACTAATTGTTGGGGAGATTTTCTAGGCATTGGTGGTACCGGCTTGGGTAATTAAACTAGCAACTTAGGTGTTTGGGGTAATTTGCGAGCGGTTGGTGGTACCACGCGCGCATTTTTATCCTTTCACGATTATCTTGTCAACTATAAAGAATTTGATCTTTAACGTGTGCAATCATAGCTGAAGTCAAGTGGATTCGAAGTGGATGATCTTTATTTATATTGTCTGAACTTTCTTTACTTTTAATTGTCTTGTGATTTCAATTTCTTTAATTTCAAATTGTCAAGTTAGGTAGCAATTCGGCTACGGTTCCATCCTGTTTCTAAAACTGCTTTAGCGAACAATTATTTCAAAACCTGTCCCTGGGAGTGACGAACAAGGAGGGAATAAACCAAGCCGGCGAAACGAGCGCGGACGGAAAACGGAGGTACGAGACGAGAGGCGAGCAGGGCCACGGCGGGAAAGGGGGGAGGAGGCGGGGGAGGGGGACTGGGGAGAAAGGGGACAAACGCGAGGGGACACAGCAAGGAGGGGAAAGAAAAAAAGAAGCAAAGACAAGAAGGAGAGGAAAAGAAAAAAGTAACAAGACATCAAACTAATATATAATTTTTAATAACAAAAGTCAAATGAAAAAGATAAACTAAAAGGGAAAAAACATCATGATTAGTATATTATTACATTGACTATGGTTAATTTGGTATGACTAATGTGGATAATGATTCCCAAAATATAACACGTTGACATAAGTTAAGAACATGAGCAAAAATTCTCAAATTTTGGTACCTTTTTGATCCGGATATCAAAAAGTGGTATCAAATTTTAACTAGAATCTGAACCGGAACCGGATCCATACAAAAGAAATACACCGATATCTATGAGACTGAAAACGGAGACCAGCGAGTTTTGGTCTTGACGGGCAATCACTGATTAATTGAAATAAAATAACTGGCTGAAACCCCCGACCACTATTTCCATCCAGATCACAAAACCCTAACAACACTAAATAGATGGATCACGGTGGTGGTAAAGTTGTTGTTACTGATAAAGATTTATTAGCAAAAAGACCAGGTGTCCTTCTTATCGGTTCCTCCGCCGTCGGCAAACGCACCCTTCTTTCTCGTAAATTTCTAAACACTTTTTCTCATAATTTTCTGTTATTTCATTGATATTCATTACTGCATACTAGAATTAAGATTAATTAATTTGGTAACAAAATGTTTAGAAATGATAATGTAATAGTTTTCGATGCTACAGATATGATTTCGGTGTGTGATCAGTTGACTCACTCGATATTAGTCGTTGTTTTCGGTAATTCAGGAACTAGATATGTCTAAGTTTAGCTTAAAACCATTGGAATGATTTCCCTTGTTTAAATGGCGTGACGAGTTGAAGGGATCGTAATACTTTTTTGAGAATTAGATCGAATCAAGGATCATGTTAAGAGGTTTTGTTTGTTTGAATTGAAGAGATTTTAGATGGTGTATCTATATTTAGTAATTGAAATCGGGGATTTAGTGCGCCTTAAACTCCAACCTTACAAGATTTTAGGCTTAATAGAAAACTGTTTGCCGAATGCTTAGTGTATCCTACATATGATTCTCGTGGCCAAGAATCATCTTGAATAGAAAGCTACCTTCCTTTCCAATCCTCCCCTTTCCCCAATTTCCCTCTTTCGTTGCTCTTGGTCATCTTCATCAACTATGCTGTGTTTTTATTAGCTGATCTGGGTGATTAGACATCTGATTGACCACTACCAAGGTGACGGGTGGCCTAGTGGTTGGGCATGTTGTTTCCTCATAAGACGTTTCAAGTTTGAAACCTCCTTAGGTAAACATCTTGGGGATAGCCAGGGAAATGTTCGAAAACGGTCATGGGGATACCCTGATTAGGCCGTGGCCGTGTACATCCGAGTAAAAAAGACTCGCTATCCTTGGGCAACCTGACCAGGTTACGAGTTACCCGTTATTGACTACTGATTTAGCTCTTGATCAGTTCACATCAGTGCATGTTAGTTTTATTGTCGTGTAGGACGTTTGAAGTTGGTATACAAAACTTTGCTTATGAGTTGTATTGGTTTAGGGCTTACAATATGATTTAGGACTAATCTCCAACAATGATAGAAGAAAACCTGCACTTTCTGGTTTCACATAGTAATTAGTGTCAATGTACAGATTATGTTTCCCCTATTTCTGAGGATCACATTCTTTCACTAAAAAAAGGAAATGTCGTATACATACTTTTCATGGTTTCCGTTTTCATATGGTCATTTAAGGACCAAACAACTTGCTATTATGGTCAGTTGGTCATTATGTTTATACTTCAATTACCATCATGGAACAGAAGAGAGCTTGTCATAGTTAAACAAAAGTGACCATAATTGCATGTTGTTGAAAATGGAAAAACTGTACATGTACAATATTGGGAAAAAAAACTCCAAGTATGTTCGCCATTCTTTGACATTTGTCCTTGAAAAATGGAGTAAAGAGTATGTTTATTTTAAGTAGATGTATCTTATTTACCTTCTTCTTAGTGCATTTTCAACTCAATATCTATCTTCGTGTTGTAGGATTACTATCTCTAGATTCTGAAGATGATGTTGACTCATCTTCAGACATTCAAGCTTACGGGTAAACACTAACATAGTTCATCTAAAGCAATATGGTGGATACTGTGGTATCTATATTGTTGTTAAAATTGTTTAATTTTATGTGGACTTTCAGGTGGACAATCAACACAAAGTATTACACAGCTGATATATCCATGTGGATGGCTCATTTATGTAATGAATTTTCAATCACAGGGATGCCAATGTTTGATCAAGTAGCAGCCTTAGTGATGGTTTTCGATCTCAATAATGTTAGCCTTGCTGTTTTCTCTCTGTATGAGTTAATTATAATGTTTTAATCATATAATCATGATGGATCCTCTAAATTTGCATGCAGCTATCTTCATTTTCCGAACTTGTGAAATGGGTTTCACACAATGATATTCGGAATTTTGACATCTTGTTATGCATTGGGAACAAAGCAGATCTCGTTGCAGGTCACCCAGCCCATGTTGAATACAGAAGACGTCTACTCAATCTTGATGAGTCAGTTGAATTTGGTTTTTCTGAAATTGAAGGAAGTAGTTTACTGGGAGATGAAGAATCATCATCGTTGGAGATTAAGAGGTCTTGTATGGAATGGTGCTTGGAGCATAACATCGAATATATCGAAGCTTGTGCGTCAAATCCCCGGTTTGACAAATGTAAGATCCTCTAACTTACTTTTTCTTTGAGTTTGATCTTATGGGTTTGACAAATGTAAGAAATTTCATCTCAGGCTTGTCGGTTGATGGTGATTCACAGGGTGTTGAGCGACTTCTTGGGGCACTATCTGCTCATATGTGGCCTGGAATGGTCTTGAAATCTGGTGATACTATAAAACAACCTTCATTGCCTGAACAAGAAGGTTTGTACGCAACTTTGGTTTTTTATTGATATTGCAATTTCGATTCATCTACTTAGAAAAGTCTGTCTTTGCATTTTGTATTCGTGTTAAGATGTTAAATGAGTTGGGTAGAAAGAAAACAAAAAATCTTCCATTTTTAGTCCATAAGGGCATCTGGGAATGGGCTGAGGAAGCACATGTAAATGACCTCTCTCACACAGGAATGTGTGGTGCATTGGTACTCCTCTCATCACACACGACTCCTCTTTTAGTTTAAAAAAACTTTCTTTTGGTTATATTTGTCTTCAATGGCTGAACTTCGCAGAATTTATACATAATTTTTTAAATAATTTATTGTTTCTTTTCTTTGACTTACTTTCTTGTAACTTTATACAAAATTTTTGACCATTTTTTGCATTATAAAGTTTTAGATAACAGTAAGCATTTTGGTTTGTTATGACTTATGATATATAAATTATCATCAAAGTTAATTAATTAGTTGATCTAAGTTAATAAAGATAATAAAAAAGTAAGTGGAGGCTGAATAATTTAGGGACAGGATTGCAGATAGTTTAATAATGTGAGAGGTGTGTGATATTGATGTGGCTATGTGAAGAGTGATACACTTCTGATGGTTTAAAACCTTCTCAATCTTTTTATTGAAACTTTTTTGACTGTTATTATATACTTTTTGTAATCTTTTGAGACACTATTTGTTGGAATTAATCTTGCTATGATGAACAAATATTGCAAGTCTCAATCGAATAGAAAGTATATTCATATATTACCTGTGATTTTGTTCATCATAGCAAGATTTGTTGGAAGTTAAACTAAACTTATAATAGCTTGGGTCAAGTATGTAATTAGTGTAAAGTATACTTAAAGTATTAAGTGTGTATTAGGAAATATAGGGGTCGTTTATGTAATAAAGAAAGTCCAAAAGGTATGTAGAACCATCACAATGGTTCATAAAGTAATAGGTGTGTTGAACCATCACAATGGTTCAAACTTCAAAGTGTCCATTCATAGTTTATAAATAGCCATGAAAACAATGTAAATAAGTGTTGATTTATTCTATAGAGTTATATCTATTGTGTCAACCAAATTACACCCCATATCACTATCAATTCACATAACAACATCACAAGAGCATCAAGAACATTCATACCAAATCTGTGATTGTTCAAACTATTGGGTTGATTATTATAAGGGACTAACACTATTTGCTGATTTAACATAACTCTTTGCAAAAAGTGTTTTGGTTAACCTAGCTAGACCCGTTCCCACCTGTACAAAGTTTCTATTTTGACCCTTTACCCAACTCACCCGACCCACCCAATTTGTTACTTGTAATACTTAATGATAACATTTCTATATCTTATTTACCAAGCCACTTGTTCTTTCCATTCCTTCATAGATTCGTCAGATGAAGAAGAACCAGAGTATGAATTCGAGTATGAAATTTTATCAGCTGAATCTGTAGAACCATGGAATGATACAGATGTGGTATGGGTTTCTGCAACCAATGACACCCCATCAACAAATAATACAGAATCAGTTGGGAGAGATACACAGCCATCAACATCTCAATCACAGTCACAAGCACAAGAAGAGATTGAAATTGAAAGAGAAAGAGCAATTACTGAACTGCTTGAACCTGATGAAGTTGACGAGGGTGGTGCACATTTTGAACTTGAGGATATGGAACAGTTGATGTCTGAGATTGGAAATATGCGTGATAGCTTAAGATTGATGCCTGATTTTCAGAGAAGGGAAATGGCTGCAAATCTGGCCATGAAAATGGCTTCAATGTTTGGAGATAGTAGTGGTGATGAAGGAGAAATAGAGCAATAGATGTTGCAAGAGCTGGAAATGACACCCTTTAAGTGCTTATAACTTGAAGATTAGTGATTTATCCGTGATTATATACAAGTCTTTATATGTTTCTCATTATGTCTGAACTCCGATGGGCATTAGAGCTACTGAAAAACTTGTAAACGAAGCTGAACTTCCTAAATTTTGTGTATTTATTTCTTGGTAGTGGGCATCTTGTATTTGTATCAATGGAGATGTTAGGATGGGTGGAGAATTTATACAAAGTGGGATCATGACATTTTTTATTATAGTTAGTGTGTTTTAACTGGAGACAAGATAAAGAAAATGTAAGCTAAATTGACTTTATGCGTGTTGTATTTAGATTTAAGTTTGTAATCGAAGAAAAAAGCGTCACCAAGAAACTGGTGTCGCCGGAGTGTGTTGTTAAAAAAGGTGTAGTTGGAGAAGATAGCGATTTGGTAGCTTACATGTTTTCTTTTTTCCTTTGTTGATCATCTAAAGAATTACAAATTCTATGGATGGATTGGTAAACTGCTTTGCACAGGTCCACTATTACAGTCAAACTATGTCTCTTAAAACTTCGATATGTATCATAGATGTTTTTCACACATAAGAATTTTGAGGATGATATATTCCCAAAAATATTTTAAAAAGTGTAAGCAAGTAATCTGTTGTACTGCAAGATATATGGTATGGAACTATGGCAGGGAGATGTGCAGAAATTGTATACTTATTGCTTCGGGGGTTCAAAAATAAAGAGAGATTCTGAGTCAAATGATTAGTTAATACCTACTTGATGATGGCTATCTTGGATTATCTTATCATTAAGTCTTCAACATCAGAATTGGTTACTGTGCAATAGTTGTTACATTTCGATAAGACGATAACCATCAAATGATATAACATGTCAAATATATCCGTTTCTGATGATCTATAATGAAAACCTGTAAGTTCAGAATTCATGAATCTGTTGGTTTGGGCAACAGACCCGAACCAAGGGGACCATTTAACAAAAGCTCATAGTTATCTCCAAGCTTCTGTCTCAGCTCACTTTCCTCATCGTCTTGAGCCTTTTTAGCACTATCGTACTCTGACTGAGCCTTTTCCAACACGTCAAGAGCTTCCATATACTGGTTTTTCCTCTCAACCACTTTTTCTTGCAGAAGTAGTATAGAATCTTCCATTACCTTAAGGTCTTGTTTTAGTGGGCCATATTCGAGTTTCAGCTTCTTGATCAAGTCTAGCCTCTTGTTTACCCATGACAGATCAAATCCAGTCGTTTTCAGCTCCCCGAGTCGCTCTTGAAGTTTGGAGATCTGGTCCTCCGTGAAATCATCCTGTAATGTATCCAGAAAACCTTTGATTACCGTATACAACTCTTTCAAAACATCTAGCCAGAATGGTCTTGAGTTAATTCCCTTCCAATTAAACATCTAGGGATATTGGAGCTCGATAGCCTGTAACAACTGTTTTTCCGCCACTCCAACAGTATGTCCCCGATACTTCCCTTCAGTTTCATTAGAGTTTTCAAAGGAGTCAGTTTCTTGATCGACCACATTGTCTGTGGTCTGGAGTGGGTCTGAGTCAATTTTAGATATGCTTGTACTGCTGCTTATATCGATCACATCATTTGGGAACTGCTCTTGGTTCAGCTTGTCAGTGCTAATATCCGTAGCATCACTCTCATCTAACCAGCCGTTGTTGTGATTGCAGATATTTGCATCATCACCTGCAACATATCAAAATAGAGGTGTCAAAATGGTCGGGTCGGGTTGGTTGGGTAACATGTCAGAAAATGTTGAGTAAAGTTGTCCTGAAATTCTTTTTTCTTTCCAAACTTAAAGAAAATAAGTTAAAAAGTTGTATGTATGTCAAGTATCTTACATGATTAAATGATTCCAACATTAATCTGCATTTGTAATTAAATCGCTTAGGAGGTTTTACATCCCCATAAGGCTATATTTAAATTTTTTTGACCCGTTAGAGATAAAACAAAACATGAATATACCCATTCATAAGTAAATTGGTCAGTATTGCTACCTCTAAAATCAACCACCATTACAAGTTAATTTTTTTTTTTCTGTTTGTATACCATTTAAGATATCAGGAACTTTAGCGAATTGAAGATCATCAACGGGCCCTTTTAGAAATCCAAGCAAGAATGTATTGCAACTGCCTATACTGCGACAAATAGGACAGGCCTTAAGGAACTCCTCCTCAGAAACATTGGGGTACCTATGTCAAGCATAAGACAGTATGTGTTATGCCAAACAAGAGTATGTATTCACAATAATACGGAGTAACTGTTTAAATTAACAGTTGAGAGCCAAACAAGCTAGGGACATCTCAACCTAATCGATAACAAGAAATTCAACTCAAAGATAAAACAGATCTCAAAGAACCATTGATCAACTGTAACTCCTTTTGGTTCCTAATATACTTGTCACACTTCATTAATGTTAGAACTATTGACGTCGTTCTAAATTTTATCGAACAACTGCAGAAATATTCTAAATGAAAGGCGTTTTGTACATGAAAAATCTTTCCCTTGTTTCCTTAAAGTACAACACCACATAGTCCATAGCATATATTATGTGTGTTCAAACTATTTTTGCAGTATGCATAAAACTCTTTAAATAGAACTAGCTAACTATCAGCAACACAGAGAATAGGCCAAAGAACTTAAGAACTAAAGAAGTCACATTATACGATTCTTTCATACATCTGATGATCTGAATTTGTTAACAATCTACCAATGCGGTACAAAGGATTAAAGGGTTCATTCTGATTTACCCTTTTTTTAAAAATAAAAATTATAAAAAGGTGAAATTAATAATGTACAATCTGCTAATGCCAAATGTACAAGCTACAAAGCTTATTAACAAATTTATAAATTACATATACTATAGCAGCAGATAGGGAGTGTGTTCTTTAGATATATTCAACTTAGTCAATTTGTAGTGTTTGATGTGGTTGCCTCCTATAATTTGTATCTTGTTAATGACCTACCAGTTTTGATGACGTGACAACTTATATGACTGACACATTAGCGAAAATGTAAGATAACAAAATGTACGACACTACCAAATGCAACAAGTTAGGAAACTTTTGAAAAATACTACCTAAACTTCAACATCTTAGTTAAAGTTTGTAACTCTATGGAAGGAAAAATAATTTCATAAAAAGTCAAGAACTACTACCACTTAGCCCTGCAGTCGACACAATATCGATTCGACCCACATTTCTCGCAGTCGATCACACAAGTTTTTCCCTTCTCACCACACTGATGACAACATTTCTGATCTTCTTCAACTCCATTCCTAACACACAAAAAAGCAACCAACTTTAATTTCAAGAAAACATAAGAAACAAAAAAAACTTCTAAAAATAGAAAAAAACTTTCTAAAAATAGAAAAAAAACTTTACTTACATTATTATCTGTTTTCATGTTAAATTCCTCTGCTTTTCTTGTTCTTCTTGAACATCTATTCATGTTAAGCTGGTTTGCTTTTGTCTTAGCATGAACCAACGTTGTTCTTTTTTTCATTTCATGTTTTTTAGTCTTTGATGAACCATTTTTTGATTTGTTAGCTACTTTTTTCTTTGTCTGGTAGGTTGTTTCTTGATCAGGTTTCTTTCTGAGGCGATGGATATATTTTTATTTGTTCCTTTTTCTTTTAGAATGAGTGTGTGTTATGAGGGTGGTGGTACATATATGTAGAATGTGCTTTGCTTGAGTTATTTTGGCATAGTTTCTATTTTTGTGAAAAAATTAAATTAAATTGCTTTTTTTAGGTATATTCTAATTTTAAGTTTTTTTTTCTTTAATCACATTTGTGTATTTCATTGGTAAACATTAAAATTAATTTTTGTTTGCAAAACGTGATATGGTGATGAATATGGTGCACTGCTAAAAAGGCCTAAAGTTTAGGAAATGTTTGTCAAAAGTTGTCCGAGCTTAAGTTGGGATTAAAGACCCTCGGCAAACACACCCTAAAAATATGATTTTTATTTTTTATTTTTATATATAATCTCCTTTTAAATAACATTTAAATGTGTTGATTTTTATAAAATAATGTTTCTTTCAGGACCGACTAACGGAATCGCCCGCATTTAAACTTTTAGGCGCTCAAAGTTATTCCAAATCTGAAAAAACCCAATAATATGTCTGCTTCTAATTGGTCGTTCCCCCATAATAGCCTTTGAATACGTACAATTGATATAGTTGAGAGAAATATTCATTCAAAGAAGATTTCTTTTACTAACATTCGTGGAAATCAATCTAATCATTTCCATCATCCACTAACAGTCTAGCTTAACCAGTTACTTAAAATTCCTACATAACTAATTTTAGACAACAGGAACCGTTCATGTGAACTCGTTATAAAAAGATCGAGATAAATGGAAAATGATTTATCATCCTAAAGATTATCTTAAAAATCCTCCTAAAACTATTAAATGGTGACACGTGAATTCCACTAATTTTCTTTCCTAATCTTGCCCCTTTTTTCCACATGTCTCCATCTAATAGTTAAAATGATTTTTAAGCTATTCTTTCATGATGATTTATCATTTCCCATTTACAAAACATCAACATTCAATCTTCATGTAAATCTTGAATAAACACGTTTAGGCTTTTAAGGGTATGTTTGGCAATAGTAGCTGTAGCTTGTAGCTGTAGTTTTTAGTTGGAGCTGTAAGCTGTAACTTTTATTTTTTAAAAGTGTTTGGTATGTTAGCTGTAGCTGCAACTTGAAGAGGTATTGTGTAGCTTTTAAATATTAAAATCTTCATCGAAAAGCTAAAGCTCCTGAAACGCTACTTCAAGTAGCGTTTCATTTTGGCGCTTTTTCATTCAAATAAAAGTTAAAGCTAGTTGCATCCAAACAAAACTTTTAACACTTTAGAAGCTTTTAGTTTAAAATAAAAAGATAAAGCTCGTGAAAACTCTTGAAAAACTCATGCTAAACATAACCTAAGAATGCATATGATTTTTAGCCCATAATGAGAAAAAGCCTATTCTAGCCCATAATGAGATTTGAGGTAGATAATTGATCAAGATTTTATAATCAATGCATGTCATATCAACACTAAATTACCTATTAACCAAAAGGCAATACTCAAGAGTCAATATCATTAAAAATCATTTTGAGTGGACCATGTTATAGGAACACCTCTCTCTCTTTGCTAGCAAACATCCCTCGTATAACACAATTATATAATTAATGCTATCTCAAACACTCGCACTTATGACACGTATTGTGTATTTCAATACGAGTTGTATGAGGGTGTTAGGATAACATTATTACATTGTCAGATATTCATACGACCCGTATAGCTCAATACGGGCCGTATGATAGGGGTGTTTGCTAGTAAAAATGGGATGTGTGAATAGACATACCCTTTTGAATCTACAAGCATGTAACCAAATAATGGAGTAGAAATGTAAACATAGTTGTCAAGAATAGTTGGTGGTGATTAATAGTTGGTGGTGATTGTTTATCTTCTTGACTTGTTTTATTTACTTTTGAAACTATTATCAATTTTTTTTGTCCCTTCCGTGTCATTGCAATTTCTTCAGATATCCTTCCAAATCATTAAATACTCTCGTATATTAGGCATTGATATTAAGGTTTTTTTTTCCTTCAAAGGGAGAGAGGTTTCTGTTTTTATTATGTTGTTGTTTAAATGACTGAATGAACTGGTTTTCCCCTTTTTCTTTTTCTTTAGAGTGAGTAAATGCTACAAATTCACAATTATAATGTTACATAAATGTTGACAGTGAAATTTGTCTTTGGCATAGATTTCCTTTCTTGTGAAAAAGATGATATATAGTTTAACTATAATATAATAGTTATAATTATAACTATAATAGTTATAATTATGTTTCCAGTCCATGCAATTCTACTTGAGTTAAAATTAATGAGATTTTGTTTTTAGTTGAAAACTTAAAAATGTAATGTCTTTATTCAAATTAGTTTATTATTTTTCCTCTAAAAAAACAAAAGTGTTGCTATTGGCTAATAGAAAACATTATTTATTTACTTTAAGATATATTTTTATTATTATAATAAGTTGTTACTTTCATTATCCATAAAGATATGATTTACTTCTACCAAGTAATATTGTAGCCATTTTTTTGGTGTGTTATGTACGAAGAGAGTACATTTTGTTTCTAAATATATATATATATATATCTATAATCTATAACCCCTTATAAAGCATACTTGACTCTCCTATTTTAGAAATTCAACACTTTTTTATACCCAAAATACCCCTATTTCTTAATCCTAATTCCCTATACACCTAATCTATACTTTTATACTATCTAATAAAAAAACAACTCTCTATTTAAATGTTACATGAGGAAATTATCTAAAATAACATTAATGATTAAATTACACTATCAGTCATTTATCTTTTAAAATATCAACATTAACCTTTTAAATCAATTACTTTTACATCAATTATCTACAACACTCGACGCCGTCTCCACCACCAACATTCGCTCCCACCATCACACTGTCGTCGCCACGACCATCGCCGCATTGCGCGGGTACCGTGCTAGTAAAAGTATATGTGGTACACTTGTTTATATTGGTGCATATTAAGTTATTAACATACTTATCATGTGTCTGTCGTACCCATAGACAATGAGCACCTTGTAAAGAAATAAAACTAAGCCCCAATTTTAAGGTCTTTATTTTGCTTTTTATGTGTTTCAATCTTTGATGCAAAACAAGGCCATAAATGTTTTATACTCACATTGGATCACATTTAAGTTTGAAGCTATATTGGGTTTAAGACTTCAAATCTCCTGGAGGCTGATGTATATCTATACTCCTATATAATGGAGGACCCTTTTTTCAAAATCTCAAATTACAACGTTGATCTACTT
>CM067173.1:42773111-42794096 GCA_034093135.1 Erigeron breviscapus | reverse complement strand
GACATGGAAGCATTTAATGTTTACATGGCAAATCAATATTTTATTTCAAAATTCAAACCAACTTTGTTGAAAATATCTACAAAAAGGATTGTCTTTATTAAAATATAATTTTGGTGTTTCATTGGGATCTTGAATCCCTTTATAAATACCCTTATTTACTCCGAACTCATTTACTTCCTTCTCTTACATTCCTTCATTTACTTCTAATCATCAAAATTGCTTCATTTTTCTCTTTGCTTCACAAATCAAAAACCCTAAATCCAAAATTTCATTTTCATTCTTCTATGGCTCCTAGATCATCTCGTTCAAGAGATGTAAATCTCTTGACTGTTCCATATAATCCCTCACCAGATGTCAAACCGGCACCTGGTGCCCCTAGTAGTGCTTCGGTCATCAAACTAAATCCAAATAATCCGATGGCCAGCCTACGAGGATCTCAAGGGTCCGATACCCTTATTGTTAGAATTCAAAAGTTTTTGAAGAATTCTCCAATAGGACCCTCATTCTCTCTAAACCCACGTAAGTTATTTCACAACTACTTATGTGAGTTTTGGTACACTGCCGTTCTTTCTTCCGATTGTTCCTCCATCAGTTTCACATTAAAGGATGGAACAATCCAGTGTACCTTATCAGCCGATGTATTGAGGGATGCCTTACGCCTCAATTACTGGAGAGAGGGTGAATCTCCAGTTGTCTTGCCCCCAAATATAAACTTTCGCCAAGTACTTCTTGAAATGGGACACAGGGAGTGTTTGGAGAATGGGATGTTGAAGACAAAAGGTGCGATGACCATGAAGGGACTTACACCTTCATGGAGGTATTTTTTCATCCACCTGGTGGAGAGCATGGGTGGGAGTTCTGGTGGACTTGTCCAGATCAACTCCTCGCAAGCAGAGATGGCTTACTGCTTGTGGAACGGATTGAGAGTGGACTTTGCAGATATTCTGTATAGAAGCCTGGTTCAAAAGCTGAAGGGTACAAGGGGTGTTTGTATTCCCTTTTCAAGGTTCCTCTCACTTTGTTTTAAGCATATTCTGGGCAGGGAAGCATATAATAGTACAGATTCACCGTACACTACTCCAGATATGCTAAGGAATCTAGACTCACTGGTATCTGAAGCTGGTGAGGTTGAAATTCCTGAACGAATGCAACTGGCATTCGCTTCAACTGATGCACCTCTTGTAGGTGAGTCAGAAAGGCAATTGGGCGGGCCTCAAAATAATGAGGGACCCTCCAGTGTGTCTAATGTTGTGGTTGAGGATAGAGCAACCATAACTGAAGCAACCCCCATCACATCTATCCCTGGTGAAGATACTTCGGTATCTGATCCATCAACAGATGCACCCATCCAGGAAACTGGGGAAGGTCATCTGGAGACTGACCAGGTAACTGGTCAGCCCTCAGTTACATTCATGGATCTGGACATGAATGTTAATGACGAGGAAATCCTTATTGAATCTTCGGATTCTGAAGGTACTGAAACAGACCAGGAGATTCTTGATGCTTCTGTACAAGCTTAAGACCCTTCATCTCCAGTCTCACTTCCAGACGCATCAATTTCAGTTTCACCACCACAAGTAAATGTGCCTATAGATATATCTTTACCAACAAATTTCGCTCCTTTACCAACTGGGCAATTCTCACTTGCTCGAGAAATGCCACCCCACCGTCGCCGTTGTTCACACCTGAGCATTCTCAGCATGAACAACAATTTGATTTTCCAGTCCTTTCTTCAACCACCACTCCAATTATATCTTCAACTGCTGGTTTGACAACTGGGGAGACTTCCATCAGTTTGCCTCCTCCAGTTGCTCCAGTAGTAACTGCTAGTGGTCCAGTGACACCTTCTCCTTTGTCACTGGACAGTCAAGTTGTCTCACTACAAGCCGATCTCCAAAACCTTCTTACCAGGGTGGAGGAGATTCAGAAGACACTTGACAAGAACACCAAGTCATTCTCCAGATACCACAAAGATCATTTGACAAACATTAAGGTGGTCGATCTGGGGATAAACAAGTTTTCATCTAATGAAGACTTGGTGTTCAGAAAGCTTAATGAGTTGGTCACTGGCTGCAACAATCTGGCTGGTACTCTAAAGGAAGCCTTTGACCTAACTCACTCCAAGGTCTCCAGTTCAATCTCCAACTTGCTGGGAAATACTGTCAGAACTTCAGAAGTTGACCTGAAAGAGATTGAAAGGCAGGTTAAAGAACTTATTGAAAGACCTAGCCTAGATGTAACTGGCCTTGGAGAGCAGTTGATGACTTTGGTTGGTCAGAAAATAGAGGATACGCTGGGTGCTAGAGAAGAGCATTTGATTGAAAGGGTGATGTCTGAGATCACCAAGCTGGCCACTCCTCAGGTTGATCTGGCCCCACTTACCAGTGAGATCAACCAGTTAAGAGGCAGCATAGAAAATTTGAACACCCAGGTATCTCTACATGCTCAATCTATAGAGAAACTGACAACTGAAGTGGAAAATTTGAAGAAGATGGATGATGAGGTTAAGGATAAGGTTGTCTCCGGTTTGGATGAGGACTCCAAGATCTTGAATGAATTGAAAACTAGTCAAGACCAAGTTTGTGCAAATGTCTTGACCCAGTCCAAGGAGACAAACCATTTATGGAGGTCCTTCAGGATGATGTGTGGCATCTTTAAAGAGTGTAAGGACTTGCAGTCATGGCAGCCTCTTGACCGGTTGCCATCTCACCCCTCTGAATGGGAAGCAATTAGGGCAGGTCTAGATGCTGCCAAGGGGGAAAGAAGTTCAGTCCTTACACCAGTTGCACCTGGAAGGACTCCATCTGGAAGAGAATTGGTTGTGGCTACCAGTACTGAAGCTGGTGAGCAGAGTGTAAGGGGGAATGTTGTTTTGGATAAGGGTAAAAGTTTGGCTGTTGAAGCATCTGCCCAGCTGGCCACTGATGAAATGTTAGAAACTGGTAATGCTGACATACTTCCTCCAGTTTCAGATAGTGATAGCAGAAGACTGGCCAGACTTAGAAATGACATTAAAGAAAAGAAAAAGATGAAACAAATAAACCAAGCTGAAGCCAGGGCGCATCTTGCACGAATCAAGTTACTTGATATGAGTGATGCCAATCTTTTGGGTGTCACTGCTGAGGAGTATGCCAGGATTAAAAATGATCCCAGGATAGTTGACCAGTTGAATGAAATGCTGGATGTAGAACTGGACAGACACTATGCTGAGGATGAAGCAGAATTTGATGCCAGAAGTTTAAACATTTCAGTGGAGAAGGCTAAGGAGATAAGGGCCAGTGGAATTCTTAAACGTATTGCAAATGTTAAGAAGGTTGTGAAGAGTGTATTGAATCCACCAAGAAGAAGGATTCCACAACCAAGAAGACCACTGACAAGAGATGCAAGGGATGCTGACCTTAGCACATTCGTTGAACCAACTGGCGAGGTATCCAATGAAGACATTAAGTCCGCTGTACTGGCTGCTGGTGCTGGGAGTATAAAAATAACAAATGAATCTGAAGCTAGAAGCTACTACTCCCAGATCATGTCAACCAGAAGACATAGTGGTACTATCAATAGTGTCAATGTTACAATCAAGCCAGGCACCAAAGTTTTCCAAGTCGAAGTTAAGTATACTGGTGGGCCACTGGTTAGAATTGATGATCCTGGTGCTATGCAATATGGGTTCAGCGAATGGGTTGAGATGGTGAATATACTGGATGCAAAGGCACAAAAGAATAGGTTCGAGAAAGCATGGGTAAACTTTCTAAGGGGGAAGATTCAACATAAAGAAAATCTTGAGCAAAAGTTGAATATTGACCCTGAAGATACTCAGCCTATCTCTTCAGTTGCCAAGAGAAGAAGAACTGGCGAAGGGCCGTCTCATTAAGTTCTTTCTTCAGTTATCTACTTGTAATTTGTATTTACATTCTGTAACTTGTATAAATTTCATTCCCTTGTATAAATGAAGTTACCAGTTTGTAACCACAAGGTAGATAATAGATTAAAATCTAACAAACCTAAAAGAAAAACCTAAGGCATTTATTGATCTATAAAAATGCCTTAGATAACTTAGATAGATTTAAATCGAACAAGTACTTCTAGTTCAAACTTGTACAGATACAAGAACTAGAAGAGACTTAGACTATATTTCTAGACAAATAGGGGGAATTTGTTAGGACCAGTTCACCTGGAACTGGCCAGTCACCAGTTCACACTTGCCAGTCACCAGTTGCATCTGGAGACTAGTGAAACTGGTGACCAAGAAGATTTGTTGAGAAATATATTGAAGTCCAGTTGCACCGTACAGTTAACGCAACTGAAGACTTCCTCCAGTTGAGAACTGACCAAGTTGAAGAAGCATTCCAGTTGAAGTCGAAGACAACAAATGGAAGATAGAGAATGCCAATGGCAGCGAAGCCCAGTTGACATTCTAGTCAGTTACAAACTGGAGACCATCAGTGGAAAGCCCTTACAAAGCTTTACACTGATTACGAGGAATTGACTTGTATGCTTTACGTACCTTTACCCGGATAATAAGCCTTATCTTATTATTTAAGTAATAAAAGGTACATAAAGGTGGTTGAGTAAAGTCACTTTAACATGCGACTTTACACTGCCTTTTAAGGAATTAAATGCTATTCCTTAAATGCTCCCAACCACATTTGTACGGCCAAAGTTAACATCCCAATGTTAACTTTGCCTATAAATACAAGTCATTGCACAACAAGAATACTAAGTTAATTCACAAAGATGAATAACTTCACACTTTGCAAACCTGCAATATTCTTGGTGAACTTGTGCAATATTCTCTCAATCGCTAAAAGGAACATTTCATAACTTTAAGTGTTTCGATTGTCTTGAGAAATTCCGAGTGTAGATCGATTGTATTTCCTAGGTTGTTAGGATATTTACATTCGTGTATTATCTTGGTTCCGCATCAACCTTGTAATTTGTTTAATATCAATAAATAAATTACACATTGAAAATACATATTGTCTCATCAAGTCATCTTACAAGTTATTTGTATTATTGCATTGTTCTTTACTTATTGTCATTTATATAAGTAATCTATCTAGAACTTGGTATATACACACTGCAACTGGTCGTCTCCAGTTCAGTGCATATATTGCAAAGTAACTCCACCATCGACATAGAGGTGTCTTCAGTAGTACCATCTAACGAGTTGGGACTTCCAGAGGTTAAATATAAATTTGGGGACAATTGTTTGGGGTCAGAATTCTAATACTATGATCCTGATTAAAGATATTACTAACGTATATTTCTGTTGTACACGATAATGCTTTTGTATTTTGCAGGATCCTGAATTAAGGATCATCATCCAGGATATCCAAGAATAAGCTAACGGTCAAAAACAAATATCTAGCCTCACAAGAAAGAAAAGAAACGTGCAATCCCTTGGATATCGGAACAAACTAGAAGAATAAACGTGTCAAAGAGGACTCAACGTTCACTTTTTCATCTTCAGCACGTTGAACAGTATCACACGGAAGATCCCAGATATTTCGGCTAGTTAGTTAGGGATTTCTATTATAAATAAGAGGTGATTGATCGAGATTAGGATAACTGCTCACACACTTGTATTCGCACACACATACCCACTGCTTTCTTATTTACTTTTACGTTAATTAGCTCGATCAAATCACTCTCACCCTCGTTGTATTGTAATCACCCACAAATAATAATAAAAGAACACAGGAAGGGTCGATTGAATCCTCCCGGGTTTTTTACCTAAGATTTCTTAACTGAATCAAGGGTTTTTCCCCGTCAACAAAATTCTGGTGTCGTTGTCATTTTCATTTTATCTTTAAGATCCTAGCTTTACTTTTCAGTACTTTAATTATATCTTCAACAGTTTTCTTAGATTCTCAAAGTATTTTTGTCTCAAAGGCTTTCATAAAACTCTTAGTTTAAATCGTTATCTTTAAGAAAAACTTTACTTTTATTTGAAGATCCTAAAACACCGAATCCCACTTACAAATCTTCGGTTCTTGAACTATCTTTAATCCTTTGTAAAATTACCTTAGGTAATTTTTGCCCGAAACAGTTTTCACCTTCTCTTAAAATCGCCCGTGTCGCACGTTTATTAATTTCACGGTCGAAGGGTTAAATTCCAAGGTCGTCGAAATTAATTCTGTTGGTTGTCGGTGTTACCATCTATCTCCCGAATTGGCTAACCACGCCACCCATTACACAAACACACAAAAATGGCTAACCACGCCTCCCAAGAAAGTTCAAGATATGGAGACACCCTTAATATCTTGAACACCAACGTCCCTAAGTGAATCTTAAAATTAAGAATCCCCTTCTTAATTTTAATCCCCTCCAAAAAATCAATCCAGTCCCACATACATTATTTTTTAATGCAGGAATAAGTGGAGACTGACAATAATTAAAGATACTGCAAGCTAGGGATCATAGCCTACAAGTGGAACCTTAATTACGCATAAAAGGTGCATGTATCTTACTATCTAATTACTGCGTTGATATGATTACTTACTATTAAAGCAGTCGAATAAGTCAAGGTTAATTATTAACTGACACATGACGTCATTTAGTTGTTACTCATTTCTCATTTTTACCCTTAATAACAGTTTTGATTTTCGAGTCCAAAATAAAATAGATCAAAAGATAGTCTTCATTCAAATTATATTTACGAGAAACTACTCAAAAGCAGTTTTTTACAACCATGATTGATCATACCAAACCAATCTTTCCCCTCCTAAACATTGTTATTCTACGATACACATCCCCTACCGATTCAGATTCCTACCAACAAAAGAGTCTAAAAATATGGGCTATGGCCTTTTCATCATATCCTTCATCGCCCATATAACACAAAAACACCTACAGAAGAACATCCCAGTAGACTGAAGGATTTGTTTCCCTCAACCTTTCCAGGATTGATTTCACTCGACCCAACTCTTCTTTCATGTTCTTGAGTTCCTCCTGAGTTGAACCAAGTTTAATGCAAAGGTCCTTCAAGGCGTTGTTCAGCACTCTGACCTTGACCTCTAAACCAACTTTCACTTGCAGACCCATTTCCTTCTCGGTCTCCACCGATTCTTTATAAGAATTTTTGAGGCTTTGCATTGTCTTAACAATGTCGTCATTGAGTTGGTCCTTCGCAGTATGTTTCTTATCAAGTTCAGTGAGTGACTGAAAAATAACACAAGAACGAATCAGAAATAACAATAAGATCATCAAAATGAAAAATTCTAAATTTACCTCTTGGAGAAAATCGCCCAGGGATTTTAGAGAAGACATATCTTAAAAAGTGTGTTTTTGAAAGATGAAAACTATTTGTGATTTACAAAATAATGAAACTGTTGGCTTATATAGAGGGGTAAAAGATAGGAAATGAACCATCAAGTTGTTACCTATCAAATCAAAACTCTTGGCTATCCGAGTTCCACGCGTCTTATCTTTAAGATGGTTTCAAAATTAACTGTTTGACTTCGGTCAAAGCTTCGTCTAGAAGATTCAAAGTTATTTCAACAAAATTGTTTTTATTAAAATAACTTTGGGGACAATTGTTATGGGTGAAATTTCAAGTACCAATATCTTGAAAGTCCAAGATCTTGACGTATCAGGATCTTGACATAGCTGAATATTCTGATAACTTATTAATATTTTGCTAACGATATGATTCAATTGTTATTATCATTTCCACATGAGTTAAGTATGCAGATTCCAGAATATTCGATGTAAGGCTGTGAAAAATATCTCTAACCATACATAAAGCAAAGTCGCACATGGGACAATCCATCAACACGCAAAGAAGACCCAGTCTCCCAACATAATCGGACTTCAAGTTGATTTCAGCAGGAGGAGAATACATCAACGTTCACTTGACTGGGCAAGATATTCTCCAACGTTCAATTATGGAAGACCTGGAAGATCCCTACAAATTCGCATAGTTAGTTGGTATCTAGGTCTATATAAACGAAGGAGGCTGATCGATTTAGGATATCTTTTGGCTCACTACTCACTTGTATTCACACACACTGTTCTCGATTCTCTCATCTCTATTCTCACACTTAGCTATATCGATCAACCGAATTCCACCATTGTAATCATTTTAACAATCATTAATAAGAGAACAAAGGCAGGGACGATTGCTTCCTTCCGGGGTTTTTATGCCGGCAATCCATAAGGATTAAGGGCTTTTCATCGATAACAAATCTCGGTGTTCTTGTTCCCTTATCTTTACTTTTATTTTGTTAATTGCTAGATTCATACTTTGATTAGCATTACATACTGTTCTTTATATTATTTGGATACTTATTATTTTGTCCTTGATTACATTTGCTCTTTTAATCCTTGTTTAGTCGACATCTTTCTTAAGCAAATCTTTACTTCAATACGCATCTTTGAAACTCAACATATTTTACAAGCCCTTAACCTCACGAACTAAAGTTTGGTTACATAATTAATCTAAGTCTTCAAGGTAGATTATCTTGGGTAATTTTTGACCAAAACACATACTCTTGGTGAACTTGTGCAATATTCTCTCAATCGCAAAAAGGAACATTTCATCACTTTAAGTATTTGGATTGTCAAGAGAATTTCTAGGTATAGATCGATTGTATTTCATAGGTTGTTAGGATATTTACATACTTGTATTATCTTGGTTCCGCAACAACCTTGTAATTTATTTAAAATTAATAAATAAATTACACTTGAAAATTACATATTGTCTCACCAATTTAGTTTACAAGTATTTGCTTATTGCATTGTCTTTTACTTATATATTCTTGTCACCTTATAAGTAATATAACCTAACCTGGTATATACACACTACAACTGGTCGTCTCCAGATCAGTTTGTATATTGCAAAGTAATCTCACCATCGACATAGAGGTGTCTTTAGTTAGTACCATCTATTGAGTTGGGACTTACAAGTGGTATCAGAGCAGAAAGACTAATTTATTGTCTAGATCTGCTTAGATGTCTACTACTGAAGGTGAGAATGGTTCTGGTCATGATGAAAATATTAATAACAATGCACCACCTGTTCAAAATGTTAATACAAACCCTCCTCCTCCTCCTCCTAATGCCCCTAACCATGTCCATGTCCACTATTCTAACACTCCTGTTCCCAAATTTGATGGAAACAGTGAGGCCTTTGGGACATGGAAGGCCAGAATGCTTTTGCATTTTGGTGGGATAGAGAGGTATATGTTGAAAATCCTTAAGGATGGACCACATTTACCCATATCTCATGGGGTTATTCCTTTTCTTGATCCTACTGCATCTAAGAGGGGACTAGAGAAAAGCCTGAAGACCATTGGTCAGATGAGGATCGTAGACTTGTAGACTTGGACACCAAGCTCAAGAATATGATCCTTGGGGCTGTTCCTGAAGACCTTATTCCAACACTTGTGTTGTTCCCCAGTGCCAAGGCAATGTGGGATGAATTGGTCCTTCAGTTTGAAGGAGGTGATGACACCATTGTCACCAGAAAAGTTGCTTTAAACAAGAAGTATGAATCCATCTTTGCTTTACCCAATGAGAGTCTGACTGGTACTTATGCCAGATTTACCAGTGTGATTAATTAACTGAGAGGGCTGGGTGTAGAGAAGGATAAGGATATTCTTCTTGAAAATTTTTGTGATATTCTTCTCTCTAAATGGGCAAATATGGTTCTTGTCCTAAGACAAGGTAAGACCCTGCACAATTACACTCTTGCATCTCTTTATGGAGCCTTCAGATTCACTGAAGATAACAATGCACAAAGACTTGTGGCTGAGCAGGATGCTTTAAACCATGCTCAGAGTTCCAAGGTTGCTAGTCTAACTGAGAAACCTTGTGCTGCTTTAATATCTGCAGAGAGTGTCCAATCACACTCAATGAAGGAGATGTTAAAAAGTTTCTTGAACTCTGGCCTGACCACTGAAATCAGTGATGATTGTGATGAAATTGACAATGATGATCTGGTCGCCATGATTGCTAAAACCTTCAACAGGTTTAAGCATAAATCTAATAGATTTAATGGTTCCAACAATGCTTCCAGCTCCAACTCTCTGGACAAGGCCAATCTTACATGCTATAAGTATGGCAAGAAAGGTCATTTTATGAAGGAATGTAGATCTAGTTAGTCTAACGATCAAACTGGCCCCCTTGTCCCTACTTACAATCGGCCTGATGACAGCTACAAAGCCAAATACAAGAAGCTTAAGGCCCAGATTGCCCTCTTGTCACTTGAAAAAGAGCAGAATAAATGCATGATTGCAAAGACAACTGACAAGTGGGAGTACTATGATGACTCATCAGTTGATGATGAAGAGGAAAGGGACACGTGTTTCATGGCCTTGGAAGAACAACAAAAACATGTGGTGAAGGATGATGTCATCAATGGATGATGGGTGGACATCATATTGAAAAAGGTATGTGATTATGACAATCAAATTGACCCTGAACTGAAACTGGACCTTGCTGAATCACTTAATAGTGAACTGACAGTGAAAGATATTTAGAAACAGTTCTAACTGAATTGAATAATTTAAAACCTCAACTTTCAAATTTGCAAAGTGTCCAGTTGACTCTCAAAGAGTCAGTTTTAAAAGGTGAAACTCTTGAGCTGGAAATCCAAGAGTTAAAAACTGCTTTGGATAAAAAACAAAAACTGATCAAATCCTGGATGAAATCATCTGGATTAATTTATGATGCTGCCACTAGAACACATGCCCACAACAAAAGGCATACAACAGTGGTGATGTTGACATGGCAGTCATCATGCCCAAAATCCACAGTTTGTCACAAAGTCTTAGGCTAGAAACCCCATATGACGAGCCTAAGACAATTAAGATTGAAACTGTTGAGACCACCCCTCCTGAGGTCAAAACTGGAGTTGATCAGGCTAAAGCTCCAGTTAAAAAGGTTGCTGGTGATAAACCTTTACCTCAAAAGTCTAAAGAGCCCAAGACTCAAAAGACCAAGATCCCTGCTGAACCTAAGTCCAAGGTTAAGCTGCCTATTGAAAATGATGTTTTGTCAAAACTGGAATGTCAACTCCAACTTTTGTCAAGGCAGGTTCAGAGTTGCACTGCCAGAATCAAAAATCTGGAAGGAGCTTCGTCTTCTTCAGTTGAAAAATAAAATGTTAAAACCCCCTCAAAACAAAAACAAATTGTTCCATCTGGAACTAAATCTGAAAAGAAAAAGGGGAAGAAACCTCTCAAACCAATCGTTTTTACTCCTGGACCTGAAGCTGATAAAAATGCTCCAGTTCCAGCCTCCAGTTCCACACCACCAGAATCAACTAAGACTTCCCAGGCAGAGTCCAGTGAACCCATCAAGAAAATATGGGTTCACAAAAAGAACTAATGATTTTTGTGGTTGTGCAGGGCGATCAAAAAAAGAACACCTGGTATCTGGACAGCGCAGCTGGCCGGACTATGACCGGATGTAAGCCCCTGCTGGAAGAGTTCACTGTCCAAGATGGACCGGCAGTGACGTTTGGTAATGATGAAAATGGAAAGACTGAAGGATATGGTGTAATCAATAATGGACAAGTCCAGTTCACCAGAGTTGCATTTGTGAATGGTTTGAAATATAACCTGATTAGTGTCAGTCAACTGTGTGATGATGGATACAAGGTATTGTTCGATATTGCTCAAGGCACCATATTTAACAAGGATTGGAAAGTGGTGATGATTGCACCAAGAAAGGGAAATGTGTACATCATGGATATGGAACCAGCTCCAAAAGAGCAGTGCTTCTATACCAAGGCAGATGAGGACACCAACTGGTTATGGCATAAAAGGTTATCCCATCTTAATTTCAAAAACATCAACAAGTTGTCTAGAAAACAACTGGCTGATGGGATACCTCCAGTTTCCTTTAAAAAGGAAAAGCCATGTCCAGGGTGTGAGATGGGCAAGCAGAAAAGGGCCAGTTTCAAGACTAGGCAAAACTTTAGCATCACTGAACCTCTTCACATGCTTCATATGGATCTCTTTGGTCCAGTGAATGTTCAAACTAGAGCTGAAAAGAAGTATACTCTAGTTGTGGTTGGTTAATTCACCAGATATTGTTGGGTGGTATTCCTCAGATCAAAAAGTGATGCATGTAACAACCCTCAATTTCCGACTAGGACAATTTACTTAGATTTATCTAGGTATTTATCCCTAGAGATTTATTAAGAAAATTGACCTTCTAGACATTTAGGGCATGGTGATATTTGCCCTCTAGTTCAATAGAATGCTCAAAGTTAGCTAATCATCTTAGAAATGCCATCCATAATGACAAAAGATTATCAAAATCAATCTCAAAGTTTATGGAAAACGATAACTTTGTAAGTATATGATCTAAACAAGAATGTATATAATGATCCAAATGACTCAACAACTCAAATAATAACCAAGTACATCAATAAAATTTACAAGTTAAGCACATATGTATATACATACACGACATAAATATATATTGCAACATTTGAATAAGTCTTCCAATTAGAAAATATGCATACAACTTAAACTTATTATAAATATAAACTCTTATAAAATCCACCAATCAACATACAACTAACCCACTTATTCTTACACTCACACATAAATATACATCACATATACATATACATGCATACAAACACTAGTTAGGACTTAAACCCAACACAAACCACTTGGGTTAACCAATGAATTCACTCCTAACCCACTACACCACTCCATTAGACCAATAGGCATCCTCCTAACTCCTTTTCCCCCTCTCTCCCACGTCCATACATCTGCACACACCACCCCCACACCTTTCATTCTTGAAAACACAACACACACTCCTCCCAAAAACTTTCTCTCAACTATCTCCATCTCCTTCTCCATTTTCGGATTCTCCAAGGCAAAATGGAGCTTGAAACTAACTAATCTAATGTAATAATAAGTCCTATTGATCATCTATCATCTAGAGTCATGTATGGTGGAAGCTTGGAGGTGATTTGGAGGCAACAACCACCCGAAATCAGCCCCTAAAGTGGCTGGTCGAACAGCAGCAGAAAAAGGAGCAAAACATCTCCAATCTTCTTCTTTTCTTTTGATTCTTGATTATCAAAGGGTACCCAACATGTTCCTTTGTTTGTTCTTCATCTTTTCCTTCATTTTGTAGCTCATACTCCATTCTTTTCAAGCTTGTTACAGCCAACAAACCATTCGTGGGCAGCCATCAAGAACAAGACCCAACAACACTCTTGATCTTCTTGTTTTGATCTTCAAAGGTTGTTAGCTTGAACTCTCTTGAATCTCACTTTACTAATCTCTGATTTCTTGAACTAAAAACACATAGATCTACACATGCATGAATATTTAAAAGATTGATCTAAAAGAAATAATGGTGAATGCAAGAGATGATAATGGATTGAATGTAAAAGTGTTAGATCTTAACATGCATGCTTAGATTTATACTAGTTTATGTTGATTTTGAATTTGGATGTGAGAAGGATCTTTGGATGATGATTGATGATTTTGAAATTGATAATAATCTGTAAATTTGATGTTAAGAGCTACAAAATAAAGTATTAATCTTGTAAATGATAAACTCAAGTGTTAATTAAGCAAGAATGGTCATTGGTGAGTTGATATAATCAAGAACATTCTGATAGAAATAATCTTCTGTCTTGGAACGGATAAACTGAGCATGTGAGGGCCGTTTCAAGAAAAACTTTCAAAATAAAAGTTGTAGATAAACGAGTTAAATTTAACCACCAACTGGAATCACTCAAAAATACTGAACCAAACAAAAGATATGATTTTTCTACTAAAACTGGTCAAAACTGCATTTTTGTCTTAATATTTTATCAACTTTAACAATTTTTATCTCCTAATACATAAGGTTCCAGGAGGCCATACTTGGTGTAAAGTAAGTACAATGTGTCCTAAACTTAAAATAAAATCATGGAATTTTTATTAAGAGCAAAACCCAAAGAACTTTTATAAAACTTTCGAGTATGCAAAACAGTGACTGTTTTGACCACTTCCATTTATAAAAATATTTAGAGGTAGTAAACATTATTTATAAATTAATCCAAAATTCACAAAAATATTAGACACATATATGTAACTGTACAAAAATCACGAAGGTCCAGATAATTCGATTTAATCACAAAACAGTAGACAACATTTTATAAAATTGATGTATGAAAACAGAAAAATAAGAAGAAAACTATCAAAGTATGTAAATGGGCTAAAGAATACACTAAGGCCATAATGGGCTAACTTGGCCCAAATAATGAACCCAAATGAAGCCACGTTACCGAAATTCCAACAAGATATAAATACGTATAATGAGAAATTGACTTTCTCTATCAAATACCCTCTAACTAAATATTGTGAGCAATGTAATACACTTGAACTCCATAATTTAATAACAATCAAAGATGGGCAAGTCTACTAGAACACATCTCATGATCTAGCATACTAGTTCATGTCACACGAACTCATGTCGTGCATATATATACTATGGTTTAGGCTTGCTTGGTGAGGAACATTACTAGGAGAACTTTCACATTGTCAAGAAGCAACACTCTCTAATCAAGTGAGTCATAGCCCCCTTTCAAACTCTTTATATGTTTTACTTGCGGGGTGAAAAGCATGATTAATTAAAATGACTTTCTCTTATGAAATGATTCTTTGAAACAATGATAATGATATGGGAATTATATTGTATGTTCAACGTGTTATATGCTATATGATGAGCTTGAGTACTGTCAAACGGTGGTCCCCTGTACACTACTATTAACTCTTTGAGGCCTGTAGTTAGAGGGTTGCGCAACTAGGATTCGTCCCCTCACTCACCAAGATGGCAGCGGGTTGACTGGCCGTCTTTGTGGCCGCCCTCATCTCCGGTCTGCCTAGGGGTGCTCTAATCTACTTTATATTATCGGTCGTCTCCATGGCACGACCCCTTTATTATTATTATTGCACGTGATTGACAGCATGTGCTTCTATTATCATTTCTTCGGGACATATTATCATTATTATTATTTGGACGTGAAAGGGTCTTAGTAGTGGCTCAAGCACAAACTCATCAAATTATACCTTTGGCCAAGTGTTATTGATATTATTTATGGTTGGTTATTATGGATTGAACATACGGTTTGGGTATTGGACCTAATATGGAATATTGAAAGTTGTTGAATTGGCGATATCGAAATTTTGATGACCGAATGGTTTTGGTGTGATGTATGATGAATCGATTTATATATTTTTCT
Organism: Erigeron breviscapus; assembly: GCA_034093135.1. NCBI lineage: Eukaryota > Viridiplantae > Streptophyta > Magnoliopsida > Asterales > Asteraceae > Erigeron > Erigeron breviscapus. The sequence goes on along the minus strand of CM067173.1, from coordinate 42,778,891 downwards.
CTCACGATGAATTTGACAAACGAGAACTTTATAATTTACCATGGATATGTAACGAAATCTACTTAAAAACCTATGCACTCACCAACTACGTTTTCGTAGTTGACACTTTTCTTCATGCTTTTCAGGAATTAGCGTAAGCTTTGAGGAATTATATGCATCATGATTATTTGCATTGCACTTGGGAGTCAAAGATCAAACCTTGTGATGGGCAATGGAATCCGCCTTGATCATTGTAGTATATCATCTCATGTATTTGTTATTTGTTTCGTGGACTCAATATCCAAGTATAGTAGACGTATTGTACTTGGGAATTGGTTCACATGCATGTACATTGTAAAATTATTTTTATCAAATAAAGCAATGGTGAATGTTATCTATTATCCCTTGTTTTGAATACTCGAATTTCTGTACATCTCATCGTTCCGCCTTAGTTGGGGTGTTACAATGTAGCTGCTGAAATCATCTCACTCATCAAGAGAATTGAGCTCAAATACACTCTAAAAGTCTGTCAGTTGAGAACTGATAATGGAACAGAATTTCAGAACAAGACTCTTGAATCCTTCTGTACTGACACTGGCATCTCTCAAAACTTCTCATCAGCACACTTTCCAAAGCAAAATGGAGTTGTGGAAAGAAAGAATCGCACACTGATAGAAGCTGCCAGAAGTATGCTATCTGAATCTGATCTTCCCACCAGTTTTTGGGCTGAAGCAGTGGCAACTGCATGCCACACCCAAAACAGGCCAGTTTATGTCAAAAGACATAGGAAGACTGCCTATGAAGTGTTAAGGAATCGAAAAACAAATATTGGATATTTCCATGTATTTGGCTGTCCAGTTTATATGCTAAATGATTCCAGTCAGCTTGGAAAATTCGATGCAAAAGCTGATGAAGGTGTGTTTCTAGGCTATTCAGATATCCGAAAAGCCTTTAGAGTTTATAATTATAGACTCCAAAAGGTTCATGAGTCAATTCATGTCACATTTGATGAATCAAATGATGCAATCAACAAAAGATTAAGTCTTGATATCTCTCCAGTCATTCCATTAAGTTTTGGTGAAACTGACCAAGTTCATCAGTAAGATATTTCACCAGAAAATGTTTCCAGTCACACTGAATTGGAACCAGTTGCAAAGAAGATAACAACCAGTGACACTTCATTTTATCCCTCCATCAGCTTTAAATTACCACAAAAACTGGTGATTGGATCAGATGTACGTACCACTACAATATCAACACCTGTTCAAACTCCTCCAACACCTCCATTTCTTCAAGAAATGCCTTTAACTGAAGAATTTCATGATGTAAATCGCGACCTCATCGATTCTGATGAAGATGTTGAAGTAGTTTGGGCTGATCCTCCTCCAGAAGTCACATCAACTGAAGAGGTTCCACAGGTGACTTGCACTGATATTGTTGTAAGAAATCCTGGTCAATACTCTAGGTGGACAAAAGCACATCCAATTGATCAGATCATTGGAGAGTCCAGTAGAGGGGTTCAAACCAGAAGAGCCACTAGCGAACAATGCTTAAATGTCACCTTCTTATCACTGATTGAACCGAAGAAGATTGACGAGGCTATGACAGACCCAAGCTGGGTAGAAGCAATGCAAGAAGAGTTTATCCAGTTTGAAAGGAACAATGTATGGGAACTTGTTCCTTGTCCACCAGGGTTAAAGAAAGAACCCATTGGTACTAGATAGGTCTACCGAAATAAGATGGATGAAGATGGCAATGTTGTAAGAAACAAAGCCAGATTGGTTGCCCAGGGTTATTGTCAAGCAGAGGGCGTTGACTTTGATGAGACTTTTGCTCCAGTTGCTAGACTTGAAGCCATCAGAATTTTCATGGCTTATGTAGCCCATCTGCAGTTCAAGGTCTACCAGATGGATGTCAAAAGTGTGTTCCTGAATAGAACACTGGAAGAAGAAGTGTATGTTAAACAAACTCCAGGCTTCATTGATGAGAATCATCCTCACTGGGTATATAGACTGAACAAAGCTTTGTATGGTCTAATACAAGCCCCAAGAGCCTGGTATGACACTTTAGCTAAACATTTTCTCAAAATTGGCTTTAAAAAAGGTGCAATAGATAATACCTTGTTTATTTTAAAAGAAAAAGGTAAGTATCTTACTGGATATATTTATGGTTGGTTATTATGGATTGAACATACGGTTTGGGTATTGGACCTAATATGGAATATTGAAAGTTGTTGAATTGGCGATATCGAAATTTTGATGACCGAATGGTTTTGGTGTGATGTATGATGAATCGATTTATATATTTTTCTCTCACGATGAATTTGACAAACGAGAACTTTATAATTTACCATGGATATGTAACGAAATCTACTTAAAAACCTATGCACTCACCAACTACGTTTTCGTAGTTGACACTTTTCTTCATGCTTTTCAGGAATTAGCGTAAGCTTTGAGGAATTATATGCATCATGATTATTTGCATTGCACTTGGGAGTCAAAGATCAAACCTTGTGATGGGCAATGGAATCCGCCTTGATCATTGTAGTATATCATCTCATGTATTTGTTATTTGTTTCGTGGACTCAATATCCAAGTATAGTAGACGTATTGTACTTGGGAATTGGTTCACATGCTTGTACATTGTAAAATTATTTTTATCAAATAAAGCAATGGTGAATGTTATCTATTATCCCTTGTTTTGAATACTCGAATTTCTGTACATCTCATCGTTCCGCCTTAGTTGGGGTGTTACAATGTAGCTGCTGAAATCATCTCACTCATCAAGAGAATTGAGCTCAAATACACTCTAAAAGTCTGTCAGTTGAGAACTGATATTGTTGTAAGAAATCCTGGTCAAAACTCTAGGTGGACAAAAGCACATCCAATTGATCAGATCATTGGAGAGTCCAGTAGAGGGGTTCAAACCAGAAGAGCCACTAGCGAACAATGCTTAAATGTCACCTTCTTATCACTGATTGAACCGAAGAAGATTGACGAGGCTATGACAGACCCAAGCTGGGTAGAAGCAATGCAAGAAGAGTTTATCCAGTTTGAAAGGAACAATGTATGGGAACTTGTTCCTTGTCCACCAGGGTTAAAGAAAGAACCCATTGGTACTAGATAGGTCTACCGAAATAAGATGGATGAAGATGGCAATGTTGTAAGAAACAAAGCCAGATTGGTTGCCCAGGGTTATTGTCAAGCAGAGGGCGTTGACTTTGATGAGACTTTTGCTCCAGTTGCTAGACTTGAAGCCATCAGAATTTTCATGGCTTATGTAGCCCATCTGCAGTTCAAGGTCTACCAGATGGATGTCAAAAGTGTGTTCCTGAATAGAACACTGGAAGAAGAAGTGTATGTTAAACAAACTCCAGGCTTCATTGATGAGAAGCATCCTCACTGGGTATATAGACTGAACAAAGCTTTGTATGGTCTAATACAAGCCCCAAGAGCCTGGTATGACACTTTAGCTAAACATTTTCTCAAAATTGGCTTTAAAAAAGGTGCAATAGATAATACCTTGTTTATTTTAAAAGAAAAAGGTACAAATTTATGTTGATGATATTATATTTGGGTCAACTGATGATGCAATGTGTAAAAGGTTTTCTAAAATCATGTCATCTGAGTATGAAACGAGTTTAATGGGTGAATTAACATTTTTCTTGGGTCTTCAGATTAAACAAACTCCAGGCTTCATTGATGAGAATCATCCTCACTGGGTATATAGACTGAACAAAGCTTTGTATGGTCTAATACAAGCCCCAAGAGCCTGGTATGACACTTTAGCTAAACATTTTCTCAAAATTGGCTTTAAAAAAGGTGCAATAGATAATACCTTGTTTATTTTAAAAGAAAAAGGTACAAATTTATGTTGATGATATTATATTTGGGTCAACTGATGATGCAATGTGTAAAAGGTTTTCTAAAATCATGTCATCTGAGTATGAAACGAGTTTAATGGGTGAATTAACATTTTTCTTGGGTCTTCAGATTAAACAAACTGAAAGTGGAATTTTCATAAACCAAGAGAAATATGTCAGAGATTTGTTAAGAAAATACAAATATGATTCAATCCCTTCTAAAACCACACCAATTGCAGCACCATTAAACTTGGACTCTGACCCAACTGGCAAACCAGTGAACACCACTGAATATCGTGGTATGGTTGGTTCACTGATGTATTTAACTGCCAGTCGACCAGATATAATGTTTGCAACATGTCTATGTGCCAGATTTCAGGCTAACCCAAAAGAATCACATTTTCATGCTGTTAAGCGCATCTTCAGATACCTAAAAGGGTGTCCTAGCCTTGGTCTTTGGTATCCCAAAGGCTCAGGGTTAGATCTAATGGGTTATTCAGATTCAGATCATGCTGGTTGTAAGATAGATAGAAAGTCAACAACTGGAGGTTGTCATTTCCTTGGAGGAAAACTGGTGAGTTGGACCAGCAAGAAGCAGACGTCAGTCTCTATGTCCTGAGGCAGAGTACATTTCTGCGGCCAGTTGTTGTGCCCAGATTCTCTGGATCAAGAACCAGTTATTAGATTACGATCTAAAATACAAAAGAACACCAATCTTTTGTGACAACACCAGTGCAATTGCTATATCTCACAACCCAGTGATGCACTCTAAGACAAAGCATATTGACATCAGGTATCATTTTATTCGTGATCATGTTATGAAAAGAGACATTGAAATTCATTTCATCCCCACTGACAAACAGCTTGCTGATGTTTTTACAAAACCTCTTGATGAGAAAACTTTTAAACATCTCATCAGTGAGTTGGGAATGCTAAATCCTTAAAACTGGAGACTTTGTGTATGAACGCGTCAGTGACACTGATTACTATCTTGGCACTAATTGATTTATGGATCATCATTCTAGGGGGAAAGACTCAAAATATTTTTCTGACTAAAATTCATTTTATCTGAAAAATTATAACTGGAGAACTCTCCAGTTGAAACTGGCACTGGACTAATCCTCCAGTGTACATGTTTGGTCTTGTCTTAAAACTGGTGGTCAACCAGATTTCATAACGTTGTATAATACTTGGTCAATTTTTGTGACACGTGATGGTACTTGAGTGTTTTAACCCACTCACAACTGTCACATGACGTGTCAAAGATATTTTTGTAAAAAGATGCACTATTTATGGGGATTGTACAAAGTTAGTGGGCAAGTTGGAAATTAAGCCGTCGTAGCATTTAATGCTGACACGGTGAATTAATTTTATTTTCAAAATTCAAATTTTATTTTCATCAAAACATCAAATCAATTTGTATTTTGAGAATTAAATATTCATGGTATTTGGCTTTTGGGATTCAATTCCATTATAAATACCCCTTATTTACTCCGATCCCATTTACTTCTTTTCACATTCTTTCATTTACTCCCAATCATCAAGATTGCTTCTTTTCTCTCTCTGCTTCATAAATCCAAAACCCTAATTCCAAAATTTTCAATTTCAATTTCATCTCTTCATACAATGGCTCCTAAATCTTCTCATAGCAGAGACATAAATCTGCTCACTGTCCCATATAATCCATCGCCAGATGTCAAACATGCCACTGGTGCCCCTTTAAATCCAAAACCCTAATTCCAAAATTCTCAATTTCAATTTCATCTCTTCATACAATGGCTCCTAAATCTTCTCATAGCAGAGACATAAATCTGCTCACTGTCCCATATAATCCATCGCCAGATGTCAAATGTAACATCCCAAAACTTAATCGTTTCTGTTGACTAACGTCGTTAGGTCAAATTCTAAGTCCGTGATATGTTATGTGGTAAAATGTGTG
>CM067173.1:42649368-42772111 GCA_034093135.1 Erigeron breviscapus | reverse complement strand
GTACACTGGCAAAGATAAGGTGTTGTCCAATTTGTAGAAATGTCTAACAGCAAAAAATAACAAGAACCTAGTAAATACTTGGGATACACATTTGGCAAAGTATAGCTAAACTTTATCTTCACTTGGAAATAAAAAGATTGTAATTGTAAACCCTTTATTATCAGTTTCTGCCCAAAAATAAGTCAAGGATTTATTAAGGATGGCAATGACCCATAGAAAATCGACACATATATGTCAATAATGAAGGTATACATAAATCTGGCAAAGGGAATCATGGATAAAAAGTGGCATTATTTTGCCACAATAAATTTGATTTCCTAGCCACATTATCCAAGACAAATATACAAGTTGGAATTCTCTGCCACTATGTTTTGAATTTCATTAGAGTTTTTCGAATTTCCTATATCAATAGGCCTACATCTAGGATATTTGGAAGCTACATGTCATTTTACTTGAAGCAATGAAGCAGTTATACCCATCTAACGAACAAAAAGGGTTTCGAATTTCCACCTAATCCAAGTGATGTAAGGATTCGAGTATCTAAATTTATGAAGAATGCATCCAACCTCATGGCCAAATATAATATATATATATATATATATATATATATAATATATATATATATATAATGCATAAGAGTATATTTGCCACAATCCCACATACTGCCAAATCATGGAGAATGGGTCTCATTATTTTGCAAGTTTTCAGTACAAGTTAGCATGATTACAAACATATTTCTATCAAGAAGTTTGACAAGTAGGGACGTGCATGTCCTAAAAGTCTACATCTTAGCAAGTAAAGTTATTGAAGTCTCTAATATATATTTCGACCAAGCATACAAGAATATGGGGTGAATACCTTCACACTTTGGAAATCTGAATAAAGATTGGAGTTCCAGGTCCTGGGTCGCACACCACTTCCTTGAAAGAAGGAAATCAAAATCCTTTGAAATGGGATCTGCACAGAAAAAGTAAGAAAAAAGTTTACATACAAAAAAAATTTTGCCTAATATTTTTTATATCTAAACTTGGGGGGATTTGATCCCGTATAGATATCCGGAGGTTGAAACAAAGTTTAAAGTTGTTATGGAAACCAAGAAATCTGATTCTTGGCCGACCCGGTAAGACTAATCGGGTCTATAAACGGGTAAGATGGAAACATAGCCAGGCGACATACAAATAAAGGAACAAAAAGATAGATATCCGGTGGTTAAAACAATTGTTATAGAAACCAAGAAAAGATGATTTCTTGGCCGACCCGGGTAAGTCTAACCGGGTGAGATGGAAACAAACCGGGTCTACAACCGGGCGAGCAAACAAATCGGGTCAACAACCGGGCGAGACGAAACATATCCGGGTGAGCAATAGGGTCGGCCAAAAAGGATGGCAAAAAGATAATGAATAAAGAGATCGATCCGATAATAAAAACCTGATGAGTTAAGAGAGCGGGTCGGATAGCTTGCTCCTTGATTTCCCTCTGCCCGCTCCGATATATATGTCCGGGTCGGAATTGGGGTAGGCTTGGATTGCTTCTTTTGATTTCCTCCCACTGCGATATATATAGATATATATATAGATGTAAATAAATGTGTGCGAAACTAAAAAGTACCCGGGTCTACCTCCGGGTCGGATTTCTATCACACGGATATCTCATGAACTTACTAATGTCCCCCTTTACTTTCTCTTTTATGAGCCGCCCCATCCATCTAAATATATATATATATATATATATGTATATACTATTATTATATATGTATATATATATATATATATATTTTATTTATAATAAGAGGGGAGTAAAGATGGACTTCTTGGAGGAGGAAAGATGGACTTCTGAATGCATAACAATTATGGGCCCAATGCAATATGCTTGGAAGTTCACATGGATCATATAACGTATACTTTTAAATATACTTTATACTGTATATCGTTACCACAAAAAGGAATTCACTATACAAGAATATTAGAAAGAAGCCTGGGACTTACTTAATATTCTTGTATAAATACTCTTCGAGAATTCAATCAAATGCAATTCACATTCAATACTCACAAGCAATCAAGATTCAATCATAGCAATCAAGATTCATATCATATTTATTACACAATCATTGCCACCTTAGGCTCGCTAGGAGCTTGTTAGGTTTGCACTGAATTACCAGGAGTTGTGATGATTGTGTAATCTTAGTCCGTCACTGAGCCAATCAATTTAGGTTCAAACATAAGACATAAAGTCACTTTATCCAACATGCTTTATGTACTTTTATACTTTAATCAAAAACAAATGCTATTGTTCGGATAATAGTACATAAAGCAAAAAGGTCTTCCTCGTAATCAGTGTAAAGCTTTTCACTGATGATCTCCAGTCTTGATCTGGGCAGAATGTCCACTGGGCTTCGCTGCCATGGCCATTCTCTTTCTTCCACTTGTTGTCTTCGACTTCAATTGGAATGTTTGTAATATCTGGTCAGATCTCAACTGGAGTGAAGCTCCAGTGGCATCAACTGTACACTGGCCACTAGACTTCATATATTTCTGGATAAATCTTCTGGTCTCCAGATGCAACTGGAGACGCTCCAGTGTCTCCCGTAAAACTGGACCTAACAAATTCCCCCTATTTGTCCTGAATAGGGTTTTTCTTTTTATGCTTGTTAGATTTAATCAGTTATCTATCTTGTGGGTTACAAATTGGCAACTTCATATATACAAGAAATTGAAAATTTACACAAGTTACAAGTTTGCAAAATGAAAATACAAGTAGATAACAAAGAAGAAGAACATTAATTTGATGGTCCTTCTATTCTTCTTCTTTTGGTCAGTGAACCAATAGGTTGAGTGTCTTCAGGGTCTATATGTAATCTGAGCTCCAGATTTTCTTTGTGTTGTATTTTGCCCTTCAACAAATTGGTCCATGCTTTCTCAACCCTATTCTTCACTGACTTAGCTTCCAAAACATTCACCATCTCCACCCATTCACTGAACCCATATTGCAACACTGAAGAATTATCAGTTTTCACCAGTGGCCCTTTGGTATAACTGATTTGAACATGAAAGACTTTAGTGCCTGGCTTGATGAAAATGTTGACTCCATTAATGGCACCGCTGTGCTTCCTCCTTGACATGATTGAGGAATAATAGGCTCTGGCTTCAGATTCATTTGATATTCTAACTTTTTCAGATCCAGCAGCCTGCACAGCAGCCTTGATATCATCATTTGACACTTCACCAGTGGGTTCAACAAATGTCCTTAGGTCTGCATCCCTTGGCAAGGGTTTTCTTCTTGGTTGACCTTTGGACTTGGGTGGATTCAACACCCTTTTAATTACTTTATCCACATTGTGATTTCTCCTTTCAATTCCAAGGGTTCTCATTTCTTTGGCCTTCTCTACTGAAACATTTATTGTCTTGGCATCGAAAGCAACTTCATCATCTGGATAGTCTTTTTCAAGTTCAATATCAAGTTTTTCCATTAAAGCACCAACTATCCTTTGATCATTCTTTACTCTTGCATATTGCTCCAGTGTGATTCCCAACAAACCGGCATCACTGGAATCTAAGGCACCCAGATCTTGTATTTGTGCCCTGGCCACCCTTTGGTCTTCCTTTCTCTTTCTTTTTCTTTCTTTAAGGGCATGGCCAATAGCTGCCAGACTTCGACTATCACTTTCAGTCACTGGAGGAAGTTGATCGATGTTTCTAGTTTCCAGCACACTGGCTTCAGTACCAGTTGCCTTTGCTTGTGTTTCAGTAGCCATCACAAGGGCAGTTTCAGTTGCTTTGCCTTTACCCTTGTCCACATTCCCCCTATCAATCACATCATCAAATTGTTAAATGATTTTCTGACCAGCATCAGTACTGGCAGCACCAACAACTTGCCTTTCACTTGGTTTAGGTGCAAGTACAGCTACAGATCTTTCCCCCTTGGCAACGTCTAGACCTGCCCTAATTGCTTCCCAGTCTGAATTACTATGGGGCAACCTGTCTAGACTCTGCCACGATTGCATGTCCTTGCACTCCTTAAAGACTGTGCAAATCACCGTGATAGTTCTCCAGAGATGATTGGTCTCTCTCGACTGGGCCATTACATTTATAGACAGATTATCTTGTCCAGTCTTAATATCTTTAATCAATTGAGCATCATCTGGAGAGAGACCAGCAGTCACAAACTCTTTCTCTTTGACAACCTCTTTTTCTTTCTCCTTACTAACTTCAGTTGCTAGTTTTTCAATTGCAGTTGAGTGTTCATTTACCTTGGCAGCCAGATTATCGAGACTACCCTTCAACAAATCAACCTGAGAAGTAAGTGGGGCCAGGTCAACCTGTGAAGGAGCAATCTTGGTGATCTCAGACATCACCCTTTGGAGAAAACTTTCTTCTTTGGCAGCCAATGCACTTTGGATCTGCTGGCCAACTGAGTTAGCAAACTATTGCCCAAGCTGTTCAGTATCCACTCCAGGTTTTTGCAATAATGCATCAACCTTTCTCTCCAGTTCTTTAACATCTTCTGATGAAGTTCTGACAGTATTATTGAGAAGACTGGAGATGGAGGAGTGTACCTTGGTTTGAGTTAGCTCAAAAGCTTCTTTCAAATTTCGAGCATGGTGTTGCAGCTAGTGACTAACTCATTCATCTTGTTGAATACCAAGTCCTCATTTGCAGCGAACTTGTTGATCCCCAAGTCTACCACTTTCTGATTTGTTACATTATCTTTATTGTACCTGGAGATCGACTTAGAATTCTTGTCTATGGTCTTATGAACATCATCCACCCTTTTAATAAGGTTTCGGATGTCGGTTTGGAAACACACAAATTGACTGTCCAGTGACTGAGGGGAAGGCGTCACTGGACCGGCAATAGGTTCAACTGGAGCAACTGGAGGAGGCATATTTAGAGAAGCCTCAACTGTTGGCAAGCCTGTAACACCCTGCTTTATAAAAATGCGGATTTCAAAAAAACTTCAACGTAAAACATAACTCCGTTAAGTAAAGTGCGGAAGCAACGTTTTAAGAACCCATTTGATCCCTAACGGAATCAACAAAACATAATAAATGTCTTAAAAGGTGTTACCAACAGTATCATCACAATAACCCAAATGAAATCCACAATCAATGTAAAAGACGACCAGCATAATAATGGCCAAACGGCTAAATAAAGCCACAGTCCTCAAGCTCCACAAGTAGCTACCCATCTCACCATCTATCGATCAACTTCAAGTCCTAACCTGAGGGCACAACATTTTTTTTTCCACAAAACACAAGTGTCAGCTTAAAAGCCGAGTAAGATAACATGTTAGTACAAAACAAGGATTGCCAATTAAAACATTTTAATAAAGAATATATCTCACACATATGTATAGGCACAATCACAGAATTCCACGTAAACAACATTATAAGGATATTTAATCCTATAAAGTGCCTAGCAATCCTTATTATTCCACGTTACAACATAATTTCCACGTTCCACGATATCCACGTATAGTTATGCCATTATAGTCAACAATAAAATATTTGTGTCTAGGCGGTCAGAAGACCTTACAGGAACCTCACACCCGACATGATGGGTAACCTTTCGGGGTCCATCGGCGTCGTTATGGATAGGCATAACCAAATCCACGAGTAACCCGTTTCCGCACGTATGGTGGTCAATCACTCCACCCGGTATACTCTTTCCACGATGATTGAGTCACACGGGAAGCATGTACATTGCCCCCGAGTGATCCACGTACACAAGAGTCCATTAGACTAATGTGGGTTAAGCTTAACACTTTTCCACGTTGTGCTCGAGACTTAAACACACTATAAATTCCACGTTAACACACGATAATTCCACGTTATATTATTAGTGCCCTTAACGTGCTTCGTGACATGGCAACTTAAATAAGTCTAGTGTACTATGTGTACAAGCCAACAACAAACAACTATCACACAACAAACCATGTATCACAAACATATATACATAATCATGCATAAAATGTCCACAAGCAACCCCTCCGTACATCCCATACCCAACATACGCATGAGATAGTTAAAACATCATAAAAGGGGAAGTAATTATCAAATCTATGTTTTGTTGTGTACCTCGTATGTCAAAAGTAAGTTATCTTACCTCTTGAACCTTCTTATACAACAAACAATGTGTTACCGTGCTTGGTATGCATTCCAACAGCCTAAGACCGAACATATGAACGAAAATTAAGTAAAAAACATCACACTACTCTGATTATTCAATGATTATGATTAATATGATGTCTAAACACCATAAATTCACATAAACAACTTCCCTTAAAAATATAGAGGATTTCAGCACTACGCGTCTGTCAAAAACCACGTTTTTCACAAACCATTACCAAACCAATTAACAAACCGTTTATCAAATATAACTCTTTTATCTAACAATAGCCATTGGAATCTCCTCAATACGATTTTTCATTATTTTTCTAGAAATATTTCAAGATTGACTTGTTGAACTCGTCTAGAATCTGACCACTTTTAGTAATTAGTATTTTAGACAAACTACGAAGCAAAATCAAAGAAAACTTTGTTCTAGACGAATTTAATAGACACATATACCTTTTCAAAAATATAAGGCTCGACTTCTATAAATTTATGATGAATGAGTTATGATTTTTGTAAAACAGATGAAATTTAAGCCCTACCGAACCCTTCCAACATCCAACCACGACTTCCAGGACATTAATACATATAATATATGACCCAATTCATGGTTTGGTTCCAACTCTTGGTCCTGGAATCATTCGGTTACAATATGGATAACAAAAACCCCTAAATAACATCTGAATTCGATTAAATGATTGTCAGTTACCCATCTTAGGTTATGGACCAGAAATAAACCCTAAATTAACACTATAACAATCAACAATAGGTAGGAGAAATGGTCAATACCTGTATGGGAGATATATCACACGAATTCAACACTAGAACTCTCTCAAATCAACATCGTAATCAATAAAATGCAATGGGAAAAGTTTAGGGCTTCAAGGGTTGCTATGGAGGCTAATTGAAACTGAAAAATGAGTGATTAGAAGCCCTAATTACACCTTAATTCTCTAGATTTTAGTTTGCTCTAATGTCCACTTAAGCCCCTCATCTTTCAACTATTTAACAAACTCTCTTGGCTACATTTAACGACATCTAACTCTTAATGATAACACCAACCGACAAGTCAACCACATTATCGTATCTCACGACTACATTAACAACAAATCATTAACCTATGACCTATCCACACATACGAAATATTAATTATCAAACTACAACACATTAACCGCTAAAGCAATCTACGGCACAACGACAATAACTGTCACCACTTACTCGACTTAATTGACAAAATCTATTCCACATATTTAACTACATATAATCCACGTCACATATAAAATTATGAACATTTTAATTTATCACATTTACACACATATAAAACTTAACGAAATGCTAAGTTTGACTAATGAAAAAGTCAACATCATTGAGGTAAAATCTAGGATGTTACAATTATCTCCCCCTTAAGAAGATTCTGTGCTCAGAATCTTTGGTCACGCAAAATAGCATCTACTAAGAGAGTCAAAACGTATTTTCCAATAACCACTATAATAAACCACACGTAGCACATTATGTTAGAATGACATTTAAAGAAGTACGGGCATCCTTACCTAAACTAGTATCTGTTATTATGACGTCCATAACATCCATCATGATTCTCAATAAGACCTCGATAGATGACTATCGAATTCTAGCAAAATAATCTCCTCACAAATGCTTAAATCCACTTCTGCTTCAAGCAGACCTCATAATACTAGGAATTTGCAAACAAATTAGACAGATTGATACTGCTAGCATATGAGCAATCTTACACCTACTTATTAATCTACCACTACCATGGGGTTATATCACATTAACCATAATCGTCTGTTGTATGTAAGTTGTAGGCCTACATATTCTGCATCTAATAAATCTTTCGTGTATATCAAACATATAGCCATTCGTTTACTAAAAATTGATGACGTAGTAATCTCATTAAAACTATTATTGAGGTTCCATTTTCATTTATTGTGAAACCTCTCTAGTGATTTTTATATTCTTGCAATTATAGATGAACCTATCCAAGCTTAGTATGTACACATCCATATCTTAACATATGGACTAAGCTCATAAATATTGACCATTTATCTTTTTAAATTATATAAATAACAAATCTTAAGATACATTCTTTAGTCTCATTTATGTGAATATAGAATCAAATAAACCATGTGGAAATGTGATGTCAGTTTTTCCATATGCACAACCAACAAAACTTCGAAAATAAAAATGTAAACCATCAAGGAGGGACATCACATAAACATTGGTTTGGCGCAACCGAATTAAAAGACTTCAATTTCACAAACTTAATCTTGCTTTTCACTCACCAAAATATTAAACAATTAAACCTACTTGTACACTGTAAATAATTACTAACTGATTGGACTATAGCCTACAACTTTTGTATAATAAAAGCTCATCAATTTAAATGTCCCAAAGAAACTCATGGTTAAGTTAGTGACCATGGAATCTGCTATCATTTTAATATTCAAAACTCATGACATATATATTACAAAATGCAAATTTTTGTGATATGTAACTACTGGAACATAAGGAACGAGATATTATACATATCATTTCAAACTTATCATTTGACTACTATACATTCGACTACAACATAAAAACTCTTGACGCCAATTTACATGTCTTATTACACATTTTGACATTAAACGCTTTAAATATACTAAAAGAGCGCTAAAAATAATCAAAAGCAAAGAATAACTAAAACTTGATATCAAACCAAAACTGCGGAACAAAATTTATACTTCCATTATGCAAATGGCAGCCTAAATCGACATGTTTCTCTATGGCCTTTTAGACTGAATTGTCGGTATAACTACGTCACATGATTCCTTAGAGTGTCTAACATGGGGAAAATATCAACTCAATGATCAAACCGTCCAGGATTTGACTTCTAGTAACCAAACTTCAAACTTGCGGGATAGAAATATAACTATACTACTTCGACCGTGAAACAAAAACTATAATAAGTAATGAGCGAGGCAAGGAAATACAGAAAATTTAAACATCCAAAAATCAACCATTTTAAAACATGATTATACATACATATATATAGAAAGTTTTTTTTTCTCGAATAACATTAACGCTTAAAAACAAGAACAACAGTAGGACATTGAGTCCATAAATCTTACTTCTTATAAACTAAGTGTTACGACCATCCGCATACTTAATCTCTATTCTTTTAGTTTTAAACGTCCAACAAGTATCCTTTGTTTACTTGATCAAATTTATATAAACATTTATATGTATAGTCGTAACCATTCACAACAAGAACTACTTTATAAAATAATCAAGATTCATCTTGTATATAATTATAATTATTACATATATAAGAAAAACCCCAAGAAGTAAGCTTAAACTACATATATAAGACTTGTTGTCTTTTAAGCTATCACCTTTTGTTTTGACTAATTTACGCAACATGCATCCCCTCAACAAACATGTATATATATTAAAAAGTGTAGTTCTCAAACAGATGATCAAACTTACATGTAAGCCCGGTTCGACTTGACATATTTAAGCAACTTTAGATAAGTGGCCTTCAACGAGACATATTTGGAGTTCAAACATTATTATAGATTAATGACAAAAGTACATCTCTTATTACCGAACTACTAAACATTATTAAAGATTAATGACAAAAGTACATCTCTTAATACCGAACTACTGCGACCACCTCAAAGAGTTTCGCAGATTACTGACTCCTAATTAATGAGCACACCGACCTTCGATAGGAAACTGTTTATGGATATACCTATACGAACTCGACTCCAACACAAAAATTTTTAATAAAATAAGATGAGTGATCTCGATATACAATCTCAAAGTTGAGAAACCAAGTTATTTCAACACGATTGCACGACGTTTGGCTTGACTGCGTCTTGGGGGAACTACTCTCTAAGGGCCTGAGAACGATATTTCCTCGGGGCCTAATTAGTTCAAAGGGCTCTTTAACCCCATTCGGATCTATACAAGCAAATATATATATATGTATATATGTATATATATATATATGAAAACTGAACACCAATAACAAAGGTAGAAGATAAATAACAACACTAAAGACTCAATTCATCAAGTAAGAAAGCAAAAGATCTTTAAGAATGTGACATATAAACGACTTGCAATCGATCCTTTTATGCGCTAAATGTATAGTCACATTATGTACGTCGACTTGTGTGAGTTTAAAAATAAATAATAGATACAAAAATTAACACCACAAAAAAAAAAATTCAATTTTTTTTTCTTTATTTTCACATCCAATTACTCCTCAGAATTTCCAACTCGCCACATTCGTCAAAACACAACAAGATGTGGATTCAATAATGGGGCATGTGGAGTAACCTAACTAGTGCAATTATGAACTAATTACAACTAACAAACACGTAAAAGCAAGCTACAATCAGATGACTAGTGAATCTAACACTAGACATGTTAAATGTCAAGACTATATATAATATGTAAAAGGCAAAATATAACTTCATCTGTAGGATAACTGTGTGATTAGAAGTTGTCACCAAAATGAGTAAGACTATAAATAAGCCTATCAACACACACATATATATAAGCAATAAGTATAAACGTAGGCACTATCTATATAATGTTCTCACTCACCAAACTCAATTAGATCCCACACTGGTCAACACAAGCATGGTCACACAAACATGCTCGCGTCGTGATACATTTGCAATTATGTTCCGGATCATAATTGTAACCGTATCATTTCACATGCGTGTCCGTTACTCCACTTGTGTATCACCAATGTACCTCCTTCTTTGGAAAAACATTAATTGTACTCATTTACTCTTAATTCCCAATTCAAAACACATATCCACTCCCATACAAGAAAATATAGCACAAGTTCTCATTAGAGGTCGTCTACCGAAAGCCCCTTAAGATGTAGTGACAGATATATCAACAAGTAAGAAAAAGGCTAAACAACATGATTATGCATATAAACAACAAATACATAAAAGCCTTAATCCTACTATCGCACTCAACCCAAACCCGTCCTAAGGCAATATCCCTAAAGCTCAAATGCGCAATATATCACTAGTTTAAGTCCAAGACCAACATGTAAGGTCGATGGTTCACTTAAACTACTGCTCTGATACCAGCTTGTAACACCCTGCTTTATAAAAATGCGGATTTCAAAAAAATTTCAACGTAAAACATAACTCCGTTAAGTAAAGTACGGAAGCAACGTTTTAAGAACCCATTTGATCCCTAACGGAATCAACAAAACATAATAAATGTCTTAAAAGGTATTACCAACAGTATCATCACAATAACCCAAATGAAATCCACAATCAATGTAAAAGACGACCAGCATAATAATGGCCAAACGGCTAAATAAATGCCTACGTAAGTAGATGCAACTATGGTTAACTAAAGCCACAGTCCTCAATCTCCACAAGTAGCTATCCATCTCACCATCTATCGATCAACTTCAAGTCCTAACCTGAGGGCACAACATTTTTTTTCTCCACAAAACACAAGTGTCAGCTTAAAAGCCGAGTAAGATAACAAGTTAGTACAAAACAAGGATTGCCAATTAAAACATTTTAATAAAGAATATATCTCACACATATGTATAGGCACAATCACAGAATTCCACGTAAACAACATTATAAGGATATTTAATCCTATAAAGTGCCTAGCAATCCTTATTATTCCACGTTACAACATAATTTCCACGTTCCACGATATCCACGTATAGTTATGCCATTATAGTCAACAATAAAATATTTGTGTCTAGGCGGTCAGAAGACCTTACAGGAACCTCACACCCGACATGATGGGTAACCTTTCGGGGTCCATCGGCGTCGTTATGGATAGGCATAACCAAATCCACGAGTAACCCGTTTCCGCACGTATGGTGGTCAATCACTCCACCCGGTATACTCTTTCCACGATGATTGAGTCACACGGGAAGCATGTACATTGCCCCCGAGTGATCCACGTACACAAGAGTCCATTAGACTAATGTGGGTTATGCTTAACACTTTTCCACGTTGTGCTCGAGACTTAAACACACTATAAATTCCACGTTAACACACGATAATTCCACGTTATATTATTAGTGCCCTTAACGTGCTTCGTGACATGGCAACTTAAATAAGTCTAGTGTACTATGTGTACAAGCCAACAACAAACAACTATCACACAACAAACCATGTATCACAAACATATATACATAATCATGCATAAAATGTCCACAAGCAACCCCCCACGTACATCCCATACCCAACATACGCATGAGATAGTTAAAACATCATAAAAGGGGAAGTAATTATCAAATCTATGTTTTGTTGTGTACCTCGTATGTCAAAAGTAAGTTATCTTACCTCTTGAACCTTCTTATACAACAAACAATGTGTTACCGTGCTTGGTATGCATTCCAACAGCCTAAGACCGAACATATGAACGAAAATTAAGTAAAAAACATCACACTACTCTGATTATTCAATGATTATGATTAATATGATGTCTAAACACCATAAATTCACATAAACAACTTCCCTTAAAAATATAGAGGATTTCAACACTACGCGTCTGTCAAAAACCACGTTTTTCACAAACCATTACCAAACCAATTAACAAACCGTTTATCAAATATAACTCTTTTATCTAACAATAGCCATTGGAATCTCCTCAATACGATTTTTCATTATTTTTCTAGAAATATTTCAAGATTGACTTGTTGAACTCGTCTAGAATCTGACCACTTTTAGTATCTAGTATTTTAGACAAACTACGAAGCAAAATCAAAGAAAACTTTGTTCTAGACGAATTTAATAGACACATATACCTTTTCAAAAATATAAGGCTCGACTTCTATAAATTTATGATGAATGAGTTATGATTTTTGTAAAACAGATGAAATTTAAGCCCTACCGAACCCTTCCAACATCCAACCACGACTTCCAGGACATTAATACATATAATATATGACCCAATTCATGGTTTGGTTCCAACTCTTGGTCCTGGAATCATTCGGTTACAATATGGATAACAAAAACCCCTAAATAACATCTGAATTCGATTAAATGATTGTCAGTTACCCATCTTAGGTTATGGACCAGAAATAAACCCTAAATTAACACTATAACAATCAACAATAGGTAGGAGAAATGGTCAATACCTGTATGGGAGATATATCACACGAATTCAACACTAGAACTCTCTCAAATCAACATCGTAATCAATAAAATGCAATGGGAAAAGTTTAGGGCTTCAAGGGTTGCTATGGAGGCTAATTGAAACTGAAAAATGAATGATTAGAAGCCCTAATTACACCTTAATTCTCTAGATTTTAGTTTGCTCTAATGTCCACTTAAGCCCCTCATCTTTCAGCTATTTAACAAACCTCTCTTGGCTACATTTAACGACATCTAACTCTTGATGATAACACCAACCGACAAGTCAACCACATTATCGTATCTCACGACTACATTAACCTCAAATCATTAACCTATGACCTATCCACACATACGACATATTAATTATCAAACTACAACACATTAACCGCTAAAGCAATCTACGACACAACGACAATAACTGTCACCACTTGCTCGACTTAATTGACAAACTCTATTCCACATATTTAACTACATATAATCCACGTCACATATAAAATTATGAACATTTTAATTATCACATTTACACACATATAAAACTTAACGAAATGCTAAGTTTGACTAATGAAAAAGTCAACATCATTGAGGTAAAATCTAGGATGTTACCCAGTTGAAGAAGGAAGAGAAGCAAAAGTTGGGAAAGAAGAAGGACGTATAGAAAAATCAATTGGCTGAATATACTGAGTATTCTCAGGTATATTAGCCGGCGGCGGTGGTGGCATGTGTCTATTTCTAGACACAAATAATGATGAAGTTGGTGGTGGTGGCATTTCTGTAAGTATATTGGTGGTGGATGGTAAAACTGAAATTGAAGCATCTGGTGGCAAGACAAGAGATGAATGATCTTGATCTTGTACAGAAGAGTCAAGAATCTCATTGTCTGAAACAGTTCCTTCAGAGTCCGAAGACTCTATCTGGATTTCACCTTCATTAACACCCATGTCCAGATCCATGAATGTCTCAGGTGGCTGAACAAGTTGTTCAGTCTCCTGATGAACTTCTCCAGTTTCCTGGATAGTTGTATCAGTTGTGGGCTCGGTCGTGGTGACATCATTGCCAATAACAAGGGTCACTTGGGTTGCCTCGGTTGCATCCGCCCTGTTTTCAGGTGCAACATCACTGGCCGAAGAGTTTGGAACCTCAGTCTCCAGTTGTGACTGGCCAGAGACTTCAACAGTTCGTGCATCAGTAGTGTTAGAAGTTTGGTCATCGTCACTTTATTGTGCAGACTCTAACTCTACTCTAGGTTGGGCGGACCCAGTATTCTCTTCACCACTTCCTCCTACAGAAATTGCGGAAGTGGTTGCTTGCAGTGAATCCCTTTGACTTTCTCTAGCATCCTGTTGGGAGGAAGCTGGAGGTGATGAGCGTTCATTTTGTGATAAAAACCCCTATCGAAAGGCTTCATTTCAATGTCTAAATGAGTTAATATTCCGGAACTATCGATACTTAATGAATTCCATGTTTACGCAGGTTCACGGAACATGCGAGTGAGGTTAATGGCATCAAGTGACTCAAGATGAAGGCCTATGAAGTTACAAGACACAAGGAGGTGATTCGGGAGCTGAACGAAGCGAAACGAGAAGCAGTAGGAGCTGCCAGCGCCGCTGGTGGAGCCCATCCAGTGCCGCTGGGAAGCCCAGTTCAGCAAACCGACTCAAATCACTATTTAAGCAGAAGCAACCCTCAAAACCCTAGGAGAGAGCCGATTCAGCAGCCGTAGCCGCCCACATCAAACCCTAGGTCGACTTTGCAGATTCCAAGGAGGTTTTGGAGCTTCTAACACCTTTCGATCTTCATCCTCAACCTAGATCTACTCTTTTATTTTACTTTCAGTTGGTAAACAATGTCTTTCATCTTTTCAGACTTTGTTATTCCTTTAATAATGGTAGGTTAGTAGGCTGAATACTTGTTTGGATCGATGTGATCATGTAGACATTTATTTATTTTACTTTATTTGTTAGATCTGTTGAGTGTGTTTTAATGTTTATCGTAGATCCATGTTTTACTAGTTCTTCATATTAATACCGGTTCTATATCTGCATGTATTAGTTTAATTCTGATGATCGGTCTATAATCATACACTAGGATTAATACATAAGGATGGAAAACACTAGTCGGTCTTTAACTAGATGTAAAAGGTGATTCACTTATAACCGAGGGATCCAGAACCATAGTAATTAGGATGAATAGAACATGATGCTTAACAATGTCAGACGCGATCCAGTGACATGGAAACGTGCACTGTGGTCACCGGAGGGAATTATTATCTGGTCATGGCTTAAGAGCCGAGTAACTTAAAGATAAATTAGTAACACAAACTTTAGGTCATTAATGCTTAAACAAAGAATCTAACGAGAATTTGTTTATAGAGTAGTGTGAGTCTAGGGACAACACTAGTTACTTAGGCAAAGTGAATCTAATGAGAATCTGAGCCGTGATTAAGTTTCCAACAGTCTAGAAAGTAGGTAGAGTAATATCCGGTCGTATCATGAGATCTGAGATGCCAAACAAGTATTTTAATTTAATTACTGTTATTTGCTTTTTCCAAACTATTTTCAGACTAAGCCTCTCGCTGAATAAGCGGTTGCGGCTTCTATTTACTTTTCAGTTTTTAATTAGTTTAATAGAAATCGTGACAACCCCCAACCGCTAGAATTATACATTTTACTAGATTAGGTAGTGCAAGCGTCCCTGCGAACGATCATGTACTTATCACTTACTATACTACATTTGATTGGGTTCTCTGCCCGTAATTGTGTGTTTAGTTTGAGGTAATTACTTGTACAACTTTTATAAATTTTAAATACAAACGAAAAAACCACATCAGGTATTTTGGCGCCGCTGCCGGGGACGCGTGACGCATTATTAGTTTAGTAGTGTAATTGGATCCTTTCTTGTGTTTCGGCACGAGAAAGTTACTTTTCAATTTTTAGGTTAAGTCATTTTAGGGTTTAGTAGTCAAATTAGGTTTAGGTCAAAATTAGGGTTTAGTGGTATTTTCATTTTCTTTAATTTTCAAAAATCCAAAAATATTTTTATTTTATCGTTTTCAGTTATTAAGTTTAGATTGTTTGCATTAGGGATAGTTTTATTTTGTTTTGCGTTTGTTTTCGTTCTTGTTTTTCTTTTCTTTTTTTTTCTTTCATTTTCGTTTAGTGTGTTTCAGATAAGATAGGTACAATGCATCGGAATCGATTTGAGATACCCGTTTCGGAAATGGAGAAAGGCGTTTATATGGCAAAAATCAAATCCGGAATCTGCACAGGAAGCACCAGCGCCGCTGGGCTGACCCTAGCGCCGCTGGGCAATCAGGCCAGCGCCGCTGGGGAGACCTATACAGCAACAGGGTTTCCATGCTCCCGTCGTTCGCAAACTGCTCAGTAACATACATGGAATGGAGCTGCATTTGACTGAAGGAGAATACGAGCTCATCGTGTCATATAGCCATTGTGAAATAATGCAAAAGGTGGGCAACTTCTGTCAAGAAAATTATGGCAGCCATAAGGAAGCTTTGAGAGAGGTGACAAAGTTGGCGGATGAACTAGGGCAACATGTACTATTGGTGTGGAAATACAAGGAGATGGATCACACTAAACGGATAAGCAATTATTGTTTGCCACTAGAATATAGGATAAAAGAGGCTTGCGGTATTTTGGAAGGACAACGACAGGACATAATGAAGAAAATCAGGGACCAAGAGAAGAAGCAAGTGGAACGAACAGAGATGATTGCAAGGATTGAAGCTAGGATCTCGAGTAGAAAAGTCAGATTTGAAGAACCCGTCGTAAATCCGGAAAAGCCAACACCACTGGGAGAAACACCCAACACTGCTAAGGGAGATTTTTGGACCCTAAATCATTTGAAAAAGGGTGTTGAAAAGATTGGTCCGACAATTAAGTCATCGGACACGGTTAAGCACCATGAATTGAGGCCATTACCAAGTAGGAAGGAGGAAACGATCGGAAAGAAGAGACCACGAGGAAATAAGACATCAACTAAATCTCCAGAAGAGGAAGCATTGATAGCCGTGAAGAACTTTAAACAAGCAAAGAAAGAGCCTTGGGGAAAAGCTTGGCAACGAATGAAAACATTGACGAATGCATTGGTAGCCGAGAAGAAGAGCACAAAAGAACAAATGAAAGCGTTCTACAATGGGTTGAATATAGGAACGAGGAAGGCATTCAACGAAGGGTTGGTGAAAAACATCATACTAACAGAACCCGAGAGGATAATGAAGTTCCTGGAGGAGTATGGATGCAAAATCGGAAAGTCGGATACTGCCACGAAGCCACCAACACCGCTGGCAACTCAACCCAGCACCGCTGGGCAAGCCGAGCGCCGATCAGGGATGCCCAGCGCCGTTGGCAACCCCTGCAGTCCCGAATTCCGAGAAATTAAATCCGTTACCACACGAGCCAGCCCTGGAAATCAAACACCCATCGACGTGGAAATGGTTGAAGCAACTGAAGCACGAAGGAATTGAGAAAACTTGGAGTAGAGAAAAGGACCGAACGTCAAAGAAGCAATAAGTCACTTCGAACGTTACCCAACGGGAACCGGCCCCCGGCCGACCCCGTATTCTTCCTCAACCTAGTTCCTAGGCCGAGTTTGGCTGAAGACTCGTTAAACTTAGCGCTTCTTGGGAGGCAACCCAAGCCGTACTTTTCATTTTTATTTTTATTTTTATTTTTTGGAATATGTGACTAATTGCAATTAAGTGAATTGTTTTGAATTTTATCATTTGTGACCTGTTTTATATGAGTTATATCTTTAGAATCATAGATGCAAGCTTTCAATGGATGAAGAAACAAGTAACTAATTGCAATCGTATTTCGTTTTTATTTTTATTTTATGTTTTAGCTTGTTATTTCCATTTTGATATTTTGATTGAAGTGTGCAAGAGTATTTAGCTTTGTATTCTGAAGAAAACCATGCACTTGGTCAAAAGCTAAGTGTGGGGGAATGCCGAAGTCAATTCGTGAAGGAAAATCAGACGTCGAAGCAAGTACAGGACTCGCAAGCGCCGCTAGAAGATCTCCAGCGCCGCTGGGAAAGCATCTGGGCTTCCCAGCGCCGCTCCCTGAAGACCAGCGCCGTTGGACCTGCACCTGATATGTGAAATCAAGTCTTAAAATTTAATAACACGAATCACCTAGTAACTGACTACAACACACTCACAGGCAGTGAACCCGTTCGTTTGCAGTATAGTTAGCTTGGTAAATCCGAGGTCGATCACAAGGACTAAAGTAAGTAATTGTTCAAATAAAGTAATTTAAGTAAAAGGGGGGGTTTTGTGACCGAATTGTCACTTTGCAAAAATAAAAGTAAATAAATTAAATCCGGTATGACCGGGGCAGGATTCGTCGGAAGACGAAAGTAAAAATGATTTTGTAACAATAATATTAAAAGGGCACCTACTTGGATTAGCTTACATGTCAATCATCGAGTCTAAACATTACTTGCTTTGTTGAACGACTTAAAAGGTAATCAAGATGAACTCCCGTTATACTTGAAACATTAATTGCTCGAAATATAGTTATCGCTCCCGCGAATAATTTCTACTCAAACAATTAAGCATTAAGAACCTAAGTTGATTTTATGATTTAATCTTTAAAAGCTTTCTTCCGAACTGCTTATTCACCTAATCATATCCCTCTATCATAGACGTTTACACACTCAAAATGAATTTAATTGTTTAAAATCTTTATCGCTAGTTTCTCCCGAACTCCAACGACTTTAGGTTAATTATAGACCGATTAACCGTTTCACAAATCAATTGACAATGACATAGATTTCTTCCGAACTTCTAATTACAATTATCAATCAATAAATATAAAAGATAAAAACAATATTTAAACTCAAATAAATATGGTTCTTCGATTAAACATAAAAATCTTGTTCAACAATTCAAGTAACATCAAACAACCCTATGACATGTTCACTATCCAAGCGGGTGCTGAGAGATTTAGCCTCTCATAATGAAAAGATAAAAACAAACAATAATATATGAAGACATATTGTACTGAATGTTGAAATCAATTCAAGAATGATGAAAATCGAATACGGAATGATTGAAAATAATCCAATCGTGTTCTTGATCTTCAAAGATGAATAAACTGATGAAAACCCTCTTCTAAAGATGCAAATATCGGATGGAGAGAATAAGGTTAGGGTTAAGAAATGATTAAGCATGCTATATATACTTTCCAAAAATTATTCAGAATTCGACCCCCATTGCGGCGCAACCAGGGTAGTTGCGGCGCAACTTAATCTTTGGAATCTGTTGCGGCGCAACTTACTTGGAATCTGTTGCGGCGCAACTATCTCACGTTGCGGCGCAACTTAATCTTCTGGAATGTGTTGCGGCGCAACTAGGCTAGTTGCGGCGCAACTTAATCTTCTGGAATTCTGTTGCGGCGCAATGCTTCCCTTTTTCAGTTGACTTTTGTTGACCAGCTGCTATCTTCATCCAAATGCCTCGAAAATCATCCGTTAGCACTTATTTCACCTCAAGACTGTCGTTTTCTTCAGAATTACGCTCAAATACCTGTCAGTAACCTGAAACACTAACAAATACCATAAACACACCAAATGTATACTAAAATGACTCATAAAACATGCAAAATCAACTAAATACATTGTGGGAAATGGGTATAAAATAAGACATATCAGCACCTGTGCAGTCCAGCGCCGCTCCAGCTTGGCCAGCGCCTCTCCCATCAGTCCAGCACCGCTCCCAGCTAGCCAGCGCCACTCCAAGTACCAGCCAGCACACCAGATCGCGAAAAATCCAAAAAAAATCAGAAAAACCCAAAAATCCAAAAAAATCAAAAAATCAGAAAATACCAAAAAGAAAAAGAGATGGAGAAGCATCAATGGATCGCCATCAAATGGAGCCGACTCAAGTCTTTGAAGTTCAACAACGTTCAAGTCGCTCCACACATGCTATCTTCAACAATTCATGCAATTTAAGCCCGAGAAGTTTCGTTAATCCTTTATCTTATCGTGTTTTTCCTATTACCCTTTATATTATGTCATGTTTAGTACAATGAGGACGTTGTACAATTTAAGTGTGGGGGTGATGAGCGTCCATATTGTGATAAAAACCCCTATTGAAAGGCTTCATTTCAATGTCTAAATGAGTTAATATTCCGGAACTATCGGTACTTAATGGAGTCGTATGTTTACGCAGGTTCACGGAAGATGCGAGAGAGGGTAAATGGCATCAAGTAACTCAAGATGGAAGCCTATGAAGTTACAAGACACAAGGAGGTGATTCATGAGCCGAACAAAAAAGTACGAGAAGCATCAGCAGTTGCCAGCGCCGCTGGGAGCCCATCCAGCGCCGCTAGGTAGCCCAGTTTAGCAACCAACTTAAACACCTATTTAAGTCGAACTAACCCTCAAAACCCAAGGGGAGAGCCGATTCAGCAGCCCTAGCCGCCCATATTCAACCCTAGGTCGACTTTGCAGATTCCAAGGAGGTTTTGGAGCTTCTAACACCTTCCGATCTTCATCCTCAGCCTAGATCTACTCTTTTATTTTACTTTCAGTTGGTAAACAATGTCTTTCATCTTTTCAGACTTTGTTATTCCTTGAATAATGTCAGGCTAGTAGGCTGAATACTTGTTTGGATCAATGTGATCATGTAGACGTTTATTGTTTTACTTTATTTGTTAGAATCTGTTGGAGTGTGTTTTACTGTTTATCGTAGATCCATGTTTTACTAATTCTTCATAGTATTATCGGTTCTATATCTGCATGTATTAGTTTAATTCTGATGATCGGTCTATAATCATACACTAGGATTAATACATAAGGATGGAAAACACTAGTCGGTCTTTAACTAGTTGTAAAAGGTGATTCACTTGTAACCGAGGGATCCAGAACCATAGTAATTAGGATGAATAGAACATGAAGCTTAACAATGTCAGACGCGATCCTTTGACTTGGAAACGAGCACTGTGGTCACCAGAGAGAATTACTATCTGGCCATGGCTTAAGAGCCGGATAACTAAAAGATGAACTAGTAACACAAACTTTAGGTCATTAATGCTTAAACAATGAATCTAATGAGAATCTGAGTCGTGATTAAGTTTCCAACAGTCTAGCAAGTAGGTAGAATGATATCTGGTCGTGTCATGAGATATGAGATGCCAAACAAGTATTTTAATTTAATTACTGTCATTTGCTTTTTCAAACTATTTTCAGACTGAGCCTCTCGCTGAATAAGCGGTTGCGGCTTCTATTTACTTTTATTTGCATTAGTTTTAATAGGAAATCGTGACAACCCCACAACCGCTAGAATTACACATATTACTAGATTAGGTAAAGCAACGCGTCCCTTACGAACGATCCTGTTCTTATCACTAAACTATACTACATCCGATCGGGTTCTCTGCCCGTAGGTGTGTGTTTTGGGATAATTACTTGTACAACAATTTATAAATTTAAAAGAAAAAATAAAACCACCATCAATTGTTTTGGCGCCGCTGCCGGGGACGCGACGCATTCTTAGTTTAGTAGTGTAGTTCGATCCTTTCTTGTGTTTCGGCACGGGAAAGTTACTTTTCAGTACTTAGGTTTAGGTCATATTAGGTTTAGAAGTTAAATTAGGTCAAAATTAGGTTTAGGTTAAAATTAGGGTTTAGTAGTAATTTCATTTCATTTTTAGTTTAAGTAGTTTAATTTTTCTTTTCATTTTTATATTGGTGCGTTTGATCTTTTTCTTGAGTTTTGCAGGATTAATTAGGTAGTTGATGCGTTTAAGATCGGGAACGGTTGTAAAGCATTTCTCTACAAGCTTAGGAAAACTCAAACGTAGGAGGAAAAATAACACACCAATTCCACCACCCGTATTTAACCTAGAAAACCTTTTCAACATAGACACCCCTTTAGGATCATCTGAAACACCATCCCAACTAAACTCACCTAGATCAGAAATGGACGAATTCAGCCGACCTATGATGGAAAGCACGAGAGCCGTTGCACCAACACCGGGATCGGCTATAGTCCCACCAAACCTAGGAGATTCGTTTTCAGTCAAAGGACACCACCTTAAGTTAATCCAAGACAACCAATATGACGGTCGAGCCAAATCCGACCCCCATAAGCATGTAAGCAAGTTCACCAGTTTGCGCAAAATGTTCAAATACGGAGGAGACGTCACCGATGACGATGTGAAACTTAGCTTATTTCCGTCGTCTCTCACGGGAGAGGCACGTGCTTGGTTCGATGAGCTCGATGAAGGTACCATCACTACATGGAATCAACTTCACGAACAGTTCGTCTCGCGATTCTTTCCCCCGAGTTTAGCTAGGAAAATGCTTCGAGACATCAAGGCTTTCAAGCAAGACGAAGGAGAATCACTAGTTGATGCATGGAAAAGGCTTAGGGAAATGATCAGATTCTGTCACGGGAATGGACTAGACAAGGACGAGATCATGGAAATTTTCTTCTATGGTTTAACTAAGAGTTCCCAAAAGGATTTAGACCTAGCCGGCGGTGGTAACTTTTTATACAAGTCTACCAACGACGCGTACAAAATGATGGAGTATATGGTGCAAGCTAGCTTAGCTCGAGATATGGATGATAAAGTACGAGATAGGAGGACGAGAGGAACCGTGGCTGTAAGTCCCTCGGGTCTTATTCTCTTATCGAACCGAGATTGACTTAAGGATATGTCGAGGTGCGGAATTCCTCGAGATAACCCACGGTTTTTATATCTACCTTTTATGATATATATATCACTATATATATATATATATATATATATACTTTTGCGTGAATATAAACACTCGTATTTGGTTAATATAGTGAGGCGGCTCTCCGGACAAACCTTACCAACCAACGTGGTAATCTAAGTCTACAAGCCAACCAAACCGGGTGTGTGTTTGCGGTTCGTGCGTGAGTCGAGTACTACCCACAAGATAAACCGTGCGTGTTCTTTGGTTTCTCTCTCTAGGTTTTGCTCGTTTCTCTCTCTACACTCTTGTTGAGAACACACAAACACACACCCACTATTTATAGGCAAGGACCAAGAACTCTCAAATCCAATGGATTTGAGTGTTCTCATGTCAAGCCTATTAGGGTATTGGCCTGTTTGAGAGTTCTTGTGTACAAGCAAACTTTTGCTTGTTCCCAAGAAACTCTCAAACCATTTGAGTGTTCTTCTGAACAAGCAAACTTTTGCTTGTTCCCAAGAAACTCTCAACCCATTTGAGTGTTCTTCTTGAACAAGCAAACTTTTGCTTGTTCCCAAGAACTCTCAAATGACACTTAGGAATATTTGAGTTAATGTTTCACCTGCTGTCAGTACGCAGAAACAACATTAACTCAACTAATGTTTCTACTGCTGTAAATACGCAGAAACAACATTAGCTACGACAATGTTTCTACTGCTGTGAATACGCAGAAACAACATCGTCTATATTACCTATTGGAAGTATTAATTAAGTTAATGTTTCTCCTGTTGTTAATACGCAGAAACACATTAACTTAACTTCCCTTTGGAAGTACATTAAGTTAATATTTCAACTGCTGTTAAACACAGAAACAATATTAACTTAATGACTCTTTACATGTAATGTCTACATTCATGTTAAGTACCTACAAAACATAAATAATAAACAAACATATAAACATAAATGGATCCCAATATGATCAACAATATATGCCAAGGTAATATTATTGAAAAACGGTAATTACAAGATAAATTACAAGACTTGAATATATATAAATATACATCACACATCTAGAATGCTCTTGTCACCGAGAAACATGCACCAACAGTGACTTGAATATATATAAATATACATCACACATCGAGAGCAGCTCCGACAATGAGGTAATTTATGAACTTAAAGCTTTATCTAACCGTTTTTCTACTTTTGAAGATAGGTTGGACATTATGGACAAAGACCTCAAAGTGATTGCACACGGGTGCAACAATTGCGGAGGAATGCACTATACCGAGGATTGTGAAGAGGAGGCTACCGACCAAGTCAATTATGTCCATAACCTATACCGAGGAAGCTTTCAACGAGGCCTATTTCAATGAAACCCCGGTAATTCTAACTTTAATTCTAGTTATGCTAGAAATAACTTTGGTTCTTTTCAAAATAGGTGGCAAAGAAGTAATGGTCAACCCGAGCAACCAAAAGTGGAGAATGAAGTCAAGGAGGATCCAATTGTCAAGCTCATTAACATGATGGAGAAGTATATGGACATGAATGACAAGAGACATGACTCCTTGGCAAGCTATGCAAAGTCGCTCAATGAGAAGATAAGTAATCTCAATCAAAAGGTTGACGAAGGAGCAACAAATCAACAAGCCGCAATCAAGGACCTGGAGAGGAGGATAGATAGATGGATTGAGCAGAATTCAAGAAAGGAGATCATCCCCACTCCAAGGCAAATCGTCCAAGGCGGTCCAAGCTCAAACCCTAGCTCGAGTCAAAAGTACCAACCGCCAATCGGACGAAACGAGAATGTGAACGCCGTGTTCACCAAAGGTAATGACTCTACTGAGCTTGCTAATGATTTTTGTAAAGTGTCCAATCAGGTACAGGTCATACGGGAGCAAAATGAAGAAGAAACAAGCAAAGACGCACAACTGGAATCTGTCCAGGAGCCACTAGCGCCGCTGGCTGCACTGCCCAGCGCCGCTATGAAGACCCTAGAGCCGCTGGAACACCTCCAGGTGCAATCCAGCACCGCTGGGAGCCACCCAAGTGAGTCCTAGCGCCGCTACCTACCTCCCAGCGCCGCTTCAGGCTCCATCAGCTCAGATTCGCGCGAAACTTTGTTTTCAACTGTATTTCAGGGAGATGTCGAGACCCAATTCGCTTCAAAATGCAAAATCAAAGATGGGGACGACTCGGACAGTAAGGATGAAGTTTCAGATCCCGAGGTACCGGATGACCGGACACAGCTACCGCAAGCATATGAAGATCCAGGAAGTTTTCTTATCCCTTGCACAATTAATAATGAGAATTTTTTGAGTGCATTAGCTGATTTAGGGTCAAGTATTAATGTTATGCCTACTGTGATTTATGAGAAACTTACCCTTTGTTCTCTAAAACCCGTTAACATGAGCATTCGGTTAGCCGATCAGGCTTACCGACAACCCAAGGGGATTGTCGAACGAGTCCATGTCAGGGTTAAGGATTTAGAATTCTGGACTGAGTTTGTTGTGCTTGATTCGGTAAGTGAAGTAGTGACACCCCTAATCTTAGGGCGACCATTTTTGCATGCTCCGGATGCCATCATCTATGTTCTGAAACGTGAAATATCTTTGTCAAATGGTCAAGTTAGAGTCAAATTGCCTGTTATAGACTCTAGGGATGTCGACTATGATAATATGTGCTTTAATGTTGAGAATGAGAGTGATGAGGAACCTTTAGATGCCTATCATTGCCTTAGGAGCTTAAGTCATTTTTGGTATGGTGAAGGCTTAGATATGAAAACTAGGTATGAGAAAGGTTTGAGTGATTTACATAGGAAAACTAAAATTGATGAGTTGGAAAAGACCCTAGGAAAGACTGAGAGAAGTATAGAAAAAGGTGATAAGATACTAGTTAGGGTAAATAAATTCCTAGACAAATTAGGATGGAATGATATAGAAGACAGACCACTATCCGAGTTTAACCCTTATCTGTCAACCTCTGCCCTAGGAGACCCTACAATCTTTAAAGTTCGAAGTGGAATCTGAGGAAATTTAGGATGTGAAGCTTTTATAGATACAAGGGCAACAATAAACATACTTCCCCTAGATTATCAGACAAGATATGCTAGTAGAGACATAGGGAAAGTGGAATGGGAAGATAAAATGGTCTATCTTTTTAAAAATGTAAAGATTAGAGTCCGAGGATTTGTTAAGATGTAGTGATTCATATTGACGGACTGAAATTCTCGACAGAATTCTTTATGGTAAAAGAAATCGTGATCACTAGGAATAATGTGATTTTAGGTCAACTATTTTTAAAGATCGCATGTGCTGACATAAATGTCGAGTTAGGAGAATTGATGTTACAGTCAGGGATTAGTATATTGAAGTTTAATAAGAAGGATATAAGTGAAGATAATCCATATGGTTTTGACTGTAAGACTAAGCTTTGCCAAGGACAAGGAGAAAGGATGAATATCGAGTCATACTTGGAGGATAGGTCCGACATTTTTATTCGATATAACCCAACAGGTACCGGCCTCCGGCCTACCCCGTATTCTTCCTCAACCTAGTTCCTAGGCCGAGTCCGGCTGAAGACTCGTTAAACTTAGCGCTTCTTGGGAGGCAACCCAAGCCGTATTTTCATTTTTATTTTTATTTTTATTTTTATTTTTATTTTTAGGAATATGTGACTAATTGCAATTGAGTGATTGTTTTAAATTTTATCATTTGTGATCTTTTTATGAGTATGTCTTTAGAATCACAGATGCAAGCTTTCAATGGATCAAGGAAACAAGTAACTTATTGCAATCGTATTTTGTTTTTATTTTTAGCTTGTTATTTTCCATTTTTATATTATGATTGAAGTGTGCAGGAGTATATTGCTTTGTAGTCTGAAGGAAACCATGCACTTGGTCAAAAGCTAAGTGTGGGGGAGTTCAAGCATCAAATCGTTGAAGAAATCAGACGTCAAAACACGTACAGGAGTCAAAAGCGCCGCTAGGAGACATCCAGCGCCGCTGGGAAAGCCACCTGGGCTTCCCAGCGCCGCTCACCACCTCCCAGCGCCGCTGGACCTGCACCTGTGCAAGTCCAGCGCCGCTCACCAGTACCTAGCACCGCTGCTCACATGTCCAGCGCCACTCAGGCACCCGCCAGCGCCGCCATCTGCTTAGCCCTCGCCGCTCACAACTTCGTTCTGCACACCAGATCGCGAAAAATCCAAAAAATCAGAAAAACCCAAAAATCCAAAAAAAAATCGAAAAAAATCAGAAAATACCAAAAAGAAAAGAAGATGGAGACGTATCAATGGATCGCCATCAAATGGAGACGATGCAAGTTTTTGAAGATTCAACATCATTCAAGTCGCTCCGCAAATGCCGTCTTCAACAACAATCATGCAACATAAGCCCGGGAAGTTTCGTTAATCCTTTTACTTTTCGTATTTTTCCTATTACCCCGTTATGTTAGGTCTAGTACAACGAGGACGTTGTACAATTTAAGTGTGGGGGGATGGAATAGGAAAAACCCTTGGTTTAATTGCTTGATTTATCAGAAGTTTTCTACTACTTAATTCATGCAAATTTTAAGTTTTTCTTGTGTCAGAAAACCATTTTGAGAATATAAGCTTTGCAAGTAGACAAAAGATGACGATAACTAAGCAATATTAGCTTTGGTAGATGAACGGTTAGTTAGGACTGTTAGTTTAACTATAGATTTGTGGCTGTTCATTCTTCCAAATGGATTAGAGCTTAGACTGAAACTGTATGCGATTATGTTTGCCATAGCACATTTAACCGGACTTTAATATGCCTAGCAATTAGAGCTTTCTAGTCATTAGTATAGGTGTATTAAGGACTTAATTATATACGTGCTTGTGTAGGAACTAGTTTAGACGTATGGTTCGCCTTAATTCTTACACTACTTAATGTGAACTAGTTGCATGCGGAGTAAGTGTATGAGTCATCTGGGGTCTCTGATAATGTTTGCATGAATAATGTAGTATCTTAAGAAAGGTAATCAGTAGATTAAATAAAAAGAGTTCAAAGAACTAATAACGAGTAAAATCTATACGCATCAAGTTATGTCGCTTTACGCGTGGGGAACCACCGACCTGTCACCGCTGTCTTGATGTAAGGTATAAACTCTAACCATTAGTTGAGTTATGTCGCTCTGCGAGTGGGGAACCACCGACCTGTCACCGCTGTCTCAACTATTAAAGATGATAATATCGTATAACTGCTTTAGTGTTTAGTTAGTGAGCATGACTGTAGTGTGAGAGTATGTCTAAGTAGTGACTCACAAGTACACAAACGATGAAATGTAAATGCCTTGATAGTAGCTAGTAGTTCTGATTGCTATACAAACCTTAATTAAGTGCTTAACTAGTCAGCAGAAAGAAGTAAGATTGAGCTGTAAGACATGTGGAATTATAGAACGGTTTTAGAGGTATTAACACAAATAAAAAGTTAGCTTTTAGTTTTGATTGACCAATTATCTTGCCTCTAGCTATAGCTTACTGATTTTGTCTAAAGCTTTCTCAAATCATTTTGCATGACTAATCTTTCAAATGTTTTAATGAAGTAGAATAACTTTAACACTTAAGCTGTCCGCTCATCATTGTTTTATTTTCTTGGACTATTTGCTTGAGGACAAGCAAAGACTTAAGTGTGGGGGTATATGATGAGCGTCCATATTGTGATAAAAACCCCTATTGAAAGGCTTCATTTCAATGTCTAAATGAGTTAATATTCCGGAACTATTGGTACTTAATGGAGTCG
This sequence comes from Erigeron breviscapus, assembly GCA_034093135.1. Classification (NCBI taxonomy): domain Eukaryota; kingdom Viridiplantae; phylum Streptophyta; class Magnoliopsida; order Asterales; family Asteraceae; genus Erigeron; species Erigeron breviscapus. The sequence goes on along the minus strand of CM067173.1, from coordinate 42,743,416 downwards.
TATGTTTACGCAGGTTCACGGAAGATGTGAGAGAGGGTAAATGGCTTCAAGTAACTCAAGATGGAAGCCTATGTAGTTACAAGACACAAGAAGGTGATTCGGGAGCCGAACGAAAAAGTACGAGAAGCAGCAGCAGTTGCCAGCGCCGTTGGCCCATGCCCAGCGCCGCTGGGAGCCCATCCAGCGCCGCTAGGTGGCCCAGTTCAGCAACCGACTTAAACACCTATTTAAGTCGAACTAACCCTCAAAACCCAAGGAGAGAGCCGATTCAGCAGCCCTAGCCGCCCATATTCAACCCTAGGTCGACTTTGCAGATTCCATGGAGGTTTTGGAGCTTCTAACACCTTCCGATCTTCATCCTCAGCCTAGATCTACTCATTTATTTTACTTTCAGTTGGTAAACAATGTCTTTCATCTTTTCATACTTTGTTATTCCTTTAATAATGTCAGGCTAGTAGGCTGAATACTTGTTTGGATCAATGTGATCATGTAGACGTTTATTGTTTTACTTTATTTGTTAGAATCTATTGGAGTGTGTTTTACTGTTTATCGTAGATCCATGTTTTAATAATTCTTCATAGTATTATCGGTTCTATATCTGCATGTGTTAGTTTAATTCTGATGATCGGTCTATAATCATATACTAGGATTAATACATAAGGATGGAAAACACTAGTCGGTCTTTAACTAGTTGTAAAAGGTGATTCACTTGTAACCGAGGGATCCAGAACCATAGTAATTAGGATGGATAGAACATGAAGCTTAACAATGTCAGACGCGATCCTTTGACTTGGAAATGAGCACTGTGGTCACCGGAGAGAATTACTATCTGGCCATGGCTTAAGAGCCGGGTAACTAAAAGATGAACTAGTAACACAAACTTTAGGTCATTAATGCTTAAACAATGAATCTAACGAAAATTTGTTTATAGGGTATTGTGAGTCTAGCGACAGCACTAGTTAATTAGGCAAAGTGAATCTAACGAGAATCTGATCCGTGATTAAGTTTCTAACAGTCTAGCAAGTAGGTAGAATGATATCTGGCCGTGTCATGAGATCTGAGATGCCAAACAAGTATTTTAATTTAATTACTGTTATTTGCTTTTTCAAACTATTTTCAGACTGAGCCTCTCGCTGAATAAGCGGTTGCGGCTTCTATTTACTTTTATTTGCATTAGTTTTAATAGGAAATCGTGACAACCCCACAACCGCTAGAATTACACATATTACTAGATTAGGTAAAGCAACGCGTCCCTGCGAACGATCCTGTTCTTATCACTAAACTATACTACATCCGATCGGGTTCTCTACCCGTAGGTGTGTGTTTTGGGATAATTACTTGTATAACAATTTATAAATTTAAAATCAAAAATAAAACCACCATCAGGGAGATGGAATAGGAAAAACCCGTGGTTTAATTGTTTGAATAATCATAAGTTTTCTACTAATTAATTCATGCAAAATTAAAATTTTTCTGACAAAAGATGATGATAACTAAGTAATATTAGCTTTGGTAGATGAACGGTTAGTTAGGACTGTTAGTTTAACTATAGATTTGTGGTTGTTCATTTTTCCAAATGGATTGGAGCTTAGACGGAAACTGTATGCGATTATGTTTGCCATAGCACACTTAACCGGACTTTAATATGCCTAGCAATTAGAAGCTATCTAGTTATTAGTATAGGTGTATTAATTGGACTTAATTATACGTGCTTGTGTAGGAACTAGTTTAGACGTATGGTTCACCTTAATTCTTACACTATTGATTGTGAACTAGTTGCATGCGGAGTAAGTGTATGAGTTATCTGGGGTCTCTGATAATGTCTATTGCATGAATAATGTAGTAATCTTAAGAAAGGCAATCAGTAGATTAATTAAAAAGAGTTCAAAGAACTAATAACAAGTAAAATCTATACGCATCAAGTTATGTCGCTTTGCGCGTGGGGAACCACTGACCTGTCACCGCTGTCTTGATGTAAGGTATAAACTCTAACCATTAGTTGAGTTATGTCGCTTTGCGCGTGGGGAACCACTGACCTGTCACCGCTGTCTCAACTATTAAAGATGATAATATCATATAACTGCTTTAGTGTTTAGCTAGTGAGCATGACAGTAGTGTGAGAGTATGTCTAAGTAGTGACTCACAAGTACACAAACGATGAAATATAAATGCCTTGCTAGTAGCTAGTAGATCTGATTGTTATACAAACGTTAATTAAGTGCTTAACTAGTCAGCAGAAGGAAGTAAGATTTAGTTCTAGGACATGTGGAATTATAGAACGGTTTTAGAGGTATTAACACGAATATAAGGTTGACTTTTAGTTTTGGTTGACTGGTTATCTTTACCTCTAGCTATAGATTACTAATTTTGTCTAAAGCTTTCTCAAATCATTTTGCATGACTAATCTTTCAAATGTTTAAAAAAAAAAGTAGAATAACTTGAACACTTAAGTTGTCCGCTCATCATTGATTTATTTTCTTGGACTATTTGCTTGAGGATAAGCAAAGACTTAAGTTTGGAGGTATATGATGAGCGTTCATTTTGTGATAAAAACCCCTATCGAAATGATTCATTTCAATGTCTAAATGAGTTAATATTCCAGAACTATCGATACTTAATGAATTCCAAGTTTATGCAGGTTCACGGAAGATGCGAGTGAGGGTAAATGGCATCAAGTGACTCAAGATGAAGGCCTATGAAGTTATAAGACACAAGGAGGTGATTCGGGAGCCGAACAAAGCGAAACGTAAAGCAGCAGGAGCTGCTAGCGCCGCTGGCCCAAGCCCAGCGCCGCTGGAGCCCATCTAGCACCGCTGGGAAGCCCAGTTCAGTAAACTGACTCAAATCACTATTTAAGCCGAAGCAGCCCTCAAAACCCTAGGAGAGAGCCGATTCAGCAGCCCTAGCCGCTCACATCAAACCCTAGGCTGACTTTGCAGATTCCAAGGAGGTTTTGGAGCTTCTAACACCTTCTGATCTTCATCCTCAACCTAGATCTACTCTTTTATTTTACTTTCAGTTGGTAAACAATGTCTTTCATTTTTTCAGACTTTGTTATTCCTTTAATAATGGTAGGCTAGTAGGTTGAATACTTGTTTGGATCGATGTGATCATGTAGACGTTTATTTATGTTACTTTATTTGTTAGATCTGTTGGAGTGTGTTTTACTGCTTACCGTAGATCCATGTTTTACTAGTTCTTCATATCGGTTCTATATCTGCATGTATTAGTTTAGTTCTGATGATCGGTCTATGATCATACACTAGGATTAATACATAAGGATGGAAAACACTAGTCGGTCTCTAACTAGATGTAAAAGGTAATTCACTTATAACTGAGGGATCCAGAACCATAGTAATTAGATTGAATAGAACATGATGCTTAACAATGTCAGACGCGATCCAGTGACATGGAAACGTGCACTGTGGTCACCGGAGTGAATTATTATCTGGTCATGGCTTAAGAGCCGGGTAACTTAAAGCTGAATTAGTAACACAAACTTTAGGTCATTAATGCTTAAATAATGAATCTAACGAGAATTTGTTTATAGAGTAGTGTGAGTCTCGGAACAACACTAGTTACTTAGGCAAAGTGAATCTAACGAGAATCTAAGCCGTGATTAAGTTTCCAACAGTCTAGCAAGTATGTAGAGTAATATCCGGTCGTATCATGAGATCTAAGATGCCAAACAAGTATTTTAATTTAATTACTGTTATTTGCTTTTTCAAACTATTTTCAGACTAAGCCTCTCGCTGAATAAGCGGTTGCGACTTCTATTTACTTTTCAGTTTTTAATTAGTTTAATAGGAAATCGTGACAACCCCCAACCGCTAGAATTACACATTTTACTAGATTAGGTAGTGCAAGCGTCCCTGCGAACGATCCTGTACTTATCACTTACTATACTACATTTGATCGGGTTCTCTGCCCGTAATTGTGTATTTAGTTTGAGGTAATTACTTGTACAACTTTTATAAATTTTAAATACAAACAAAAAAACCACATCAAGGGCTGGCTGGGTTACTATCGTCAGTGGCTAGTACTGACCTTTGCATAGGGCGACGGGTTCGTTTATCATTTTGGGGAGCTGGAAGACCTGTTTGGAGGTCTCCAGTTTCATTCATAGGAACTGACCTGCTGGAACAGGAGGGGTTAGACTGTTGTTCAGGCCCAACAACTGTCACATTTCAACTAGGCACACCGGTGGGTCCCTCACTGTTTTGAGGCCCGCCCAGTTGCTTTTCCGAGCCACCTGGTAATGGTGTGTTAGTTTTAGCGAATGCCAGCAACATTCTTTCAGGAATCAAGACCTCATCGTCATTTGAAACCAATGAGTCAAGATTCCTTAATAATGCTGGGGCAGTGTAGGGTGATGTTGTGTTTTTGTAGTCATCACTCCCTAGAATTAGTTTAAAGCAAAGAGAGAGGTACTTGGAGAAGGGGATGCACAGTCCCCTGGAGCCTTTCAGTTTATTCACCAGGCCTCTGAAAAGAATTTTAGTAAAATTTACTCTTATGCCATACCACAAGCAGTAAGCCATTTCTGCTTGTGTGGAGTTGATCAGGTCCAGTCCACCAGAACTCCCACCCATACATTCAACCAAATGAATGAAGAAGTACCTCCAGGATGGTGTGAGGCCCTTCATTTGCATAGCTCCCTTTGTTTTTAGGGAGCCATCAGGTTCAGTGCATTCATTGTGCCCCATTTCATAAAGCACTCTCCTGAAATTGACATTTGATGGAAGAACAACTGGAACCTCTCTTGGTCTCCAGTAGTTGAGGTTTAAGGCGTCCCTCAACGTTTCAGCAGTCATGGTACACTGCACAGTCCCATTCTTTAGTGAATGAGATGGATGTACAACTGCGATTTAGACAGCAGTGAACCAAAACTCACACAGATATTCATGATATAATCTGCGTGGATCGAGAGTCAAGGCACCATGAAGGGGAGAATCTCTTAAGAAGGCTCTATTCTCCCTATGAAGGTATCCTCACCTTGATTCCCTAATAAACTTGCCATGGGATTATTGGGGTTTAATTTAATTTCTTTTGGATTTGTGGGGGCACCAGTGGCAGGTTTAACATCGACAGATGGAGTATATGGTCCGTAAGTAGATTTATATCTCTACTTCTTGAAGATTTTGGTGCCATTTTTCTATAATGAAATTGAAATTGAATTGAATTTGGAATTAGGGTTTTTGATTTAAGGAGCAGAGAGAGAAAGGAAGCGATTTTGATGATTGGAAAGTAAATGAGGGAATGTGAAAGAAGTAAATGAAAAATGAGTTAATGTGGGGGTATTTATAGGGAAATAAATATCCCAAGATAAATACTAAAATATTTTATCCCCAAATTTTCTAAATTGATTTGATGGTTTTATCAAAAGAAAATTTGAAATTTGAAAATATTTATTAACCGGTGCCGAGCATTTAATGCTACGACGGCTGGTATTCCCACGCGCCCATTAACTTTCCACAATCCTAATAAAAAGTGCATCTTTTTACAAAAATGTCTTTGACACGTCAGCCGACGGTTGCAAGTAGGAAAAAGTACTTGAGTACCATCACGTGTCACAAATATTGACCAAGTATTTTTTAACGTTTAGAAATCTGGTTGACCACCAGTTTTAGATAAGACTAAACTAGTACACTAGAGGGTTAGTCCAGTGCCAGTTTCCACTGGAGAGCTCTCCAGTGACAATTTTTCAAACAAAAATAATTTAGTCAGAAAAATATTTTGAGTCTTTCCCCCAGGAATGATGATCCATAAATGAATAGTGCCAAGATAGTATCACAAAGGCGCTCGATAGAAAGGCGAGAAAAGATTATATGGATCTCCTCAACTGGAGAACTTCATCAGTGTCACTGACACGTTCATAACAAAGTCTCAAGTTTTAAGGATTTAGCATTCCCAACTCACTGATGAGATGTTTAAAGGTTTTCTCATCAAGAGGTTTTGTAAAAACATCAGCAAGTTGTTTGTCAGTGAGGATGAAATGTATTTCAATATCTCCTTTGATAACATGATCACGAATGAAATGATACCTGATGTCAATATGCTTTGTCTTGGAGTGCATCACAGGGTTGTGAGATATAGCAATTGCACTGGTGTTGTCACAAAAGATTGGGGTCCTTGTGTATTTTTGACCATAATCTAGTAACTGGTTCTTGATCCAGAGAATCTGGGCACAACAATTGGCCGCAGAAATGTACTCTGCCTCACCAGTGGACATAGAGACCGACGTCTGCTTCTTACTGGTCCAACTTACCAGTTTTCCTCCAAGCAAATGACAACCTCCAGTTGTTGATTTTCTATCTATCTTACAACCTGCATGATCTGAATCTGAATAACCCATTAGATCTAACCCTGAGCCTTTGGGATACCAAAGACCAAGGCTAGGACACCCTTTCAGGTATCTGAAGATGCGCTTAACAGCAAGCAAATGTGATTCTTTTGGGTTAGCCTGAAATCTGGTACATAGACATGTTGCAAACATTATATTTGGTCTACTGGCAGTTAAGTACATCAGTGAACCAACCATCCCACGATATTCAGTTGTGTTCACTGGTTTGCCATTTGGGTTAGAATCCAAATTTAAAGGAGCTGCAATTGGTGTGGTTTTAGAAGGGATTGAATCATATTTGTATTTCCTTGACAAATCTCTGACATATTTTTCTTGGTTTATGAAAATTCCATTTTCAGTTTGCTTGATCTGAAGACCCAAGAAAAATGTTAATTCACCCATTAAACTCATCTCATACTCAGATGACATGATTTTTGAAAACCTTTTACACATTGCATCATCAGTAGACCCAAATATAATGTCATCAACATAAATTTGTACCAGTAAGATACTACCTTTTTCTTTTAAAATAAACAAGGTATTATCCATTGCACCTCTTTGAAAGCCATTTTTGAGAAGATGTTTAGTTAGAGTGTCATACCAGGCTCTTGGGGCTTGTCTAAGACCATACAAAGCTTTGTTCAGTCTATATACCTAGTGAGGATGCTTCTCATTAATAAAGCCCGGGGTCTGCTTAACATACACTTCTTCTTCCAGTGTTCCATTCAGGAACACACTTTTGACATCCATCTGGTAGACCTTGAACTGCAGATGGGCTGCATAAGCCAAGAAAATTCTTATGGCTTCAAGTCTAGCAACTGGAGCAAAAGTCTAATCAAAGTCAACGCCCTCTGCTTGACAATAACCCTGGGCAACCAATCGGGCTTTGTTTCTTCCAACATTGCCATCTACATCCATCTTATTTCGGTAGACCTATCTTGTACCAATGGGTTCTGTGAGTCCCTTAAGTTCGATGGTTAACCTAGAAAGTGTAAAATACAACAAGTCTAATAATCACTAGATTGGACTAGTATTACTTGTAAATAAATGCAAGAATATATAAACAAAGTAATACAAGACTTAAAGCAATAAACAAGTAAAGTGGAGCATTATGTATTTTTCAATTGTGTATTTTATTTATGATGTTAAATAAAATACAAGGTTGTGCGGAATCAAGATAATACAAATAAGTATGTATCCTGTTAGGTCGAAAATCGACCAAGTATAATTTGTTCAGAAATAGCTGAAGCTCAGTGAAGAATACTTGTATAGAATTCTGAGGTCGCTCAGAATTTGTTCACTGAAGCTTCACTTCAGTTCAGATCAACGTATCAGAAAACCATTCAGAATAAAGTCAAAGACTGAAGTCTGAAGAATGAGAATCAGTTCAGATGTGGAGCTCAGAAACTGATTCTACCTGATTGAAGACTGAAGCATCTCAGTGTAAAAGTACTTACACACTTTTACACTGATTACGAGGAAGACTTTTTACTTTACATATCTTTACCCGGTTAATAGAATTAACTATTAATTAAAGTACAAGGTAAAGTAAAGGTTGGGAATAAGGTTTGATAAGTCACATCAACGACTTATATACCTAAACCTTAAAAGTACACATGTAAGGAATTAGCTTTAATTCCTTAAATACACCCAACCATATTTGTACGATATAGTCCACGTCATCATGGACTTAGTCTATAAATATAAGCCTTCTCACAACTTGCAAATAGCTTGAAACCTTTGCATTGCAACTTGTGAGATATACTCTAAGTAATCCTTACGAGTATTTCCAAGTTATTAGATCACTTGTATTTCTAGGTTGTTTAGATATTTACACTTGGGTGTTTATCTTTGTTCCGCAACAACTTTTGTATTTGTTTATATATCAATAAATCAAATACCTTGAAAAATACATTGTGTCTCAATGCTACATACTTGATCTATACATATTATTTATATAGTTTCAGCCCTTATTGTTTCTTGCATTTACTTTCAGTACCTCTATCGTATTGTTCATCCATATCTGGATCGTATTCTGAACTGGTCATCTTCCAGTTAGAATTACTTGCCAGTCGGGTATTTAAGCCATCTATATTTGGGACTAATAATTGGTATCAGAGCAGCAAGGTTGAATTATATTAATTCATTAACCTTTGATCTGCAAAGATGGCTGACCAAATGTTCAATTCAGGCCCTGAACCTAATGCTAATGCTAATACAACTCCACCCCCTATCATCAACAACAATATACCATCACATAATGTGCATGTACACTTTCCGAATAATCCTGTTCCCAAATTTGATGGGAACAGTGAAAACTTTCAGACATGGAAAGCATGCATGCTCAAATATATTGCTGGTGTTGAAAGACATTTGACCAATATTCTTAAAGAAGGACCCTTTGTCCCCTTGAATGCCTCCACTGTTGTCAGAAATGCCGATGGGACTCCTAGGGTTTCACCCAAGGAGAAGGATCATTGGTCTGAAGAAGATCATAGGCTGGTAGACCTTGATACCAAGCTGCAAAATATGATCTTGTATGCTGTTCCTGAAACTCTTATGCCCACCCTTGTTTACTTGAAAATTCAAAATTAATGTGGGAGGAACTCATGACACAATTTGAAGGCACCAATGAGACAATTGTCACAAGAAAAGTTGCTTTGAATAAAAGATATGAGTCTTTTTTTGCTATCCCTAGTGAAACTTTAACACAAACATACATCAGATTCACTAATCTGGTAAATCAATTGAAAGCCCTGGGTGTAACTAAAGATAAAGAAATTTTGTTGGAAAAGTTTTGTGACATCTTACCTTCTAAATGGGAAAACTTGATCTTGGTTTGAGACAAGGAAAAACCTTGCACAGTCACACTCTAGCCTCCCTATATGGAGCCTTCAGGTACACTGAAGAAACAAGGCTGAGAGAGCTGTGGCTGAGCAAGATGCCAAAAATCATGCTTCTACCAGTTCAGTCATGGTTCATAATTCTGAACCACATGGGACTGCTCTATTATCTTCTGAGAGTGATCATTCTGACTCAATGAAGAAGATGATCTCTGAAATGTTAAAAAATGGTATTTCTGATAATGTAACTCATAGTTGTGATGAGGATGACAATGATGATCTGGTTGCCATGCTGGCTAAAACGTTCAATCGTTTTAAGGCCAAATCTAATCGATCTGGCAAACCATTTGCTTCCAGCGCTTCTATTGATAAGTCTAATCTTGAATGCTTTAAGTGTGGCAAGAAAGGACATTTCATGAAGGAATGCAGATCTAGTCAACCTTCATCATCACAATCTGCCCCTAATCATTCTATTTTTCAGAAACCTGATGACAGCTATAAGGCTAAATACAAGAAGCTGAAAGCCCAAATAGCTCTCATGGCTCAAAATAACTCAAGCAATAATAGTTGTATGATTGCCAAAACTGAAAAATGGGAGGAATCTGATGAATCATCTGATGATGAAGAAGAAGTAAGGGATATGTGTTTCATGGCACGTGAAGATCAAGGTCATCTGGTCAAATCTGATGTTGAATCTGGTCGTTGGTGGATATTGTCATGAAAAAGGTTAGTGACTTTGGCTTTGAAAGCAATGAGGAACAAAAACTGGACCTTTTGGTTCTTTTAGAGGCAGACATCTCTTTTGTCGAAACTGTGCGTTCAGAAAGTCTAAAAATGTTTGAAAATAATACTTCTGAACTGAACGCCAGTCAGGCCAGGCTAAAAGAACTAAAAGATGTTCATCTGGCTTTAAAAAGTTATCAATCTATGGTTGCCACTTTAGAGTTGGAAAAAGAAGAATTAAAAACCATGACTGGTTATCAGACCCTGCTGGAGGAATACAGTGTGCAAGAGGGGCCCTCAATAACATTTGGAAATCATGAAAATGGAAAAACTGATGGATATGGTGTTGTGAATAATGGACAAGTCAAATTCACACGTGTTGCATATGTGAACGGTTTGAAATATAACCTGATCAGTGTCAGTCAACTATGTGATGATGGCTTCAAGGTATTATTTGATATTTCACAAGGCACCATATTCAACAGGGATGGAAAGGTAGTTTTGATTGCACCTAGAAAAGGAAACATTTATATCATTGATATGAATAGTTCACCCACTGAACAATGTTTCTACACAAAGGCTGATGAAGACACAAATTGGTTGTGGCACAAGAGATTATCCCATATGAACTTCAAGAATATTAATAAGTTGTCAAGAAAACAACTTGTTGATGGGATACCCTCAATGTCTTTCAACAAAGACAAGCCATGTCCAGGTTGTGAAATGGGTAAGCAGAAAAGAGCTTCATTCAAGACAAAACAAAGTTTCAGTATAACTGAACCTCTTCACATGCTTCACATGGATCTCTTTGGACCAGTGAATGTTCAGACAAGAGCAGGAAAGAAATATACCCTTGTTGTTGTTGATGAATACTCAAGATATTGTTGGGTAATTTTCCTCAGATCTAAGAGTGAAGCTGCTGTTGAAATCATTGCTCTCATCAAACAAATTGAACTCAAGCATAAGCGAAAAGTTTGTCAGCTCAGAAGTGACAATGGCACTAAATTCAGAAATGCCACTCTGGAGTCCTTCTGCACTGAAACTGGCATATCTCAGAACTTCTCCTCAGCCCACACACCAGAACAGAATGGTGTTGTAGAAAGAAAGAATCGTACACTGATTGAAGTTGCTAGAAGTATGCTGAATGAATCTAGTCTTCCCAAGAATTTCTGGGCTGAAGCTGTTGCAACTGCTTGCTACACTCAGAACAGATCTGTCTATCTCAAAAGACACAAGAAGACAGCCTATGAAGTACTCAGAAATAGAAAGCCTAATATTGGATATTTCCATGTATTTGGATGTCCAGTATACATTCTGAATGATTCCAGTTAGCTTGGAAAATTTGATGCAAAAGCTGATGAAGGGTACTTCCTAGGATATTCATCAAATCGCAAAGCCTTTAGAGTCTTTAACAAGAGACTTGAAAAGGTTGATGAGTCAATTCATGTTACCTTTGATGAATCTAACTCTGCAATCTTTAAGAATTCCATTCCCGTATCACCCTCAGAAAGTCCAATAAGTTTCGGTGATTCTGATCCTATTGCTGAATCTGATCAGTCACCTAAACCTGCTTCTGAACATTTAAGTTCAGAACCAAGAATAATCAAGTCAAGCAACATTCCATTTTATCCCTCAGTCTGTTTTAAACTACCTTCTGAACTGACTATTGGATCAGATGTACATGCTGCTTCACCTCAGATATCAGGCTCCACTGAAGTACCCCAATCTGAACAGTTTCATAATGCAAATCATGATCTGCAGGAGGAAGATGATGAGACTGAGGTAGTCTTTTCTGAAGCACCTCCTGAAGTATCTCAGAGGAGTTCTTGCACTGATATCATAGTTCATCCTGGCCAATACACTAAGTGGACTAAAGCACATCCTATCGAGCAAATCATTGGGGATTCCACTAGTGGGGTTTAGACCAGAAGAGCCACAAGCGATCAATGCTTAAATGTCAGCTTCTTATCTCTAATAGAACCAAAGAAGATTGACGAGGCTATGAACGAACCTAGCTGGATTGAAGCCATGCAAGACGAGCTCAATCAGTTTAGAGGAACGATGTTTGGGAACTTGTTCCTTGTCCCAGTAATCTAAAGAAAGAACCAATTGGGACAAGATGGGTCTTCAGAAACAAGATGGACGAAGATGGTCATGTTATTCGAAACAAGGCAAGACTTGTTGCAAAGGGTTACTCACAAGAAGAAGGAGTAGACTTTGATGAAACTTTTGCACCAGTTGCTAGACTGGAAGCTATCAGAATTTTCTTAGCTTTTGCAGCTCATCATGAGTTCAAGGTCTATCAGATGGATGTTAAAAGTGCATTCTTAAATGGTGATTTAGAAGAAGTTGTGTATGTATATCAGCCACCAGGATTCATAAATGAAGAAAGACCTCATTGGGTGTACAGACTGAACAAAGCTTTATATGGTCTGAGACAAGCACCTAGAGCCTGGTATGATACTCTTACTAAGCATCTTCTGAAAATGGTTTTAAAAGGGGTGCAATAGATAACACTTTATTCATATTGCATGATAAAAATGATATCTTACTTGTACAAGTTTATGTTGATGATATTGTGTTTGGGTCTACGAATAACAAAATGTGTGAACAGTTTTCCAAAATAATGTCATCTGAGTATGAAATGAGTATGATGGGCGAACTGACATATTTTCTAGGTCCTCAAGTGAAACAAACCAGTGATGGTATTTTTATAAATCAGGAAAAATATGTCAGAGACTTATTAAAGAAATATCAATTTGATTCAGTCTCATCGAAAGATACTCCTATTTCTGCACCATTAACTTTGGACTAAGATCCCAATGGAAAACCAGTGGATCCCACAAAATATCGTGGTATGGTGGGATCCCTCATGTACTTAACTGCTAGTAGACCTGACATAATGTTTGCAACATGCCTTTGTGCAAGATTTCAGTCTGATCCCAGAGATGCACACGCAAATGCGGTGAAAAGGATCTTCAGATACCTTAAAGGTGTCCCCAGACTTGGTCTTTGGTATCCCAAAGGTCAAGTCTATATCTAATGGGTTATTCAGATTCTGATCATGCAGGTTATAAGATAGATAGGAAAAGTACCACAGGTGGTTGTCATTTCCTGGGTGGCAAATTGGTTAGTTGGACAAGCAAGAAGTAGACTGCAGTATCACTCTCCACAGCTGAAGCTGAATACATTTCTGCAGCCAGTTGCTGCGCTCAAATTTTGTGGATGAAGAACCAACTAACTGATTATGGTGTTAAGTATACAAAGACTCCAATATTTTGTGATAACACCAGTGCCATTGCCATCTCTCACAATCCTGTTATGCACTCCAAAACCAAGCACATCGACCTCAGGTATCATTTTATTAGAGATCACATTATTAAAGGTGACATAGAGCTTCATTTCATTCCACTGATAAACAACTCGCTGATGTTTTTACAAAACCCTTGGATGTCAAAACGTTTAAACATCTCATCAGTGAATTAGGTATGCTAAATCCTGTGTAGCATCACCTCAGGGGGAAGTGTAAAATATTTTTTATGTTAAAAAGAATTTCTCTCTAAGGGGGAACTTCGCTTTCAGAAAAATATTTTGACTGAAATGCTTCAGAATTTCTGAAATGATTTCAGAATAAGTGTGAAAAACTGAGATGGCTCAGATTTATTGATTCTGATCATGCTCAGATTTTGTATATCATTTCTGAAATGAGTCTGTCCTTTATAATGTATTTTGATACTTGGTCTTTGAATGAACACGTGAAGGTTACTGTTTAACGTTTAAATAATGATGTTTTTGGCTGACGTGGCACACAAGTGGCGCCGTAAAAGGAAAGTAATGATCACTTTTTCTTAAAAGTGTTGAAAAGTTTTGTGAAAATGTGGGGTCATAGCCGTCGTTGCATTAAATGCGGACGTGTACCAAAAAATTATTTTTGGACTTCCAACCCGATCAAAACTGATTTCATTTTAATAATAATATTTCATTTTTGGGTTTGAATTTCAAAAATCATTTTATTTATTTATTTGGAAAAACCTTTTGTATTCCATCATAAATATAAATACCCTTTCCAAAACAATTCCTTCATTTACTTCTCCTTACATTTACTCCCAATCATCATTCTCTCTCTACTTCTCATTCCTTCATAACTTCAAAACCCTAAATTCATCTATCACTTTCAGTTTTACCTTGCAGATATAATGGCTAAAGTAGTCAAATCTTTAATTGCTTTCAAATATAAACCATCTAAGGTAGTCAAGGCCAGTGCTCAATGGCCACAAGGGTTCGATGCGTCAACCCTTAGATTCAATATGAATAATTTTATGGCCGCACTGAATGCCAAAGGCAAAAATTTAATGGGGAGGATAAATACATTTCTTGAACAATCCCCTCTCCATTACGCCTTGACTGCTGATCCTCAGGTAATGTATCATCGATACTTACTTGAATTCTGGTATACTGCTACTCTTAGCAAGGTTGAAAAGTCCATTGCTTTTTCTTTACATGAAGGCACAAAGCAGTATATCCTTTCACTTGATGGGTTTCGGGAGGCCCTTCATTTGAACTACCTTCCCTCCTCTTCAGCCTATGCTAAAAGGCTCAAAGGGATTAATTTCAGGGAAGTTCTGCTGGCCACTGGTCATAATGACATGGTTGATGCAGATGGAAATCTGAGAACATCTGGACACATCTTTTTGTCTGGATTTGGAAACAGTTGGAAATATTTTTGGACTCAGATTGTCGAGTGCCTTGGAGGAAATTATGGTGGCTTGGACCAGATTTCCTTGACACAAGTAGAAATAGGGTATTACTTGTGGCATGGGATTGAGGTGGACTTTGTTGAGATACTTTTCTCTCAGCTGGTAGCAAAATTAAAAGGGAAAAGAAGTCCACATATCTCATTCCCTAGATTTCTGAGCGTTTGCTTCATAAGCATGCTTGGAGATGCGTATCACTTTGAGGGGCTTGAATCTTCGGCGACAGAGTTCTGCAGGGATCTATCAAAGCTTTCTACTTCAGATCCAGAACCAGAACTCTCCGCTGCAATGCTTCAGGTAATTTCTAAAACTGAAACAGCACGACCGGCTGGCTCAGAAAGGTCACCGAGCGGGTCGCAAAAGAATGCGAGACCCATTGGTGCACCTGGTGGTAAAATGTTGAAGTTGTTTAAACCCCCAGCAACTTCTTCTACCCAACCACCACCTCCCTCATCCACTGACCAACCTGAGGATCTCCCAAAAGATCCCTCAGGATCTCCAAAGGGCGTTTTAAAACGACGTAAATTTAAGAAGTCCTCACAGCCCAAGGACACTAGTACCGAAGCAAACCCCTCTGGATCTTCCCAACAAGAACCAGAGGAATCGAGTCTAAAGGGAAACCCACAAGCAGCCATCTCCAAAACTTCTTTAGGGGGAGATGGTGAAGAAAATATTAGTGTGTCCGCCCAGCACACAATAGAGTCTGTGTCTGCATGCGCACCCCCTGAAACTTCACAAATCTCACACTCTTCTGCAGCACGAATTGATGAAGTCTTTGGTGTGACACCACCTGAGACTGAAATTCCAGACTCTACGGCCGATGAAGTGATTATTGTTGACGGTACGAGAATCATTAAGGCAATCCCCGTGTCTACTGTCTCTGGCGATGAAGCTATGGCTGAGCCAACCAATAAATCTGGTGACGATGCATCTGCAGCAGCAGTTGTTGAACCAGAAGCTGGTTCAGGTACCAGTGATCTGAACCAGGGCATATCTGATCAGACTGCAGTTACGACTGACCTCTGGGATGAAGATGAGCCACCTCAAGGGAATCTTGATTCCTTTGCTGACTTTGAGTTTGACGAGGGTTTACTGGAGGAGAATCAGTCTTCTGATTCTGAGCCAACCTTCAGCCTCGCAAACGTCCAACCTCCCCTAGAAATCCAAAATGTTGAACAACCATATCGCCAACCAGAAACTTCACATCAACATCCATTTTTTCCACCCGGCTCTACACCTGCTTATGTTTCATCACCACGTTTTCATCCACAACTCCAACACTTACATCCCCAAATTCACAAAGTGCCAAGGCCCACCAACTATGATATTGAAATTGAGAAAGAGTTGGACTCTGATACTGAATCTGAGAGTCCAACTGAAATACAGTTGGAAAAGGCATTGGATGGGCTTGGTAGAATTCCCTTTGTTGCTTCTGTTTCTGCACAGCCACCTCCTCCTTTGAGTGTAGAAGCACAGTTAGAGAAACAAAATGCCGAAGTCCAAAGCCTACTTATCAAGGTGGAGGACTTAACTAAATCTCTAACTGCCAATACCAGTTCCATCACTGAAATGAAGGGTGCTCAGATGTTTCTTGGAACTGAGTTCACCAAGGTTGCTGGAAATGAGGGACTGGTAGGTGGGAAGCTAAATGAGCTGGTGCATTCATGCAATAAGATCAGTATAGCTATCAGGGAAGCCTTCAGACTGGCCAAAAGAGATGTGCAAGCTTCAGTAGTTGCAAACTTGACATCTGGTATTGAATTGCTAAAACAAGAAGTTCTGGCAGTCGGGAAGGAGGTGAATGAGTTTGTAAAAAGACCAAGTGTCAATGAGAAAGAACTTGGGTCTTCCGTTAGTAATAATGTGATTGAGAAGCTGAAGTCTGAAATATCTCAGACTCTTGTTGATCAGATTTCAGCTTCTGTGGCTGAAAAGGTTGAAGATGGGGTCAGAAGGATGGTCTTAGAACTTACTGCAGACACTTCCGAGAAGGTAGATCAAGCTGTTGCAGAAGTTCAGAAATCTGTGTCTTCTCTCGAAGAAGTTGTTAAAGGCCAGTCCAAGCAGTTAGATGAAAATCTGACCCTACTTAAGAAGGAAAATGTTGGTGCTACTCCTACTCCTCCTCCTCCTTCATTCTCTGAAGAAGATAGGAAATTGCTGAAAGAATTAAATGAAAAAGAGAATCTGAACCTTAACTCATCATTCAGGTTAAGGGCTCAGTTCTCTACCATGGCAAAAGGCATTTCTGATTGCCTTCTGCAGCAGAGTTGGGAACCTCTGAAGGCCATTCAGACGACGATTAATGTTTATGCAAAAATGCCTTCTGAGGTCCCCAAAGGGGGAAATGTGCCTATTGGTCTGCTCTCAAGTACTCAGGAATTAATCGAAGCAACCAAGAAGCAAGCTGAGGTACCATCTGGTAGTGCCTCAGTTCATGGGGAACAGGTTCAGAAATCTGAAATGCAAGCTTCTGAACCTGCTAAGAAAGATAAGGGCAAGGCCCAAGTGGTGAAGAACCAACAAAGGAAGATGCAAAAGGTTCTGGTTTGGTGGTTGGTGAAAACATTGATGAACAAGGTTATCCCATTCATGATCCGAATGCTGATAGCAAGAAATTAGAGACTTTGCAAAAGCAAGTTTCTAATCAATTTATTATGTGGGGAGAAAATAAGGAAAGAGAAAGGGTTCAACATCAGAAAATGGGAACCCTTGATCATATTGATGCTGCAGCTCTTGGTCTTTCACTTGAAAGATATCTGAAAATTAAAAATGATCCAAGAGTGCAGAAGGCTGTTGTTGATATGCTCGAGTATGAATATGGGGTGAACTATTCTCCCTTAGAACAAAAGCTGGACCATCTCACATTCAAGATGTCCATTGAGGACTTGGTGAAAAACAGAGAGAAAGAGATGGCAATTAAAAAGAAGGAAATTCTGGCTGGAGTTCTGAAGGTGGAAAAAGAGTTGACAAGGCCACCCATTAAGCCCAAAGTGACTGGACCAAGATCATCAAGAAAAAATATTCATGATGCTGATCTCTCCACCTTCAAACCAATGTCTGATGATGCTATTGAGCTCCAAAGAAAACATGAGAAGGATCAATATGAGCATTATCTGAAGCATCGATCTCATCCAGCTAAAATAGTCGATATGGAGGTAACAAAAGCTGATGGATTGAAGCTTTTTGATTTGATGATAAAAAGAGAAGGTAGAGCAGCTTAAGAGTATAATCAAGTTTCAGTACACGAGTTTGGGATTTCTGAGCATAGGGAGATGATCCAAATACTTAGGGGGAAGCCGAAATCTGCCTTGATTGGTGCATGGTTACCAAGAATACAACAAAAGATGCAGGCCAAGGTAGAGATTGAAGGTAGATTGTTTGGAAAGAAAGATCATTCTCCACTGAAGAGGAAACCTACTGAAGCACCTTCTGGTTCAAGGCCTGCTAAGAAGTAGTTTCTTTTTCAGATTATCATGTACTTGTATAAATATTCACAAATGTAACAAACACTTCAGTTTGTATATATATGTTACATTTTGTAGCTTATAAGTAGATGATAGGTTTAAGTTAGAAAAACCACAAGTAAAATTCTGATACATCAATGATCTATAAGATGTACTTAGAAAATTTTTACAACTTAAACAAAAACTTGCATTTCAGACTTACAAACATGTATAGATAGAAGTCTGAGATGCATGCACTATTTCAGAACAAATAGGGGGAATCTGTTAGGTCGAAAATCGACCAAGTATAATTTGTTCAGAAATAGCTGAAGCTCAGTGAAGAATACTTGTATAGAATTCTGAGGTCGCTCAGAATTTGTTCACTGCAGCTTCACTTCAGTTCAAATCAACGTATTAGAAAACCGTTCAGAATAAAGTCAAAGACTGAAGTCTGAAGAATGTGAATCAGTTCAGATGTGGAGCTCAGAAACTGATTCTACCTGATCGAAGACTGAAGCATCTCAGTGTAAAAGTACTTACACACTTTTACACTGATTACGAGGAAGACTTTTTACTTTACATATCTTTACCCGGTTAATAGAATTAACTATTAATTAAAGTACAAGGTAAAGTAAAGGTTGGGAATAAGGTTTGATAAGTCACATCAATGACTTATATACCTAAACCTTAAAAGTACACATGTAAGGAATTAGCTTTAATTCCTTAAATACACCCAACCATATTTGTACGATCTAGTCCACGTCATCATGGACTTGCAACTTGCAAATAGCTTTCTCACAACTTGCAAATAGCTTGAAACCTTTGCATTGCAACTTGTGAGATATACTCTAAGTAATCCTTACGAGTATTTCCAAGTTATTAGATCACTTGTATTTCTAGGTTGTTTAGATATTTACACTTGGGTGTTTATCTTTGTTCCGCAACAATCTTTGTATTTGTTTATATATCAATAAATCAAATACCTTGAAAAATACATTGTGTCTCAATGCTACATACTTGATCTATACATATTATTTATATAGTTTCAGCCCTTATTGTTTCTTGCATTTACTTTCAGTACCTCTATCGTATTGTTCATCCATATCTGGATCGTATTCTGAACTGGTCATCTTCCAGTTAGAATTACTTGCCAGTCGGGTATTTAAGCCATCTATATTTGGGACTAATAATTGGTATCAGAGCAACCTATGAATTACAAATGATCTATATTTGTCAAATAACTCTTTTGGATCGAGATACTTAAAGTTGTGAAGTATCCCTGTTTAAGATCGAGAGTATTTAGACAAATTCACTTTAATGCAAAAGGTATGTTTAAAAGTATTTATGTCAAGGAAATGACTTTGTATTTATAGGCAACAAAATTCACCAGTGAATTTTGTGCTGTACAAATATGGTTGCATGCATTTAATGATCCGACAAGAACATTAAATGCATTGGATAAGGAATAAGGATAAAGTCATATCAAACGACTTTGTATCCTTTTATCCAACCACCTTTACACGCATAAACTTTGGTAAAGAACAAGTGGATTGTTCTTTGGAAAGTGTGTAAAGGCAAAAGTCAATCCTCGATATCAGTGTTCAGACTTGTAAGGTCTAGAATACTTACAATCCTCCAGTGTACAGATCTGGTAAGACTTCCAGTGGACTCCGCCATTTGTCAGTCTTCTTTATTCTGGCTTCAGTCTTTGACTTCAGTGAGAATGTCTTCAGTAGAGTTGATCTGGACTGGGGGTGAAGTCCAGTGAGCTAATCTGGAGAATACTCCAGATTTCCTATACAAGTATTTGCTCACTGGTCTTCCATTATTTCTGGACAAATCTTCAGAGGGACTTCAGATTCCAAGTCTGGAGTAGGTCCAGTAGAACACGTTTCTGGACAGATCTTCAATAAGGCTCCAGTAGTCGAGTCTGGAGCGAGTCCAGTAAATCTGGACTATATCTGGACCTAACAGATCTTCAATAAGTGTTTTCAAGCTTAAATCTATACACTTTGTATGCTTGAAAAACACAAGTTTTGACTTAGTCTAAAAATCTAAGTTACTGGAAAACACTTTATAGATCATGAGTGTTTTCAGTTTCATCATTTAAGTTCTAACTTAGACTAAATCTGATCATTTAGTTATATGAATCAAAAATTGCAACTATTATTACATACATCAACTGATAAATAGTTTACAATTTTCATAAAACAATAATTTACAATAAGTAAATAATAAGAGTCAGGCCCTTCTTTTTGATGTATGTCCTGGAGCATCTTCAGTAGCCTTTCTCTTTGGTGATGGAGAAGATGGTATTGATTCTGGCGATCTTATGCCCATTGCAACTTCTATCTGTTGCTTTCTTCTCCATACCTTTTCAACTCTTTTCAGAAATGCTTTAACATCAGTCGACACATTTGTCTTCCCCCTGAACGTTAAAGCGATTTCTTTCAGTTCACTCCATCCAAATGCTTGGACTGAAGTACTTTTCCTTTCATCAGTAAAGTTACCCTCCCTGGTCAACTTTACTTCAAACTTAGACATGCCTTCATTATTTTCAGCCAATTTGATTTCAGCACCAGTGATCCTTCTAGCATCAGCCCTGAAATTTAACATTTCATTGTATTTGTCTTTCAACTTGGCTGTCTGGATCAATGCTTCAGTTTCCTTAGACACTCTCTTTTGCTCTACAGCAGACTGGAGTTGTTGACGATTAATTTTTCGAGAAGTGTCCAGGGGAATGAATTTGCTTACATCAGCATCTTTGAGCGCTTTGATTTGCTTGGCAGTCAGTTTTGGTAAGCCAGTAAGTCGCTTCCTATACTCTATCTCCAGAGCACCAGCGTTCTTTCTGATCTTTTTCTGGAGGCTTACCAGTTCATCCTTCCTTTGTCTGATGAGTTCTGGTACACTCACGCCATAAATTATAGAATCATAGACTTGTTCTTCTTCGGCGTAAAATGAGCGTACATGAACATCATCTAATGCATTTAGGCATTGATGAACTCTGGGGTCATCCTTCATCTTTTTATATACATCAACATTTATGCCTAACCTTCCAGCATTGTAAGAGTCCAGAGTCCCCATAGTTGCCATCTCCCTTTGATGGGCCAGCAGTTCATCTTTTTGATTTCTTTTGAAAATCTCTATCATGATGCATTCTTGTTCAAGCTTCTTGGATGTTTCATCATCAGCATCTTCAGCAGTTTGCCTTCTTCTTCACCAGATACCATTTGTTGTTTTCCCTTAACTGACTTCAGAGTTGTTGGTATATCTGGGAAAGACTCAAACTGGGGCTCACTGGCTTCAGTACCAGTAGCTTCTTCAGTTAGCCCGGCTTCAGTGCCATATGCTCTTTGTGCCAAGTGCTTCAGTGTTTCACCAGACAACTTTTCCCCCTTGGAATGATCACCAGTCCTTGACTTGAGATCACTCCATAACTCTTCCAGCATATGTCTGTCCAGTACACCAAATGGTATACCTGTCACCGGAGTTGTTTCAGTCACAACTTTCTTAAGTGCCTGCACTTCCTTTTGAACATTTGCAACTGATTTAGGCAAGTGTTTTGGCAACTTCTCATCCAGTAACTTATCTACTTGGGGTAACACCCCATCTTGAATGGTACGAAGAACAGTCTCAGAAATCTCTTCAGATAATTCTTTCAGCATATTGTTTCTGAACTTCTTTGTGCATTCATCACTTATTGTACTGACCACTGCATCCTGGTCAAGTGTGGATCTTGTCTCCAGAGAACTGACCCTGGAAACCAACTTCTGAACTTCTTCTTTCAGACCTGCCAGTTCACCAGTGACTGCAGTCTGAACAGAACTAACCAACCTTGTCTCTAAACCCTGGACTGCCACTTTGAAGTTTTCAGTATTATTGTTTGTGGCCAGTACCAGTTCATCAAGCTTCTCAAATACAAACTTCTCATTCCCAGCAAACAGATTCATCTCAGATGCAAGGTTATTTGATAATAATGATTTGAAGTCTGGAGTGATCTCTCCAGGTCCGCCACCTTACTTAAAAGGCCTTGGACCTCGGCAGAAGATGAAGTGGAGAGACCACTGGGAGGTTCAAGAGTTGAAGGCAATCTGGTCATAAGAGGAACTTGTGCCCAGTCCTCTTCAGTTGCAGCTTCAGATATTGCAACTGGTGACTCCGGCGCACGAGGTGGAGGTTGAGATTGTGAAGGTTGAGTGGTTGCTGGAGTGAAGTATTGAGTGTTTTCTGGAATTGAAGGTGGTGGTGGTGGTGGTGGCATGTTTGATTGTGGTGGTGGCATTTCTGGTGGAGGTGGTGGCATTTCTGGTAGACTTTCTTCTTCTTGGACATCTTCACCCAGAAAATTCAAGTTTGCATCAAAACGTTTAGACATTGGGGAATCTACGTCATCCCATTCTGGAGCCATCCCAACTGTCTGTTCACCAGTCTCTACATTCACTTGTTCACCAGCCCCTACATTTAAGTCTATTTGAGCCTCTTGCTCAACTTCCTCAACAACCTGCTCAATAATCTGGGCAACATTTTCAATTTGTTCATCAGTTACCTGCCCAACAACCTCTTGTATGTTCTCTTGTTCAAAAATTGGTGACCCATCCAGATTCATAACATCACCAGGATGTCTTTCAGGATTCACCTGAAGTCCAGCTCTCATCAGACGCCTATTAGTTCTAGGTCGTCTGGAAGGTTCAACAACTTCTGATACTTGACCTTCAGGAGCGACTTGTCTAATGGGTTGTACAGCTTCTATTATCTGTACATCTTGGTCTCCAGATGGTCCTTCAACAGCTTGACCTCTATCTGGAGCCATCCCAGCTTCTTCCCTTTGAAAGGAAAGCATGGACTGAGGAATATCTACCTCGTCCAGTTAAGATCTGAGGTTGACCAAATCTCTCATATACTCACTCACAAAAAGTGAGTAGTATCAAAATCATACTGGTCTCCAGATGGTCCTTCAACAGCTTGACCTCTATCTGGAGCTATCCCAGCTTCTTCCCTTTGAAAGGAAAGCATGGACTGAGGAATATCTACCTCGTCCAGTTAAGATCTGAGGTTGACCAAATCTCTCATATACTCACTCACAAAAAGTGAGTAGTATCAAAATCATACTGGTCTCCAAGACCATTTTTAAACAGTAGTGAAAGGAAACGAATATAAGGAACAAAAGGTTTTCTTCCTTTCACTCTTAGACGCTCTACCAGGTCATCAAAAAGAATCTGGGCGAAGTCCACTCTAAGCCCAAACCATAAACAGTAGGCAATCTGGAGATGGGTTTGATTTATCTGGTCTAACCCTCCAGAACTACCTCCCAGACATTCAACAATGTGGGTGAAAAAGTATCTCCATGAGTCTGACAGCTTGCTCATGTAGATAGTCCCTTTCCTGGATAGCTGGCCATGCTCATCCAAGATATCCGTGTGCCCCATCAGTCTGCACACTTCCCTTGTATTGATACCAGTGGGAAGTTCAATAGGCAACTCATTCTGTTCATGATAGTTTAACTGTAGAACAGACCTGAGTAGACTTGCAGTGAAACCAAGGGATCTGGTACCTCCCTTGAGAGTATAATTGATAGATGAAGTTTCATCATCAAATGTTTCAGTGTACCAGAATTCACACAGGTACTCGTGGTACATCCTTCCTGGATTAAGTGTTAACGCACCATATAATGGGCAAGAGAGAAAAAATGTGTTTAATCTCCCAATAATCGATTGGGCATCATGAACACTGGACAGTGAAAGTCTGGCCATCCAGTTATTCATGTTGATTCTAATGGCATTTGCCTCAAGATTGATATGAGGTGCCCTGTCAACATTTTCAGAAGGAGCATATTTAGCGGCAATGAGTTTTTTGAGCGATTTTGATTGTCTAGGTGCCATTTTATACAGAATAGATGAAGATGAAATTGAATATGTATAGGTTATGATGAAGATTTGATGAAAGAATGAATGAAAATGGAGTAAATAAGAGAGATAAATATGATTGGAAATTGAATGAAGAACTAAATGAAGGAATTTGAGAGATTTGGGAGTAAATATGTTCGAAGTAAATGCAATTGAAATTGAAAGTGGGTATTTATAGGAGAGAGAATGTGGAACTCAAACGGTTTATTTGAAATTATCAAATATAATTTTGATCGATGTTCTGAGATCCGCATTAATTACATCACATCACACATAAATGTGTGACGGTTTACAGCCCACAAACATTAACAAGTTGCTCTTTTTCACTTCCCAAAGTAAAAATACCATCATTACGTTGAAAAATTTACATGCCACGTAGGATTAAAATATCTCCAAAAAGATTTGCTTACGTGGCACGCACGATGACCAAGTATTTAGAAAATATTATGACATATTTCAGTGCATCTGGAGGTTGACTGGACACTCCAGTATCACTGGTGGATTAGTCCAGTGAACATGTACTGATGGTACACTGGAGGGACACTCCAGTAAAGTACCAGTGAAAACCATTTTTTGAAAGACTGGTAACCTCAAACGTGCACGTCAACTAATACAGACAAATGAGAGGGACACATTTACAAGGAGACATTAGTCACCTCAAACACGCACTTCAATCTGTCCAGTTACCAGTGAGAGGGACATATTTACAAAGCACCAATAATATTTTCTGAAGAGTTTGTCCAGTGAGAAAATAAATTAATAAATTCCCCCTGAACTTAAAAACATTTTTAAGAAAAAATATCTTTCAAGTCTTTCCCTGGAATGTTGTTCCAGAAATCTAATAATGCAAAGATAATACACAAAGGCGTTCAATATCTGAGCAGTCACCAGATTTAAGGGTTTAACATTCCCAACTCACCAACAAGATAATCAAAAGTTTTGACATCCAGAGGTTTGGTAAAAATGTCAGCGAGTTGTTTGTCAGTGGGAATAAAATGGAGTTCAATGTTGTTTTTCATAATATGATCACGAATGAAGTGATACCTGAGATCAATGTGCTTCGTTCTGGAGTGCATGACTGGATTGTTTGAGATAGCAATGGCACTGGTATTATCACAAAAGATTGGGGTCTTTGAATATTTAATACCATAATCAAGCAACTGGTTCTTCATCCAGAGTATCTGAGCACAACAACTGGCTGCAGACACGTATTCAGCTTCAGCAGTGGACAATGAAACTGAAGTTTGCTTTTTACTGGTCCAGCTGACCAGTTTTCCACCAAGGAAATGACATCCACCAGTAGTGGATTTCCTATCTATCTTACAACCTGCATGATCTGAATCTGAATAACCCATTAGATCCATGCCTGAGCCTTTGGGATACCAAAGACCTAGACAGTGGTGTTCACTGGTTTTCCATCTGGATCGGAGTCCAGTGTCAGTGGTGCAGAAATTGGAGTTGGTTTAGATGGTGAAGAGTTCATATCAAATTTCTTTAAAAGATCTCTAACATATTTTTCCTGATTAATAAAGATGCCATCTTTGTTTTGTTTAATCTGGAGTCCAAGAAAATATGTTAATTCACCCATTAAACTCATCTCATATTCAGTTGACATTATTTTTGAAAATTTCTTGCACATGTTTTCATCAGTAGACCCAAAAATAATATCATCAACATAAATTTGTACCATTAACAGATTACCTTTTTCATAAAGAATAAATAAGGTATTGTCAATTGCACCTCGTTTGAAACCATTTTTCAACAAATGTTTAGTCAGAGTGTCATACCAGGCACGTGGGGCTTGTCTGAGGCCATAAAGCGCTTTGTCCAGATGATATACCCAATGTGGATGCTTTTCATCAACGAAACCTGGTGGTTGTCTGACATAAACTTCTTCTTCAAGCTTTCCATTCAAGAAAGCACTCTTTACATCCATCTGGTAGACCTTGAACTGAAGATAAGCAGCGAATGCTAAGAATATTCTGATCGCTTCAAGTCTAGTCACTGGAGCAAATGATTCATCAAAGTCGACATCTGACTGGCAGTAGCCTTGTGCTACCAGTCTGGCCTTGTTTCTGATTACGTGGCCATCTTCATCTACTTTATTCTTGAAGACCCATCTTGTTCCAATTGGTTCTTTCTTTCCAACTGGGAAAGGAACCAGATACCAGACCTTGTTCCTTTCAAACTGGTGAAGCTCTTCTTGCATAGCAGACACCCAGCTTGGATCTTCCATAGCCTCGTCAATCTTCTTTGGTTCCATCAAAGATAGAAAACTAACATATAAGCATTGATTACTGGAGGCTCTTCTGGTCTGAACTCCTCTACTGGAGTCACCTATGATCTGATCAATAGGATGAGCTTTTGTCCATCTGGAGTACTGACCAGGATTGTTACTGACAACAATATCAGTGCAAGAATTCAGTTGAGTCTCCTCTGGAGTTGCTTCTGGAGGAGTATCTTGCCAGACTACTTCAGTATCTTCATCTGAGTCATTTAAATCACGATTTGCATCATGAAATTCTTCATTTGAAGGCATTTCTTGAAGTACTGGTTCAGTTTGGAATTCTTCATAAGAAGACATTTCTGGTCTATTCTCAACTGACACTTATACTGGGGGAGTAGTACGAACATCTGATCCAATATTAATTTCAGAGGGTAGTTTGAAAATAATAGAAGGATAGAAAGGAGTACTACTGGAGTGTTTCTTTTTCTAAACAGGTTCCAGATCAGGATGACTGGAAACTGTGTCTTCTGAATCTTCTTTATTGTCGTTTATAGGATCAGATTCACAAAAGACAATTGGAGTTACTGGGGGAGTGTCAAGGGCTGGCTTCTTGTTGATTGCAGCATTTGATTCATCAAATGTGACATGAATTGACTCATGGACCTTCTCCAGTCTCTTGTTGTAGACTCTGAAGGCCTTGCGAATGGCTGAATAGCCTAAGAAATACCCTTCATCAGCTTTGGCATCAAATTTGCCTAACTGACCGGAGTCGTTTAGGATGTAAACTGGACATCCAAAAACGTGAAAATAACCAATATTTGGTTTTCTATTTCTTAAGACTTCATAGGCTGTCTTTTTGTATCGCTTCACATACACTGACCGGTTCTGGGTGTGGCAAGCAGTAGCAATTGCTTCAGCCCAGAAACTGGTAGACAGACCAGATTCAGCAAGCATACTCCTGGCAGCTTCTATCAGCGTTCGATTCTTCCTTTCCACCACTCCATTCTGTTCTGGAGAGCGGGCTGATGAGAAATTCTAGGAGATGCCAGTGTCAGTACAGAATGACTCCAGAGTTGCATTCTGGAATTCTGTTCCATTGTCACTTCTTAACTGACACACCTTTCGACTGTACTTGAGCTCAATTTGCTTGATAAGACTGATGATTTCAGCAGCAGCTTCACTTTTAGACCTCAGAAAGATCACCCAACAATATCTGGAGAATTCATCTACGATCACCAGGGTGTATCTTTTACCAGCATGAGTCTGAACATTCACTGGACCAAAGAGGTCCATATGAAGCATATGAAGAGGTTCAGATATGCTGAAATTCTGTCTGGTCTTGAAACTGGTACGTTTTTGCTTACCCATCTCATATCCTGGACATGGCCTTTCCTTTTTGAAGGAAACTGAAGGTATCCCATCTGCAAGTTGTTTTCTGGACAACTTATTAATATTCTTGAAATTTAAATGGGATAACCTTTTGTGCCATAACCAGTTTGTGTCTTCATCAGCTTGAGTATAGAAACACTTCTCTGAAGGAGAGCTTTCCATATCCATCACGTACACATTCCCTTTTCTGGGAGCAATCAACACTACCTTCCAGTCCTTGTTGAATACGATACCCTGAGCAATATTGAATAGAACTTGATAGCCATCATCACACAGTTGGCTTACACTGATCAGGTTATATTTCAAACCATTCACAAATGCAACACGTCTGAACTTGACTTGTCCATTGTTCAGAACACCGTATCCCTCAGTCTTTCCACAACCATCATTTCCAAAAGTAATGGAGGTCCATCAGAAATGGTGAACTCCTCCAGCAGGGTCTTACATCCAGTCATCGTCCTGCCAGCAGCACTGTCAAGATACCAGATATATTTCTTTCGATCTCCCTGCACATACACCAGATACTTATCAATTAGATTTGGGAACCCATCGACTGATGGGTTCACTGGACCCTCCCTTATAGGTCCCTGGGGCAATCTGGTTTAGTTCACTTTCTTCAACAGTGGTCTTAGTTGAAAAGACCACTGGGGTTGATAGTTTTGAAACCTTTTTCTTTTTCTCAACTGGAGAAATAGATTTAACTTTCTTTGCAAAAGGTTTTGTATTTTGTATAGGGCCAGATGAAGTACCCTCAATAAAGTTTAATCTTGCATTAAAACTTTGAGATTGACGAGTCAGTGTTTGAATCTGGCTCTCTAACCTGGACAAAATATTTTCTTCAGATGACACCTTAGCCTTTCCAGTCCTTGTTGAATACGATACCCTGAGCAATATTGAATAGAACTTGATAGCCATCATCACACAGTTGGCTTACACTGATCAGGTTATATTTCAAACCATTCACAAATGCAACACGTCTGAACTTGACTTGTCCATTGTTCAGAACACCGTATCCCTCAGTCTTTCCACAACCATCATTTCCAAAAGTAATGGAGGTCCATCAGAAATGGTGAACTCCTCCAGCAAGGTCTTACATCCAGTCATCGTCCTGCCAGCAGCACTGTCAAGATACCAGATATATTTCTTTCGATCGCCCTGCACATACACCAGATACTTATCAATTAGATTTGGGAACCCATCGACTGATGGGTTCACTGGACCCTCCCTTATAGGTCCCTGGGGCAATCTGGTTTAGTTCACTTTCTTCAACAGTGGTCTTAGTTGAAAAGACCACTGGGGTTGATAGTTTTGAAACCTTTTTCTTTTTCTCAACTGGAGAAATAGATTTAACTTTCTTTGCAAAAGGTTTTGTATTTTGTATAGGGCCAGATGAAGTACCCTCAATAAAGTTTAATCTTGCATTAAAACTTTGAGATTGACGAGTCAGTGTTTGAATCTGGCTCTCTAACCTGGACAAAATATTTTCTTCAGATGACACCTTAGCCTTTCCAGTCCTAGGCTTAGGTAGGGGATTGGTCTGAGGCAAAGGTTTATTCCGATAAACCTCTTTAACTGGAGCAGTCATCTGGAATGCTCCAGTCTTGACCTCTGGGATTGAACTGGGTAAATATTGGTCTTGGGAGTTACAGGCTCATCATAGACAGTGGTGGGCCTGAACCCCTCTGGTAATCGATCGATTACTGGTATTAATGATGCTACATGAGTATTTCCATCTAAGTATGCACGTTTTTGAGTAGGAAATTGATTTACTCCAGCATCATATGGCTTTTTGGTTTCTAGCCATGATTTAATCACCAGTTTTTCTTTCTCTAAAATGACTTCAAGATCTAGTTTTTCTTGAATCAATTGTTCAATTACCAGAACCTGGGCTTGAAATGCCAGTTCAATGTCTTGAAGTTCTTTTAATTTTGATTTTAAGACGGTTATTTCAGAAAAATCTGTTTCTAGACCATTTACACAATTAGATCTAACAGTTTCTACAAATATCAAATCAGAATTAAGAGCTTCAGCTATGTCCAGTTTTAATTCTTGGTCAGTTGCACAATCATAATCACTAACCTTCTTAATAACAATGTCTACCCATCGTCCAGATGTGACATCTTCCTTCACCAGGTTCTCATCGTCTGCCAGAGCCATGTAACAGCAATCTCTTTCTTCTTCTTCATCAGCAGATGATTCATCAGAAGGAACCCACTTCTCTTCAGTTGTTGCAATCATGCACTTATTATTGTTTTCAATTTGTTGTGCCATGAGAGCAATCTGGGCCTTAAGCTTTTTATATTTCAGTTTATAGCTATCATCAGGCTTATTATTTGAAGAGAATGGACCACGCTTGGATACAAACTGGTTGGACCTGCAATCTTTCATGAAATGACCCTTTTTGCCACACTTAAAGCATGTCAAATTGGTCTTATCAGTAGAAGAACTGGATGCAAATTGTCCAGATGGCCTAGTTGCTCTTGCTTTGAAACAGTTAAACGTTTTAGCAATCATTGCAATGAGGTCATCATCATCAGTTTCATCACAACAGTCTGGAGAGATTTGACTGGACTCTCCAGAATCCATGAGTTCACACACCATCTTCTTCATAGAAAATACATTCTCAGAAGATATCAGTGTTGTACTTTGTGGTTCAGTATGACTAACCACATTAGGACTACTGGAGGCATGGTTAAAAGCATCTTGTTCTGCCACCACTCTCTGGGCTTGATTTTCTTCAGTGTACCTGAAAGCTCCATATAAAGTTGAGAGAGTGTGTGTGTGCAGAATTTTACCTTGTCGTAAGACCAGGATCATGTGAGACCATTTGGTGGGTAGAATATCACAAAATTTCTCCAGAAGTATATCCTTGTCCTTCTCAACCCCAAGACCTCTCAACTGGTTTATGATACTCATAAATCTGGTGTAAGTACCAGTGAGAGACTCATTAGGCTGAGCAAAAAATGACTCATACCTCTTGTTTAAGGAGACCTTTCTAGTGACAATGGTGTCATCTCCTCCTTCATGCTGGTTTAAAAGTTCATCCCACATGGTTTTAGCACTAGGAAAAAGAACTAGTGTGGGAATTAGGGTTTCAGGAACGGCCCTGAGGATCATGTTTTTGAGAAGGGTGTCTAGATTCACCAATCTCCTCTCCTCTTCAGACCAATGTTCCTTCCTCTTTTCCCTTCCTCTTCTAGATCCAGAAGGATCAAGAAGGGGATTGAGAGGTGATGTAGGGACATAAGGACTTCATTTAAAATTTTCATCATGTTCCTCTCAATACCAGTGATATGCAAAACCATCCTAGCCTTCCACGTACCAAATTCATCACTGTTCCCACTGAATTTAGGAACAGGATTATTTGAAGAGAATGGACCACGCTTGGATACAAACTGGTTGGACCTGCAATCTTTCATGAAATGACCCTTTTTGCCACACTTAAAGCATGTCAAATTGGTCTTATCAGTAGAAGAACTGGATGCAAATTGTCCAGATGGCCTAGTTGCTCTTGCTTTGAAACAGTTAAACGTTTTAGCAATCATTGCAATGAGGTCATCATCATCAGTTTCATCACAACAGTCTGGAGAGATTTGACTGGACTCTCCAGAATCCATGAGTTCACACACCATCTTCTTCATAGAAAATACATTCTCAGAAGATATCAGTGTTGTACTTTGTGGTTCAGTATGACTAACCACATTAGGACTACTGGAGGCATGGTTAAAAGCATCTTGTTCTGCCACCACTCTCTGGGCTTGATTTTCTTCAGTGTACCTGAAAGCTCCATATAAAGTTGAGAGAGTGTGTGTGTGCAGAATTTTACCTTGTCGTAAGACCAGGATCATGTGAGACCATTTGGTGGGTAGAATATCACAAAATTTCTCCAGAAGTATATCCTTGTCCTTCTCAACCCCAAGACCTCTCAACTGGTTTATGATACTCATAAATCTGGTGTAAGTACCAGTGAGAGACTCATTAGGCTGAGCAAAAAATGACTCATACCTCTTGTTTAAGGAGACCTTTCTAGTGACAATGGTGTCATCTCCTCCTTCATGCTGGTTTAAAAGTTCATCCCACATGGTTTTAGCACTAGGAAAAAGAACTAGTGTGGGAATTAGGGTTTCAGGAACGGCCCTGAGGATCATGTTTTTGAGAAGGGTGTCTAGATTCACCAATCTCCTCTCCTCTTCAGACCAATGTTCCTTCCTCTTTTCCCTTCCTCTTCTAGATCCAGAAGGATCAAGAAGGGGATTGAGAGGTGATGTAGGGACATAAGGACTTCATTTAAAATTTTCATCATGTTCCTCTCAATACCAGTGATATGCAAAACCATCCTAGCCTTCCACGTACCAAATTCATCACTGTTCCCACTGAATTTAGGAACAGGATTATTTGAATAGTGCACATGCACGTGTAGAGAAGCAGGAGTAGGAGGAGGAGGTGGATTAGTGTTATTAACAATAGGTGGTTCATTTTGATCATTAATATTAGCATTAGGATCGGGACCAAGATTAAAACTTCCTTGTGTATTTTCTTGGTTAGCCATCAAAGAAACAGATCTAGGCAATGTTTAGCCTTCTGCTCTGATACCAAATGTGAGTCCCTTAAGTTCGATGGTTAACCTAGAAAGTGTAAAATACAACAAGTCTAATAATCACTAGATTGGACTAGTATTACTTGTAAATAAATGCAAGAATATATAAACAAAGTAATACAAGACTTAAAGCAATAAACAAGTAAAGTGGAGCATTATGTATTTTTCAATTGTGTATTTTATTTATAAAATACAAGGTTGTGCGGAATCAAGATAATACAAATAAGTATGTATCCTAACAACCTATGAATTACAAATGATCTATATTTGTCAAATAACTCTTTTGGATCGAGATACTTAAAGTTGTGAAGTATCCCTGTTTAAGATCGAGAGTATTTAGACAAATTCACTTTAATGCAAAAGGTATGCTTAAAAGTATTTATGTCAAGGAAATGACTTTGTATTTATAGGCAACAAAGTTCACCAGTGAATTTTGTGCTGTACAAATATGGTTGCATGCATTTAATGATCTGACAAGAACATTAAATGCATTGGATAAGGAATAAGGATAAAGTCATATCAAACGACTTTGTATCCTTTTATCCAACCACCTTTACACGCATAAACTTTGGTAAAGAACAAGTGGATTGTTCTTTGGAAAGTGTGTAAAGGCAAAAGTCAATCCTCGATATCAGTGTTCAGACTTGTAAGGTCTAGAACACTGACAATCCTCCAGTGTACAGATCTGGTAAAACTTCCAGTGGACTCCGCCATTTGTCAGTCTTCTTTATTCTGACTTCAGTCTTTGACTTCAGTGAGAATGTCTTCAGTAGAGTTGATCTGGACTGGGGGTGAAGTCCAGTGAGCTAATCTGGAGAATACTCCAGATTTCCTATACAAGTATTTACTCACTGGTCTTCCATTATTTCTGGACAAATCTTCAGAGGGACTCCAGATTCCAAGTCTGAAGTAGGTCCAGTAGAACACGTTTCTGGACAGATCTTCAGTAAGGCTCCAGTAGTCGAGTCTGGAGCGAGTCCAGTAAATCTGGACTAAATCTGGACCTAACAGGTTCTTTCTTCAACCCTGGTGGACAAGGAACAAGTTCCCAAACATTTTTCCTTTCGAACTGGATAAGCTCTTCTTGCATTGCTTCTACCTAGCTTGGATCTGCCATAGCCTCGTCAATCTTCTTCGGTTCAATCAGTGATAAGAAGGTGACATTCAAGCATTGCTCGCTGGTGGCTCTTCTGGTTTGAACCCCTCTACTGGAATCTCCAATGATCTGCTCAATTGGATGTGCTTTGGTCCATTTAGAGTATTGACCAGGATTTCTGACAACAATATCAGTGCAAGTCACTTGGGAACCTCTTTAGTTGCTGCTTCTGGAAGAGGATCAGCCCAAACTATTTCAACATCCTCATCAGAATCAATGAGGTCACGATTTGCATCATGAAATTCTTTAGTTGAAGGCATTTCTTGAAGAACTGGAGAAGTTGGAGTAGTTTGAACTGGTGCTGATATTGGAGTGGCATGTACATCTGATCCAATCACCAGTTTCTGTGGTAAATTAAAACTGTGAGTCCCAGATATAGATGGCTTAAATACCCGACTGGCAAGTAATTCTAACTGGAAGATGACCAGTTCAGAATACGATCCAGATATGGATGAACAATACGATAAAGATACTGAAAGTAAATGCAAGAAATAATAAGGGCTGAAACTATATAAATAATATGTATAGATCAAGTATGTAGCATTGAGACACAATGTATTTTTCAAGGAATTTGATTTATTGATATATAAACAAATACAAAGGTTGTTGCGGAACAAAGATAAACACCCAAGTGTAAATATCTAAACAACCTAGAAATACAAGTGATCTAATAACTTGGAAATACTCGTAAGGATTACTTAGAGTATATCTCACAAGTTGCAATGCAAAGGTTTCAAGCCATTTGCAAGTTGTGAGAAGACTTATATTTATAGACCTAAGTCCATGATGACGTGGACCAGATCATACAAATATGGTTGGGAGTATTTAAGGAATTAAACCTAATTCCTTACAAGAGTACTTTTAAGGTTTAAGAGTGTAAGTCAATTGATGTGACTTAACAAGCCTTATTCCCAACCTTTACTTTACCTTGTACTTTAATTAATAGTTAATTCTATTAACCGGGTAAAGTTATGTAAAGTAAAAAGTCTTCCTCGTAATCAGTGTAAAAGTGTGTAAGTACTTTTACACTGAGATGCTTCAGTCTTTGATCAGATAGAATCAGTTTCTGAGCTCCACATCTGAACTGATTCTCATTCTTCAGACTTCAGTCTTTGACTTCATTCTGAACGGTTTTCTGATACGTTGATCTGAACTGAAGTGAAGCTTCAGTGAACAAATTCTGAGAGACCTCAGAATTCTATACAAGTATTCTTCACTGAGCTTCAGCTATTTTTGAACAAATTATACTTGGTCGATTTTCGACCTAACAAAAACTGATGGAGGGATAAAATGGAATGTCACTGGAGGATTTCTCCAGTTGAACTGGTTCCAGGTCAGTGTAACTGGAAACATTTTCTGGTGAAATATCTGACTGATGAACTTGGTCAGTTTAACCAAAACTTAATGGAATGACTTGAGAGATATCAAGACTTGCTCTTTTATTGATTGCATCATTTGATTCGTCAAATGTGACATGAATTGTCTCATGAACCTTTTGGAGTCTATAATTATAAACACTAAAAGCCTTTCGAATATCTGAATAGCCTAGAAACACACCTTCATCAGCTTTTGCATCGAATTTCCCAAGCTGACTAGAATCATTTAGAATATAAACTGGACAACCAAATACATGGAAATATCCAATATTTGGTTTTCGATTCCTGAGCACTTTATAGGCAGTCTTCCTATGTCTCTTGACATAAACTGACCGATTTTGGGTGTGGCATGTAGTTGCAACTGCTTCAGCATAAAAACTGGTGGGAAGACCAGATTCAGATATCATACTTCTGGCAGCTTCTTTCAGTGTGCGATTCTTTCTTTCCACAACTCCATTTTGATCTGGAGAGTGTCCTGATGAGAAGTTTTGAGATATGCCAGTGTCAGTACAGAAGGATTCAAGAGTCTTGTTCTGAAATTCAGTTCCATTATCACTTCTTAACTGACAAACTTTTTGAGTATATTTGAGCTCAATTCTCTTGATGAGAGAGATGATTTCAGCAGCTGCATCACTTTTTGATCTGAGGAACACCACCCAATAGTATCTGGTGAGTTCATCAACCACAACTAGGGTATATTTCTTACTAGCTCTAGTTTGAACATTCACTGGACCAAAAAGATCCATATGAAGCATGTGAAGAGGTTCAGTGATGCTAAAGTTTTGCCTTGTCTTGAAACTGGCCCTTTTCTGCTTGCCCATCTCACACCCTGGACATGGCTTTTCTTTCTTAAAAGAAATTGGAGGTATCCTATCAGCCAGTTGTTTTCGAGACAACTTGTTGATATTTTTGAAATTGAGATGGGATAACCTTTTGTGCCATAACCAGTTGGTGTCCTCATCTGCCTTGGTATAGAAACATTGCTCTTTTGGAGCAGGTTCCATATCCATGATGTACACATTTCCCTTTCTTGGTGCAATCATCACCACTTTCCAATCCTTTTAAATATGGTGCCTTGAGCAATATCGAACAATACCTTGTATCCATCATCACAAAGTTGACTTACACTGATCAGGTTATATTTCAAACCATTTACAAATGCAACTCTGGTGAACTGGACTTGTCTATTATTGATTACACCATATCCTTCAGTCTTTCCATTCTCATCATTACCAAACGTCACTGCCGGTCCATCTTGGACAGTGAACTCTTCCAGCAGGGGTTACATCCGGTCATAGTTCGGCCAGCTGTGCTGTCCAGATACGAGGTGTTCTTCTTTCGATCGCCCTGCACAACCACAAAAATCATTGGTTCTTTTTGTGAACCCATCTTTTATTGATGGGTTCACTGGACTCTCCCTGAGAAGTCACAGTTGATTCTGGTGGTGTTGAACTTGAGACTGGAACTGGAGCCTTTCTGTCGGTTCAAGTTTCAGGAGTAAAAATGATTGGTTTGAGAGGTTTCTTCCCCTTTTTCTTTTCAGATTTAGTTTCAGATGGAATATTTTGTTTTTGTTTTGAAGGGGTTTTGATATTTTGTTTTCAACTGAAGAAGATGAAGCTCCTTCCAGATTTTTGATTCTGGCAGTACAACTTTGAACCTGCCTTGACAACTGTTGGACTTGACTCTCCAGTTTTAATAAAATATCTTTTTCAGTAGGCGACTAAACCTTGGACTTAGGTTCAGCAGGGATTTTGGTCTTGGGATTCTTGGGCTACTTTGACTTTTGAGGTAAAGGTTTGTCACCAGTGACCTTTTTAACTGGAGCTTTAGCCTGTACAGCTCTAGTTTTGACCTCAGATGGGATGGTCTCAACAGGTTCAGTTTTAATAGATTTAGGCTGATCATATGGAGTTTCTGGCCTAAGATCTGGTGGCAAACTGTGGATATCAGGTATGATGCCTGCCATGTGCACATCTCCAGTTTTATATGCAGTTTGTTGTGCATCAACGGTTTTTGAAAAAGCATCATAGTTTAAACCAGATGACCTAATCCAGGATTCGATCACCTTTTTGCTCTTTTTCCAAAGAAGTTTTTAGCTCTTGTTTTTCAAGCTCAAGAGTTTCACATCTTAAAACTGACTCTTTGAGAGCCAACTGGACACTTTGCAGATTTGAAAGTTGAGGTTTTAAATTGTTTAATTCAGTTAGAACTGTTTCCAAATATCTTTCACTGTCAGTTCTAACAGTTTCAACAAAAATCAAATCACTGTTAAGTGATTCAGCAAGGTCCAGTTTCAGTTCAGTGTCAATTTGATTGTCATAATCACACACCTTTTTCAATATGATGTCCACCCATCTTCCAGTGATAACATCATCCTTCACCACATGCTGTTGTTCTTCCAAATCCATGAAACATATGTCCCTTTCCTCTTCATCATCAACTGATGAGTCATCAGAGTACTCCCATTTGTCAGTGGTTTTGCAATCATGCATTCATTTTGATTCTTTTCAAGAGACAAAAGGGCAATCTGGGCCTTAAGCTTTTTGTATTTAGCTTCTTAACTATCATCAGGCTGATTGTTGGTGGGGACAGGGGGACCATTTTGATTGTTCAACTGAATAGATCTACATTCCTTCATAAAATGACCTTTCTTGCCACACTTATAGCATGTAAGATTGGCCTTGTCCAGAGAGTTGGAGCTGGAAGCATTGTTGGGTCCACCAAATCTATTAGATTTATGCTTAAACCTATTAAAGGTTTTAGCAATCATGGCGACCAGATCATCATTGTCAGTTTCATCACAATCATCACTGATTTCAGTGGTTAGGCCAGAGTTCAGAAAACTGTTTAACATCTCCTTCATAGAATGTGACTGGACATTCTCAGCAGATGTTAAAGCAGCACAAGGTTTCTCAGTTAGACTAGCAACCTTGGAACTCTCGCATGGTTTAAAGCATCCTTCTCAGCCACAAGTCTTTGTGCATTATTATCTTCAGTGAATCTGAAGGCTCTATAAAGAGATGCAAGAGTGTGGGTGTGCAGGGTCTTACCTTGTCTTAGGACAAGAACCATATTTGCCCATTTGGAGGGAAGAATATAACAAAAATTTTCAAGAAGAATATCCTTATCCTTCTCTACACCCAGCCCTCTCAGTTGATTAATCACACTTGTAAATCTAGTATAAGTACCAGTCAGGATCTCATTGGGTAAAGCAAAGAAGGATTCATACTTCTTGTTTAAAGCAACTTTTCTGGTGACAATGGTGTCATCACCTCCTTCAAACTGAAGGACCAATTCATCCCACATTGCTTGGCATTGGGGAACAACACAAGTGTTGGAATAAGGTCTTCAGGAACAGCCCGAAGGATCATGTTCTTGAGCTTGGTGTCCAAGTCTACAAGTCTACGATCCTCATTAGACCAATGGTGTGACACCCGCAAAATTTTGATTTGTTAAACTTAGAAAGTTTACTATTACATGATCTATTTTTAGAAAGTTCAGTTTAAATATTTGGTGTTTAAACTTCCTATGTGTCAACATGATCCAACGTCGTTATAAATAACGATGCCGACACATAATCATCGGATTGATGAACTGGTCAAGTAAGACCTCCATATTATGCATTTTTGTGATACATGATTTTTATGTGAGAAATATATCTAGTTGGGATGCTTATACGTTAGAAAACTCTCATATGAAATATATATGTTGATATATATTTGCTAAATACTAAAAGGACACATTTGTGTATTCAAGGATATCCTACATAATTTATAAATATATATTATGAAAACACTACCTTTTCTTTTTTTTGTACGTAGGAAACACACACACGTGAGTAAACTAAAAACAAAAGGACAAAAACAACTAACTACAAGAAACTATTCATCTTCTTCAACCTTTCCCTCTCCCCACCGCCGGCCACCCTCCTCCAGCCTCACCACCGCCGCCTGCCACCCCCATCTCGCCGGAAATCAAACCCGGCAGCCATCCCCATCAACCCTCTAGGGTTTTCTGCACCCTTAAGCACCCAAATCTCCATCACCACCACAGCCCCGCCGCTGCCACTGCTGCTCCACCGTCCAGCCGCCGCCGCTGCTGTCCGGCCTCCAGTCACCACGATTCCACTCCATTCACGCCCAGGAAAGGTAAGAAGCTTGTGTAAGGGTCTCTTTCACTAACCCATTTCTTCTTTCACTCTAAAAACCCTAATAACCTTTTCTTTTTTTTGTACGTAGGAAACACACACACGTGAGTAAACTAAAAACAAAAGGACAAAAACAACTAACTACAAGAAACTATTCATCTTCTTCAACCTTTCCCTCTCCCCACCGCCGGCCACCCTCCTCCAGCCTCACCACCGCCGCCTGCCACCCCCATCTCGCCGGAAATCAAACCCGGCAGCCATCCCCATCAACCCTCTAGGGTTTTCTGCACCCTTAAGCACCCAAATCTCCATCACCACCACAGCCCCGCCGCTGCCACTGCTGCTCCACCGTCCAGCCGCCGCCGCTGCTGTCCGGCCTCAAGTCACCACGATTCCACTCCATTCACGCCCAGGAAAGGTAAGAAGCTTGTGTAAGGGTCTCTTTCACTAACCCATTTCTTCTTTCACTCTAAAAACCCTAATAACCTTTTCTTTTTTTTGTACGTAGGAAACACACACACGTGAGTAAACTAAAAACAAAAGGACAAAAACAACTAACTACAAGAAACTATTCATCTTCTTCAACCTTTCCCTCTCCCCACCGCCGGCCACCCTCCTCCAGCCTCACCACCGCCGCCTGCCACCCCCATCTCGCCGGAAATCAAACCCGGCAGCCATCCCCATCAACCCTCTAGGGTTTTCTGCACCCTTAAGCACCCAAATCTCCATCACCACCACAGCCCCGCCGCTGCCACTGCTGCTCCACCGTCCAGCCGCCGCCGCTGCTGCTGTCCGGCCTCCAGTCACCACGATTCCACTCCATTCACGCCCAGGAAAGGTAAGAAGCTTGTGTAAGGGTCTCTTTCACTAACCCATTTCTTCTTTCACTCTAAAAACCCTAATAACCTTTTCTTTTTTTTGTACGTAGGAAACACACACACGTGAGTAAACTAAAAACAAAAGGACAAAAACAACTAACTACAAGAAACTATTCATCTTCTTCAACCTTTCCCTCTCCCCACCGCCGGCCACCCTCCTCCAGCCTCACCACCGCCGCCTGCCACCCCCATCTCGCCGGAAATCAAACCCGGCAGCCATCCCCATCAACCCTCTAGGGTTTTCTGCACCCTTAAGCACCCAAATCTCCATCACCACCACAGCCCCGCCGCTGCCACTGCTGCTCCACCGTCCAGCCGCCGCCGCCGCTGCTGTCCGGCCTCCAGTCACCACGATTCCACTCCATTCACGCCCAGGAAAGGTAAGAAGCTTGTGTAAGGGTCTCTTTCACTAACCCATTTCTTCTTTCACTCTAAAAACCCTAATAACCTTTTCTTTCCTCCTCTCTTTTTCTCTCCGGCAGCCGCGCACCCCCACCCCAGCACCACCTCACGACCACCCAGGAAGAAGGAGGAGCGTGCTGGTATCATAACAGGTCGTTACATGGCTGCCCATGCTTAGTTTTCATGTCACAAACCCTAAAAACGTTTTTCTTATTTGTTTTGTTTCTCGCAGTCACTAACCACCGCGACCAGCCACCACCAGCCGCCATCACAGATTTGTTTTAACCTTCAAAACAGGTTGTTTGTCTGTCCTTAAGCCTTTTATAGTATTGATTTTCGGCCATGCTAAGTCTTGGTGTTTTTAGTTTCGGTTACGGGTCGAAACCACCACAAACCACCACCTTTCACCCCCTTACATCACCACCACGAACCACCACTACTTTGCCACTGTGTTGGTGACTGAAATGTCGATCCAGGGGCTGTCCAAAAATCAAAAATCAATTTTCTTTTAGCTATGGTATCTCGGCCGAAACATAATGCATCAAAACTCAAATATGGCTTTTCAAATTCTAATCTAAAAAGACTTGCATGTGACCTTTAGTTATCATTATAACTCATTGAAAACATAAGTGTATCTTGGAAATATTAAACTGTCTTTTTGGGAAATTTTTATAAATTAATTAAACTAATTAATTTGGTTAATAATCATTACATGCATTTAATTGTTGTATATTTCCTAGATGAATGTTCTCTCTTCCAAGTAATACCTTTATGACATAAATCACAAACATGCATAATGACTAATCTTTTTCTTGGAAACATGCAAGCATGCTTTAAGTATAATCATTGTTGTGATAATCGATGTTGGTGAAGCTTGGAAAACGTGCTAGTTAAATGCCCATTAAATACCTAT
The DNA here is from genome assembly GCA_034093135.1 of Erigeron breviscapus. Taxonomy (NCBI): domain Eukaryota; kingdom Viridiplantae; phylum Streptophyta; class Magnoliopsida; order Asterales; family Asteraceae; genus Erigeron; species Erigeron breviscapus. The sequence continues at coordinate 42,702,313 of CM067173.1, read as the reverse complement.
GTATATATATATATATATATATTATATATATTATATACGTATATATATATCTACTAATATAACTTGACCCACCATGCCCAACTCCTATTTAGGACGTCAGTGCAAAGTGTGCGGTAACTTAGCACGCTTCGGGTGCTCTCATGACGTATACTAATATATTTATATTTATATATTGACCCACCATGTCCATCTTCTATTTAGAATGTTGGTGCAAAGTTGTGCGGTGACATATTTATATTTATATACTTTTAATCCGTGGTTATTCCAACTCACAACCATACTTAATTGACAATTGCCCAACTCCTATTATGGAAACCGGTGCACTCGTATGGGTTGTGAGGGAGAATGATCGCGAATGCCATGTTATGATTTATTTCAACACGCAACCATACTTCTTTGCCATTTCACGTGTATAGGTTGTGTGGGAGAATAGTCATAATATTGCTATTATTATTATTACTATTATATTATATTAATATTATATATATGTTAATATATATAAACCCATGAAAAGACCAACACCGACTAGCACGTCGACAACCCTAACGATTATCACATAAGAAAACATTTTTATAAAATGTATTACAACAATATTATTTGGAAGAATGAGGGAAATTCCTTAGGAACATAATAGCATAGATTGTTAAGACAAGTTTATATTTTATTTCTATAGGTTAACACATTCAAGAAGATTCTCTATTTGCAAATTGTTGCTACTTGAAACTAAGGTGAGTTCATAGCCCACACTTTCTTACTATTTTGGGTGAGATGCATGCTCTATATTTTACATGTGGAACACAAGTACCAAAATTATGTATATGATGATTGTCTAAGTCGCTTGATCCCATTAAAGTCCTCCCATCATGAATTGTTAGTTATGGATTTAAACGTGATATGATGAATAGTACTATTTGGGTTGACACCCCTATTCGGGTTGGTCGCACCAACTTGACCGGTGATGGTCGAACGAATGCATTCATATTTGGATTCCCAAGTATTACGGATCAAATACTTGCTGGGGCACAATGTTACTTATTACCGTCGAGTTTCAATTCTTGAGCTTAGTACAATATATACACATTATGTTTCTTAGCATTGTTTTTGAGTAATGGCTACACGACATTGCGGGATTGCAATGGTCGCACTTAAATCTTGTGGTTCCATGCAAAAGTTTTTTTTACTTACACCTATGAATTCACCAACATTATTGTTGACCCGTTTTAGCATGCATTCTCAGGTATTAGATGATCGCTTTATGTGTTGGATTGCTTGACGCTACATGCTATATGAAGAACTTGCCCCACCCATCATGCCTTAGGAATGCTCCGTCAATTTGCTAAAGACATGTTTCTAATTATGTTATCCTAATGACAACTTAAAGTTTTTGACAAACGATTTCATATCATATGTTGTTTCTAAATTTCTAAACAACGTTATCTTTCAATATATATTTTAAAATGACACGTTAAGTGGTTGTTATTTCTCAAGTACAATTTCCTTCCAAATACTTCGTCTCAACTTATCAAATAACGCTATTTTATAAATGTATTTTCAAACGACACCATTTAATGGTCGTTCATTATGAACTTGCGTTGTGATCTCATGAAGGTCGCGCCCCGTACCTTTCCGCATTTTTCGGGGTGTGACAGATTGGTATCAGAGACAAGGTTATAGTGAACTAGGTTGCAAATTGATGAACCTAGACTATAACCATACAAAGACCCCTAGTTTTGTGCACCACCTTAGTTAACCAATCACCCATACACTTACACATGAGTTACATGTCCGTCCTTGTATAATGAACGTATGCTTATACTTGAATTACATGTTCCCATTTTACACGATAAGATTCTATGCTTGCTACGTTTATGTGATATTTTATGCATGCTTCTATTTGATTGCAATGTACTCCAATTGACCCTTCTATAAGGGGAAAGATTAAGGTTTCTTATAGGCTCATGTTGAACACCGAGTTTCCAATGGAAGTTATAGTTCACTATCACACGTGCCATATTAGAAAGATCAATTTAAATAATTAGTTATTTAAATACCTACGTCTAACGAAACCCACAAGTGAAGGAAACCTCGTTTGGGATAACGAGTCAACCAACGATCATCAAGAATTTTAGAATATTAGTTTGCATATTATAGGGCTACATACATTTGGGATAGATCATATAAGGCTCAAAATAGTTATTTTGGAGCTTGAAAGTAGCCTTTCCCCCTTTATACTTATTTATGCTTGACACTTTATGCACCTTAATTATGCTTCACATGTTCCCACAATACTTCTTAGATATCAAGTTTATTTTCCTTTATTTCAAGGACCTACTACGTCGAGACCCCGTGCACATGCCTAGATTTGACATAATTAGTCTCTTTGAAGAATGTTCAACTATCAGTGCCCCCGTCTTAGAAATAAGATTTACCGTAGACCTAGAAAGAGCCATGTGCGGCTATCCCCAGAAGGTTAAGAAGAAACTTTAAGTCATGATTTAATTAATGAGAATTTACTAAGATCCCCGAGGAATTGATGAATAATAAGAACTCAAAATCAAGTAATGAGTAGTTTTTAAGGACGACCCTTCTACCCATAGCCGAAACAACGCATCGACACCGCATTATCCACAATCTTCACCGGTAGTTACTCAAATGAAGTGAGTCCCGAAGAGGTCTACTCCTTGATGGCATGCCCCACTAACATAAGAACATTCGGTGGATACTTACGTAATATTTTGAGGATAGAAGACCGTTAAAAAGCTGAAGAGAACGTCACATGGAAAAAAAATGGATTGAAGAGCATGATGACGTATTACATGAAAGCGATAATTAGAATACACGAAGCACTTAGTTATCCTTAGGGTCGTTTTGACGCGACAAAAATTTTCACTTCTCATTACGCTAAAGCTCAACTATTTTTAGGATTCTATTTATTTCGATATGCTCGCATGTGGGAGTTTTTCTACAAGACCCGTTTGGTACCGATATGTATATATATATATATATTCTTCTTTAAAAAAATAAATTCTTTAAAAAAATAAAAAATAAATAAAACCCCTTTGGAGGAATATATGTTTAAATTTCAAAAGTTTTGTAGCTCGTAAGCTTATGGTGTGTGATTTCATTGAACATATTTACAAGCGCATTGTTAGGGTTGAAACTTTTTGAAAAATACAAATTTTAACCTTTGGTATAGATCTTTAAACCTGTGTAAATGTATAAATATTAAATCTATGGTGTAAATTTCATCAAATGTATTTGCGACGAGATTGATTTTTCTTTGACTATAGATATATGGTCAAGTGACTACCAAGTCCGAAAAAGGGTGCCTTTACATCTACCAAACCAAAATTTTGCTATATCTTCTCATTTCTAGTTTACAAAACACGTATTTTATTCATAAGCCTTCTTTGCATCCGATCATATCCAACACATAAACCGTGCGTTAATTCCAAGCCAATGAGAGATATCCTATGCCCGTTTTGATTAATCATTAGCGTGTTCGTTAGGCCTCACCCGCTTAGTCGTAAATCCTTACCTAACTTTCTTCAAGTCTTAGCTAGTCTCTCCATACGATGGACGGATAAGTTATAACCATAGTTATCATTAAGGGATTATAAGACTTCCGCACACTAGGGAAAGATTTGAAAGGTTGAAATAATTTGGGGATTAAAATTTTGTATTATGATGGATACGTAACATCTAGAAAACACAAAGGAATTTAGCACTTAAGTTGTACCTATAGGAAATACATGGTAGAATATGGAATTTTAAGACATTAATGGTGTAGTTGGATACAAGTAATATTATTACAATAAGATTTATTAGGGTCAAAGTGAGAACGGTACTTGAACCATGCACTAGATACTCGAGTAAATATCAAAGGTTAGAAATTAGCGACAAACCAATAAGGTTGGGATTTCATACCTAGAAAACATAGAGAACCATCTAAGAACTAATATGACAAACGACGTTGAGAGTAATAGACCGATTGAAATAGGTAATACCTCCCCATGGTGGAATACATGCGTGATGTCGATGCACTACAAGAATATCTCTAATCATGAAAAAAAAAAAAAAATAAAATAATAAAATAATTCCAAGGTACTATGAAGATGTGCCTTCTTAAATACAATAGAACCCGGAAAAGAATAAGCCATCAACTTACTTTGTCAAATTCTTGTGCTAAAGAGTTCTCGCATTACTCGCATTCATATTAAAGCCCTAAAGCTTGAAAATATTAGACGTCTTAAGAAGCGAACAAACTAACGGTTAAGAACCCGTTCCTAGGATCCATGACTTGTTTGATCAACTAGGATTCACGAACAAATCAGGGATGAGCTACATTGGAAGTCGATTTTGGAGTCAAGTGAGAAAAAAAGGAATTGTGTGCAAAGTTCTAAAAACGTAAATTTTGGATACGTACCGTACCATTTCTTAGGCCACATGATCCACTATTAAGGTAGGCGAGTAGACCCCTCAAGTATTTAGGCAACTAAAAATCTGGATACACCAAGAACCCCAACGGAACTACGTCAATTCTTAGGTCTTGCTAGCTGCTATAAGAATTTCATTAAGAAATTTTCCATGCTAACCTGACCCTTAACAACGTTCAAACCAAAAGAGAATAAGGTTGCTAGGTAAGACAAGTAAGTGAAGGCATTTCAAATGTAAAAGGGGAAGCTTGGTAGAGCACCAACGATAGCACAACTAGACGGAACCGACAACCTTGTATTAAATTGCAAAACATCTCATCAAGAGTTAGGTTGTGTACTAATGAAAGGAGATATAGAGATAGCCTATTCTCTCTGCCAGCTTAAGATGCATTAGAAAAAGTATGGTACATAGGAATTTGGAGTTTGAAGCGATATTGTACACTCTCAAAGATTGGAGACACAATGCATGAAGTGTATCATATTCACCAATAATAAAATCCCTCAAAACATTTTCGACCAAAAAATAAAAATAAATAAATAAATAAATAAATCAATTTAGGGCTAGACCAACCTAGATTGATTACCAAGCCGTTGAGACCTAAGAGAATTAGTAATGGTGAGGGCGCACAAGCAATGTACTTAATCCATCCCGGACCCGATTGAGAGTATCACGGACTCAAAGGAGTATATTGGTGGCCTAAACATGAAGGTCGACATAGCCACCTATCTTAGCCGATGTTTAGCATGTTTGACGGTAAAGGTCGAGTACCAAACCGTCTGAACTACTAGTACAGCCCGATGTTTCTCAATAAAAATGGGGGAAAATAGCCTTAGACTTCACCACCAAGTTCCCTAAGTACACAAAAATTGTCGTGACATTATTTGATTAATCGTGATTCATCTTACACAGTCTACACCATCCCTTCTAATCATGGATTCCGCTTAGATGCTTATGCTAACTAGAAATCTACTTAGAAGAAGTAGTGACACTACATAAGGTACCTATTCTGATAATCCCCGATAGCAACAGTCGTTTAACCTCTAGATTTAGGAAATTTCCGTGAAAACGCATTAGACTGGACATGAGTACCTCATACCACCTAACGCAATGGTTAGATGTGAGGGAAGCGTTCAAACCCAAAAACTAAGAGGACCATTTACCTTGTACGAGATCCATAATAGGCTGCATCGTTTAGGCACTTTAATGCGAGAAGGTGTAGATATCCTATCAGTTAGATTGAAGTCAGAGATAGTCAAATCATCAACCCCAGAATCAATTATGGAATCACCAAATAGATTATACAATTATCAAAACCGATTGACGGCATACCGAGTCCATTAAAGAAGTTATGTGAGAGTAAGAGGCATGCCAAGTAATAGCCAAAGTGATAGTAAAGGAACCACCAAATGGAAAAAGACCATTCGTTTTGGGGGAAACGGTGGAGGATAAACCCGAGGTGCATTCGATCATTCAAGAACTTAGTAGCATACACGTCATTATTCTACTCGACGAAATTCAAATTTATTACAAGTTACACCTCATCAACTGATTCAATGGAAACCATAGGCCCAATTACAAAAAAAGGGTTTAGATAAACTTGTATTTCTAACATTAGGCCGATTGAATTCGACACGAGTCCCAATATCTAAAGAATATGAAACCCACATGAAACAAACGTATCCTCCACTATTTATAAACTTCATGATTACCGACGACACGACTTAAGTTTCGGGACGAAACTTCCATTAACACGGGGAGAATGTGACACCCGCAAAATTTTGATTTGTTAAACTTAGAAAGTTTACTATTACATGATCTATTTTTAGAAAGTTCAGTTTAAATATTTGGTGTTGAACTTCCTATGTGTCAACATGATCCAACGTCGTTATAAATAACGATGCCGACACACAATCATCGGATTGATGAACTGGTCAAGTAAGACCTCCATATTATGCATTTTTGTGATACATGATTTTTATGTGAGAAATATATCTAGTTGGGATGCTTATACGTTAGAAAACTCTCATATGAAATATATATGTTGATATATATTTGCTAAATACTAAAAGGACACATTTGTGTATTCAAGGATATCCTACATAATTTATAAATATATATATTATGAAAACATGACATATTATTTTTAGTTTCCTAACTAAAAGTATATATAATCATATGTAAAATAATTATAAAGATAGATGGACTAACAAGATAATGTAAATGTAAAAGGGCTAAATGAATTAACTAGTCAAATAAGCCCACCAATCCTTAACCCATGTCAATTTTCGGATCCAATAGCCCAAGCCCCAACCCAAGATTCAAGCCCATGTTCCTAGCAATATAAAAGCCTAAAGACTTCCACTACCTTTTCTTTTTTTTGTACGTAGGAAACACACACACGTGAGTAAACTAAAAACAAAAGGACAAAAACAACTAACTACAAGAAACTATTCATCTTCTTCAACCTTTCCCTCTCCCCACCGCCGGCCACCCTCCTCCAGCCTCACCACCGCCGCCTGCCACCCCCATCTCGCCGGAAATCAAACCCGCAGCCATCCCCATCAACCCTCTAGGGTTGTCTGCACTCTTAAGCACCCAAATCTTCATCACCACCACAGCCCCGCCGCTGCCACTGCTGCTCCACCGTCCAGCCGCCGCCGCTGCTGCTGTCCGGCCTCCAGTCACCACGATTCCACTCCATTCACGCCCAGGAAAGGTAAGAAGCTTGTGTAAGGGTCTCTTTCACTAACCCATTTCTTCTTTCACTCTAAAAACCCTAATAACCTTTTCTTTCCTCCTCTCTTTTTCTCTCCGGCAGCCGCGCACCCCCACCCCAGCACCACCTCACGACCACCCAGGAAGAAGGAGGAGCGTGCTGGTATCATAACAGGTCGTTACATGGCTGCCCATGCTTAGTTTTCATGTCACAAACCCTAAAAACGTTTTTCTTATTTGTTTTGTTTCTCGCAGTCACTAACCACCGCGACCAGCCACCACCAGCCGCCATCACAGATTTGTTTTAACCTTCAAAACAGGTTGTTTGTCTGTCCTTAAGCCTTTTATAGTATTGATTTTCGGCCATGCTAAGTCTTGGTGTTTTTAGTTTCGGTTACGGGTCGAAACCACCACAAACCACCACCTTTCACCCCCTTACATCACCACCACGAACCACCACTACTTTGCCACTGTGTTGGTGACTGAAATGTCGATCCAGGGGCTGTCCAAAAATCAAAAATCAATTTTCTTTTAGCTATGGTATCTCGGCCGAAACATAATGCATCAAAACTCAAATATGGCTTTTCAAATTCTAATCTAAAAAGACTTGCATGTGACCTTTAGTTATCATTATAACTCATTGAAAACATAAGTGTATCTTGGAAATATTAAACTGTCTTTTTGGGAAATTTTTATAAATTAATTAAACTAATTAATTTGGTTAATAATCATTACATGCATTTAATTGTTGTATATTTCCTAGATGAATGTTCCCTCTTCCAAGTAATACCTTTATGACATAAATCCCAAACATGCATAATGACTAATCTTTTTCTTGGAAACATGCAAGCATGCTTTAAGTATAATCATTGTTGTGATAATCGATGTTGGTGAAGCTTGGAAAACGTGCTAGTTAAATGCCCATTAAATACCTATGTATATATATATATATATATTATATATATTATATACGTATATATATATCTTATATGTATATATATATATATATATATATATATTATATATATTATATACGTATATATATATATATTAAATATAGATCTATATAGATAATATATATTATATACGTATATATATATATATATTATATATATATATATATATATATATATATATATATATATATATATATATATATATATATACGTATATATATATATATATATATATATATATATTATATACGTATATATATATATATATATATATATATATATATATATATATATCTATATGTATATATATATATATCTGATATACGTATATATATATATATATATATTATATAGTATATATATATACCGTGGGTATATTATATATATATATATATTATATATATATATTATATACGTATATATATATATTATATATATATATATTATATATAATATTATTATTATTATTACTATATTATATTAATATTATATATATGTAATATATATAAACCCATGAAAAGACCAACACCGACTAGCACGTCGACAACCCTAACGATTATCACATAAGAAAACATTTTTAATAAAATGTATTACAACAATATTATTTGGAAGAATGAGGGAAATTCCTTAGGAACATAATAACATAGATTGTTAAGACAAGTTTATATTTTATTTCTATAGGTTAACACATTCAAGAAGATTCTCTATTTGCAAATTGTTGCTACTTGAAACTAAGGTGAGTTCATAGCCCACACTTTCTTACTATTTTGGGTGAGATGCATGCTCTATATTTTACATGTGGAACACAAGTACCAAATTATGTATATGATGATTGTCTATGTCGCTTGATCCCATTAAAGTCCTCCTATCATGAATTGTTAGTTATGCATTTAAACGTGATATGATGAATAGTACTATTTGGGTTGACATCCCATTCGGGTTGGTCGCACCAACTTGACCGGTGATGGTCGAACGAATGCATTCATATTTGGATTCCCAAGTATTACGGATCAAATACTTGCTGAGACACATTGTTACTTATTACCGTCGAGTTTCAATTCATGAGCTTAGTACAATATATACACATTATGTTTCTTAGCATTGTTTTTGAGCAATGGCTACACGACATTGCGGGATTGCAATGGTCGCACTTAAATCTTGTGGTTCCATGCAAAAGTTTTTTTTACTTACACCTATGAATTCACCAACATTATTGTTGACCCGTTTTAGCATGCATTCTCAGGTATTAGATGATCGCTTTATGTGTTGGATTGCTTGACGCTACATGCTATATGAAGAACTTGCCCCACCCATCATGCCTTAGGAATGCTCCGTCAATTTGCTAAAGACATGTTTCTAATTATGTTATCCTAATGACAACTTAAAGTTTTTGACAAACGATTTCATATCATATGTTGTTTCTAAATTTCTAAACAACGTTATCTTTCAATATATATTTTAAAATGACACGTTAAGTGGTTGTTATTTCTCAAGTACAATTTCCTTCCAAATACTTCGTCTCAACTTATCAAATAACGCTATTTTATAAATGTATTTTCAAACGACACCATTTAATGGTCGTTCATTATGAACTTGCGTTGTGATCTCATGAAGGTCGCGCCCCGTACCTTTCCGCATTTTTCGAGGTGTGACAAATGGTCTTCAGGCTTTTCACAAGTACCCCTTCTAGATCCAGTTGGATCGAGAAAAGGACTTACCCCATGAGACATGGGTATATGTGGTCCATCTTTAAGGATTTTTAACATATACCTCTCTATCCCACCAAAATGCAAGAGCATTCTGGCCTTCCATGTCCCAAAGGCCTCACTGTTTCCATCGAATTTGGGAACATGAGTGTTAGAATAACGGAGATGGACATAGCTAGGGGCATTAGGAGGAAGAGGAGGAGGAGGAGGGTTGGTATTAACATTTTGATTAGGTGGTGCATTATTAACATTTTCATCATGACCAGAACCATTCTCACCTTCAGTAGTAGACACTAAGCAGATCTAGACTATAAATTAGTCTTTCTGCTCTGATACCACTTGTAAGGCCTAACTCAATAGATGGTACTAACTAAAGACACCTCTATGTCAATGGTGAGAGTACTTTGCAATACGTTCACTGATCTGGAGACGACCAGTTGCAGTGAACAGTATACCAGGTTAATCTGGAGGATTACTTATACGGTGACAAATGTATATAAGTAAAAGACAATGCAATAAGTAAATACTTGTAAAGTAAATTGGTGAGACAATATGTATTTTTCAAGTGTAATTTATTTATTAATGTTAAATAAATTACAAGGTTGTTGCGGAACCAAGATAATACAAAGATGTAAATATCCTAACAACCTATGAAATACAATTGATCTAAACTTGGAAATCCTCTTAACAATCAAAACACTTAAAGTTGTGAAATGTTCCTTTTTGCGATTGAGAGAATATTGCACAAGTCACCAAGAAATGCAAATGTCTGAATATGCAAAGTTATTTCTTGGTTGTGCAAAGACCTCTATTTATAGGCAAAGGTTGACATTGGGATATCAACCTTGCCGTACAAATATGGTTGAGAGCATTTAAGGAATTGCATTTAATTCCTTGAACATGCTTGATAAAGTAAGACATAAAGTCACTTTATCCAACCTGCTTTATGTACTTTTGTACTTTAATCAAAGACAAATGCTATTTTCCGTATAATAATACATAAAGCAAAAAGGTCTTCCTCGTAATCAGTGTAAAGCTTTGTAAATGCTTTTCACTGATGATCTCCAGTCTTGATCTGGGCAGAATGTCCACTGGGCTTCGCTGCCATGGCCATTCTCTTTCTTCCACTTGTTGTCTTTGACTTCAATTGGAATGTTTGTAATATCTGGTCAGATCTCAACTGGAGTGAAGCTCCAGTGGCATCAACTGTACACTGGCCACTGGACTTCATATATTTCTGGACAAATCTTCTGGTCTCCAGATGCAACTGGAGACGCTCCAGTTTCTTCAGTAAAACTGGACCTAACAGATGGGAACGGTTGAGACGAATTATAGGAAGACTAGAGGGGTACCAATGCGATTCAGCAATAACTGGTGGTGGTGACTCAATGAGTATTGTAGGTAATTGATGTAAAGGGCGATAATTTAGATATTTTAAGTCTTTAAGAATTAAGAGATAGTAGGTATAAATATATAAGAACAAAATATTTATATCATTTGTAGAGGTCAAATATAGTGAATAAATATGAGAAGTAATTTAAAGAAAAACCATTGGGTTAGATCAAGTGGTTAGAGTCTTACCTTCTGGTGACAAAGGTTAAGAGATCGATCCTCATGCCCAACAAGGCTGAGAGCCTTTTCTACCTTTGATAAAATCTGGAAGCAACCTCTCTATCTTATGTGGGTGTAAAGTTGTCTACGTCTCAATCTTCCCCATACACCGTCAAAAACGGTATTGAGACATAAACCCATTAAAAACGGCATTGGGTGTTACATACTTTTTTTATATATATTTTTTAGTAATTTAAAAAAGTCAAACATGTGATTTGATAAAAGGTTATTATGTTACTCTCTTTCTATATAGAAAAAACTATTGAACTTATATTACGTTATCTTTTTTTCTAACAAATACTAAGCTTATAAATAGTTTCTTACTAGATTTTAGACCTGTGTACGTTCAATACATGGTGATTACGACATTATGAATAAGATGTTAATTTATTGCGAATTAAACTTATTTTACTATTTTTATTAATAAAAAAATGATCTGTATGTTAACACTTTGATTTTTTTATATTGAAATAGGTTTTAAAATATGTCCATCGAAGTTGTTAACTGTAACTTGCTTAGCGATATTTGAATATTAAAATCATAATATGCTCATCAATTGTAGAGTGTGACATATTTATCGATATTTGAATATCAAAAAATCATAAAATGTAACTATCATTTATTTGTTTTATTGTAACATGTGGTGTAATAAATATATATTTTGCACTATTATAAATAATAATTTATTCTTAAATGAAACATATCCCAAATATTTTCAATTAGTATTTACATGTTATATGTGTCATGACAATTACTAAAAACAACTTCAAAAAAGATAATAGTACAATTACTTTTAAAATCTTAATATATTTACATTGAATTTTATTTATTTTTAATTGATTAATTTCGTATATATAAGATAGAACGTAATATTAAGATATATATTAACTATTATTTTATTGGATATATATTAATTATTTTTATTATTATATTAAAATTATTGGTTAAAAAGTGTAAATTGATGATGAAACAAAAAATGTAAATTAAAATCAAAATTAAAAACAACAGTCAACTTAGGGAAAAAATAATAGTACAATTACTTTTAAAATCTTAATATATTTACATTGAATTTTATTTATTTAATTGATTAATTTCGTATATATAAGATAGAACGTACTATTAAGATATATATTAACTATTATTTTATTGGATATATATTAGCTATTATTTTAGATTTATTATATTGGAATTATTTGTTAATAAGTGTAATTAAAAAGAGTAAATTGTTGATGGAAAACAAAAAAATGTAAATTAAAGTTAAAATTGAAAACAATAGTCAACTTGAGAAAATCGAGAGCTGTGATTGGTCGATAAATTATTAGAGCAACTGTGTTTTAATATATTAAAAAACAGAAAAACATTAGTAGATTTAGGTAAATATTTATGTTTACTAAAAAGTTTTCACTTAGAATACAACAAATTTAGGTTATCATTCTTCACATGACTTTTTCTGTTTTAATTTAGGTTATTATGGTAAAGTTTCATATATTTTTTTATTTTCAACCTATAAGAATAAATAAAAAATAATAATAATTCGGATCGAGATTCATTTATCGTGTTAATACGGTTTTGTCATTATAGTAAACTTGGGTTGAACTTACAATCGTTTAATTAAACACCAATTTGTTACGGATAGGTTTGCTCACAACTTTGTCACAACAAATGATATGATATAATGTATATAGTTAAGGCATGTCAATACCACGTTTGGTTTCGTCTGCACGTTGCACAATTTCAAAAACTGCAATTACTTTGTATTGATGCGTTTACGATATTTATGTTATCTATAAATATTTCTTTAAAGGTATTACCACGTTCAAATTTTTGCAATATTGAATACATATATTTATTTGGTGTAAAAAACAAAAGTTTAAAAACACAAAAAGGAAAAGAACTATGGGAAAAACTAAAAAGAAAATAAATAGAGCACGTATATGTATCTGTGCAAGAAAATCACAAATAGAAAACAAACGAAGACAAAAAAAAAATTGTGCAAAAACCAATACTAAAATAAAAAAACCCAAAATGTTTCAAAATGGGATGCAACGTGACCAAATCTAGATGGAAAGGCGTGCAAGACGATACGATCATTACAAATAATATTACAATTATTCACATTACTAATTAACGTAAACAATTTTAAAAGTTTTTCACGTTTTTATCTATACTACTATATAAAAATTATACCCCTATGTTGAAAGTTTACAAAAATGGGACATGCAAAATGACCAAATTACCCTTTAGTGAATTAAATCAACACCACCTTAATTTTAAATTACACCATTAGTCCTTTATATTATAAAGTATCTCTACTACTCCCTTTAAATCAAACACCTTCACATCAATTACCTACACCATTTGACGCCGCCACCACCATCATCATCCGTCGCCGCCATCATCGCCGCCGCATTGCGCGGGTACCATGCTCGTATATGTAAAACCAGGGGCGGATGTAATGTAATGTTATTAGACATTGATTGTACAGCATGGGGGACACGGAATGTCACGTCAAATTGTCAAAAACAAAGTTAATAGATAGTAGCAACTAGCGACCGAATGAACGATCATCTTCTCATCCCCTTCCCAACCACTTTTCAGTCTTCTCCTTCGTTGATCAATTCTCCTTCTGAATAAGGTAAGTGGAAATCTTAAATTATCTTTTAATTTGGTTAACCCTAAAAGTTAATTTTATGATTTATTTCTGCCAGTAGCAATAGATTATTTAGATCATTAAAATTGTGTAAAAAAAAAATAAAAAAATAAGAGACATCTCGTTGTTAATAAGGCTTCATTATTAGTTGTTTATATCTAAATTGTTAGTTTGTTTTTAAATTGTTGATTAGTTTCATATTAGCTAATATACCAACAGTTTGTTTATGATAGATAGATAATTTTATTTTCATCTTATTTGCTAGATAGATGGAAAGATACCTTAAAAGAAAAGAACCGCCTAGTAATATTGGTGAAGAACCTTTAAGGAGAAATAAACCTAATATAGAACAACCTCGCTCTACTTTCTCAACGCCTATTACAGTAGATGATATGAATAATCTTCCTTGGGATCCTTCCGAGAGACCAAGAATTTTGAAATATAATCCTAACCAAAGAGACGAGATAAGGAGACGATATTGGATTCGGGGACCATGTCAACCACGTAGCCATACCTTTTCACAAACAAAGATAGGGAATAGGGCAAGACGTTTTGTCCCGACTTGGTTTAATAAATATAGTAACTTAGCTCTCATGCTTTAAGTTGTAACTTATTGATCATGGCTTAATGAAGTTTAGCATTTTGGTTGTTCTTAAGTTAGTTTTTTTCCAGTTTTGTTGTTCTTATGTTCAGTATTATGTTATTGCCGTTTTTGTGCAGGTTTTTTTTGCTACTGTGTTGCTGTGAATTGTGTGTTTGGAAGCTGCATTGTATCTGTTTTCTTTGCTGTTTTTTACAGATTTTTTGGTGGCTGTTTGAAGGTTGTGTCGGGGCTGTTTGGAGGCTGTTCAGAAGCTGTATTTTAGCTGTTTTTTGGTTGTTCAAGCTGCTGTTTAGAAGCTCTATAAGTGCTGTTTTTTTTGTTGTTTTAGCTGCTGTTTGGGGGACTGTTTGAAAGCTGTTTTGTGCAGATTTTCATGACTTTTTTGAGGTTATTTTGCTGCTGTTTTTTGCAGCTGTTATGAGGCTATTTTGTGCATATTTGGAGGCTGTTTTGAAGCTAATTTTGCTGATGTTTTGTGCAGATTTGAAGATTGTTTCGAGGCTGATTTTGTCGCTGTTTTGAAGCTATCTTGTGGTTTTTTTCGCTGCTCATAACTCACCAAGTAAGTTTTTTTTTGCCCCCACTTAGACAAATTCCTGGATCCGCCACTGTGTAAAACTATATTGAACTAAAATAGTGTAGAAATTTATCCATATTAAAAAGTGTGAAGTTTTAAAAATCTACAATTTTAGGTATGAACTTTCATATTTAATTTGTTATATAGACAAAACCAATGTGACAAATTAAATATGATAGTCTATATATGTAATTAAATAAGAAAAAGTTATTACTAATTAATCTCGTAAATAAGTTCGGTAATTGTATTAGTTTGAAAAACAACTCACTAAGCCAATAATTCCAATTTGGACTTTGATCACCTTTTTCGAAGTTAATATGACCTATTTTGCGAAATTAAGGGCGCGTTTAGTTGTAGAAAATGTTTCTTAGTTTTTCATTTTTTATTTTCTAAAAAATGAAATGAGTTTTCCATCTCTAGAAAACAAATGGAAATTCTAAAAATGGAAAACAGTTTGAGGTTTTCAAAAATAGAAAATGAAAAATGAAATGTGGAAAACAATAAAAAAGTGTTTTCTAATTTTTCATAAAAAAGTGAAAAACAGTGTTTTTTGTTTTCATGGAAAACATATTTGAAAACTATGATTTGAACACATTTGTTTTTCATGTTTTCTTGAAAACAAAATGGAAAACATGGGGGTGTTTTCTCCAATTAAACGCACCCTAAGGTCGCGTTTGTTTCACAGAATTTGATGGAATCTGATGGAATTGGAATTGAATTCCATTCCTTGGTGCGTTTGATTGTTCAAAGAAGGAGGAATCTCATTCCGTAGGAATGTAAACATTCCATCATTTGATGAAATCTCCATTCCTTGAATTCCAATTCCTTCATATTCCAATTTCTTGAAATCTCCGTCACTTGAATTCTCAAAAAAACAAAAACATTCCGTCAAATTCCATTCCTTCATATTCCAATTCCTTCGAAAGATTCCATTCCTTCCAAAAACATTCTGTGAACCAAACGCGCCCTAACTTTCTAAAATTTTCAGCAGGTCAAGAAGTTTCATTTCAGATTACCATGATTCCATAAAGATAAAATTGTAATCAAAGTTACGTATCACCGACAGCTGGTAATATTTCACCACATGTCACAAGCACCACATCCCAAAGACCACCTAAGCATGTCTAACTAGGTACGTGGCATTAACCCACACAACATAAACATATCTATCTATATCTATATAATATAATATAATGTATATATGTATATCCTTCCTAACCAGCTCAATTCATTCATCATTTCACAATTAAAAGTTACATATATATATATAGCATTACACAAGTTTTCTCAAAATTAAGTGAAGTGAAACAAAATGCAGACAGGGAAGAATGCAGGAGCGTCCGTCAAGGAATCGGCATCCAACATGGCCGCTTCCGCCAAGGCTGGAATGGAGAAGGCCAAAGCCACCGTCCAAGAGAAGGTTTCCCCATTTACCTTTTTTGATATCATTAATTCATTATTATTATTATTTGGGTTATTTTTAATATGTTTATCTTTGCAAGTAATTTGTAATTGCACACATAGTGTTTTATGGTTACTTAGTGACAGTCCTTAATTATATAGGCACATTATTAGCAAAAAAAAGAAAAAATTGATTAAAGAAGTAATTATTTGCTCGATGTTCCGTTAAATAATGGATACATATGTGTAAAACTTCAAGGTTCTAGTCTCACTTCTGACCTTTTTATGGTTAAAAAAAAGGGGAATTTTTAGAAGTCATGCGTTTTATTCTAGGCATTTGTGTAGTTCAATTAATTAGTATGACAGTTAATTAGTGGTTTGAAAAAAAATAAATTGAAAGTGATATGATACATAATACATGTGACTAAAACTTACGTAAGAAGATCAAGACTGAAGCGGAAGATTAGAAAAGAGAATGTATTAGATGTGTGTGTCAAGTTTGAGTTGATTAGGCGTGGCTAGAGTTATAAATTTTAGGTCTATGATGGAAAAAATTTAAAACGGGACAAAGTTAAGAAATTGATCAAAAAATATTCTTAAAGGGGCAAAATTCAAAAAAACTTATAGAAAATGCTAAAAATCCATGACAAAATACCTAATTACTCGTTTTCGTTCTAATGTATTTGGCTTATAGGGAGAAAACATGACTGCCCATGATCCTATGCAAAAGGAAATGACTAGGGAGAAAAAAGACGAGAGAAAACATGAGGCCGAGTACGAGAAACAGGCAACCAAGGAGCACAACGCTGCCCAGAAGGTAGCTGATAAAGTTGGAACAGGCGCCCACACTACCACCGGTGGTGTTACTGGCCACCATACTGGAACCGGCGGGATTTACCGTTAATAGGTTATATAAGTATGTTGTTTGTGTCTAGCCTTACTTTTAATAGCTGTAAAATAAAAAGTAAAAACCTATGGCTTGAGACTATGTTTCATAGTTGATGTTTTAGAGTTGTTCATGTAATTTGTATTGTTTTGCTTATCATGTAAATTGGCATTACGTTACGTTAATAATGATAATAAGCTTGATCGAGTAGTGAGTATCATGAGTATATACAGAGTCGGTTATGAGGATTTAAGTGCCCAATGGCCAATATGATCCGGGAAATTAGGGCCTTAAAAGAACTGGGCCTGGAATGGGTCGGGTTTGCACTTCCCATGGGCCTCACCTGAGTATATATTTATCAATTTAGAGTTAAATTGGCTTGGAACTTATATGATGCAGAAAGAAGCGCAATTCTCAATAACAAAAGATTAATCAAAACTGAAAACCATTGACAAAATGTCAATTTTATATAAACTTAAAAAACTAATCAACTCCCTTTACAATAACCAAAGACTTATATTTATACTAATCCTAACATCATAGTTTAATAAAATGTCAATTTTATATAAACTTAAAAAACTAATCAACTCCCTTTACAATAACCAAAGACTTATATTTATACTAATCCTAACATCATAGTTTAATAAAATGTCAATTTTATATAAACTTAAAAAACTAAACAACTCCCTTTACAATAACCAAAGACTTATATTTATACTAATCTTAACATCATTAAACTAGGAAACAAATCAATTTATGATTATCTACTAAAATAAAAAGATAACTTAAAAATAAAAATAACTTATTAAAATAAAAATAACTTAAATTAAACCAATACGGGTCCGGTTACGGGTCTCCTGCATCAAATATATTGATCAAGTGGATTTGAAGAGTGTAATGGGGTGGTTTGATGCTTTTGTGGATGCAACAAAAGGGAGTGGTATTGCTTGATTTTGTGTCACATCTTGTTTTAAAATTGTGAGTTTTTAAAGATGGGATGGCATATAAAGTGAACGAATACATATTTCATGTTGATTATATCTCATTGTTTACATACAAATAGTTGAAATACAGTTTTGTTTTTATAAATTAACAAAGAATTATAAATTAAAGATTTTACAATATAAAATCTCACTGATATAGTATGCTAATAGAAATAAATTAAACTCACTGCATATAATTATTGATCTGGTACATTCAAGCATCAAATGTGTGAATTAAATAATTTTACATATACTATAATCAAAATGTGGAGGATCATGAGATGTCTAGTGGAAGAGAAATAATTAAATTAAATTAAAAGTAATATGCTATGAAGATAGCAACTGCCAAGCAAATGAAAGTTGAAACATCATGAACTGTAGTGCTGGAAGCTCCATTGCTACCACTATTTCCAGCAGGAGTCATAGCTACTGATTCGTCGGTGGGACCAGCTGCTATTTGAAAATAAATAAGAGAGAACTTGTTAGAGCACATATCTTCGGCTTTCTAGTTTTATCAGAGGTATCAGATTTTATTTTTAACGGCAGGCAAAAGATGGAATATTATTAAAAATGTCGACAAGCAGGACGTTAAAAGACATAAAGATAATACGCACGTACGTCAAATATCTAGAAATAAACCACACTGGAATCTAAATACTTCCTGTTAGGCTGTAGATCGATATAAATCTATAATAAGGCCCTATGTTTGAATCAAGAGTCAAGATTGAGATTGTTACAACTTAACTATCAATCGATCATAACATTGTGTATCAATCGATCGTACCATTGTGTACAAAACTATATTGCTGATTAAGAAAACTAAATAAAACATGGCTAAATAGAACTATATCTAGATTAAAATTATGTTACCTGCTGTTGATCCGGCAGGTCCAGGTGCTTCACTTTCCGAGCCAGCAGGTGTGGGTGCTGATACTGGGGGTGCTGGTAAATATCAAAAACAAAAATTTGTACATACAAAATAGTATCAGAAGCTTATATTCTAAGTTTATATGATTAGTCCATAAAACAACTTGACCATATAAGAAAATTAATCAAATACTACTTCTTTCAATATATTTTATGCATTTAACTT
The DNA here is from genome assembly GCA_034093135.1 of Erigeron breviscapus. NCBI lineage: Eukaryota > Viridiplantae > Streptophyta > Magnoliopsida > Asterales > Asteraceae > Erigeron > Erigeron breviscapus. The sequence continues at coordinate 42,682,694 of CM067173.1, read as the reverse complement.
AAACGGAAACAAAATTTTAAACAAATTATAGTAGTAGTAGTAGTTTATTAATGAGTTATCAATATAGCCTGGTCACTATTCTATGGTAATCTAAGTGAAGAAAGATGTGTAGCCTAATAAGTTATATTTATGACATCTACATACATTAAAAAGATTTGCACATGTATGTCGATAGCTATTATCCACCAACAATAATAAAATAAGTTGGTTAAATAATTAAATGTGAAATCGAGAAAACTTATTATTATTATTAGTAGTTTATTATATAAGCGGTGCCAAAATAAATAACTGGTCCTTGAAACAAATGTTCATGTACATCTTAAATCACCATTTGACTGAATACCGACAATATGTTATGCAAATGTCACTAGACTAATTAATTGTTGTATAAGGATGCATAATAAAGCCAATGTAACTATTTTCAGCAAATCCATTTAATTGTATATACTTACACTTTCATATAGTTCATCATATATATATATATACAAATAATGAATTGAAAATTGTAGCTTTTAATCCATATGCTTTTATAGAGAAAAAGAAACAAGAAATTGAGATTACCTGGGCAAGCATCAAGTGAAGGAATTTCGACTTTACAAGCATCAGGGAGCATGAGTGCTCTAGCGATATCTACTCCAAAGCTTTCGGCTTGTCCAACTAGCTGACACAAGCACATCGGGTTGCTTTCTAGCAACCCTGCAAACTCCGGACAACAAGTTTTGTCCGGAGTAGTCATGTTACTTCCGACCTGAACAAAGGTCAAACAATCTGACACATTTGTCAACGCAGTGACACAATCAGTAGCGGGTGCCATTGCCATTGGCACACCAGGTGACATCACTGGTGCTGCCAAAGGCGACTGGGCTTCCAAACATGGAAGCCCAGTCAAGATAAGCCCCACCAACATGGCAACGACCACAATGACGGTGTTTGATTTGACCATCGTTAGAAAACGTTATAGTTGTGGTTGTAATGCTAAAATTAATGGAAGCTAGATGGGAAATAAGAGTAGGAAGGAAAGTTAATGTGTTAAAAGAGTGTATAAGTTATATATTGGTGTGTATGTATGTATATAGAGTAGTGATGGTGGTTAGCATTGAGTGAGAAAGGTGGAAAGATATGGCCAAACGTTAGCTGTATGTACAAATTAAATTCTCCTTTCATCTACTACCAACCTATACTTCTTTATTTGGTTTTTGTTTTCCAAAATTTATCTTATACAAACCTTTAACCATTATTTGGCAGTAGTCAGCTTCATAAAAGATGTAGCATCTTCTTCACTATTTTAAGCACAAATAGATCTTTATGTTGTTTGATTCGGTCATTTGTGTTTCATAACACGTTTAGATAATCGTTTTTTCTTCTTGTTAGCCCTGTTTCACTTTATGGTAATGGTTGGGTTACGTATGTTTGACCATTTCAAAAGTCAAGGGTATTTTTGCATGCATCGTGACAAACCAAAGGTTTAATGTAAAATCTATCGGTGGCAGGGCCACATGTAAGCGAAAATTGACCCTCTCACAATGTGATCTAAAGAATTTTATTTTTATTATTTTTCATATAATCTAGTTAAAAGGTTAATTGACCATCCAATAAAATATAAATTTTTGTTTGTTTACCCTAGACATAAATATCTGATTATGCCATTGCAAACATATGTATCAAGATTCAAAAAGGCATTTTGTTTCATGTCGACACTTAAGATAAATTCTACTCATTTTCATGTCAACTGTAGTCCTTTTCTACGATGTTTGTGATCATCAATTGTGAAATTTTTATTTATTATTTATACTATATAACTCTTTTTTATAGATCCCATCAATTCTAGTATAATCATTGTCAAAATGTTTATATTTTTTGTCAAACATTGTTGTTATTAATTTTCCTATTCACACATAGATAGCTCCATTGAAATGACTTTTATCTCGTTCACATGTTTGGGTAGCAACTACTAGCTATATTCTAGCTATTAATTGTGTTAAAATTGTATGTCTAATATAAACTTTAGGGTTATATTTGAATATTCTTCTAACTTCAGGGTTGAGTATTGTACAGGAATGTTATTGCTGATTCTGGAAGGACTAGATGTGCACAAAGGGAAAAGAGGAGGGAGGAGTAGTGCAAGCTTCTTGGAGTATAAATACGTCTTTATAACCCGATTAGGGTTTCAGTTGATTCATTATCACTTTTATATATTTTTCGTTTATATTTTTCTCTCAAACATATTTGAGAGATTCTCTTTGTATTCTGATTGATTTATCTTGATCAATCATTTGTTTGATCGTCTTGATCATATTTCTTTGTAATAATCGAACTCTATAAGTCGGATTATACAACCGACTGATTAATTACTTAATAATAATAAAACGATCAATAATAATAATTGTTGTTTTTTGGTTGATCTTTGAGTTCGTTCATGGTATCAGAGCCAGGTTACTCTGATTGGTGATTTTTTGATTAAGGTTTTCTGGATTTAGGGCGTATTTCGGTTTCGAAACCCTAGATCTAAGAAACCCTAATTTTTAGGGTTTTCTGGTTTACGATCTTGTTGATTCTGCTGCTTATTGTTTCAGATCTGGCTTCTTCTTGACTAAGTGAATCAAGAAAGAAGTTAGAGTTTCTTCATATTCAGATCCTGATTGTTCTTCTTGACTAAGTGAATCAAGAAGAAAATTAGGGTTCCTTATTTTTCCAGCCGAAAGCACTGTATTGTTGATCTTCTTCTTCTAAATCTCTTTAAATATTTTCTTTTAAAATTTTTTATTCTATTCTCACAAAATCAATTGTGTTAATACTTGACCGGTCTCCTTTGAGAGGCTTGGAATCCTGTCACTGACATTTTTGAGGGATTAGAATTATTTTTCTCAAAATTATATATATATTTTTTTAAATATTGTTGTTCTTACTTGATTTTTGATTGCTTGTTAAGTGTTTGGTGATCTACTTGATTATCTGGTTTGTGAGTATATTTGGTGTTAGTTGTTTACTTGTTATCTGGTTATTAATGGCTCCTGATGCTGGTAGTGGTTCTAAACCTACTACTGTTAGTAATCTAGATTTTGGTGATCCTTTATATTTGCATCCGACTGATACTAGTGGTGCTCCTATTCTATCTTTCAAATTAACTAGAACTGAAAATTATAATGTGTGGTCATGTGCTATGTTGCTTGCTTTGGAAACTAAAAATAAAGTAGGTTTTATAGATGATACATGTGAAAAAAATGAAGATGATTCTGTTCTTGCTAAACAATGGGATAGGTGCAACTCTGTGGTTCTTTCTTGGATTTTAGGATCTGTTAGTCAAGAATTGTATATGGGACAGATATTTTCTAAAGTTGCTAGTGAAGTTTGGAATGACTTAAAAGAAACTTATTGTTAGGACCAGTTCACCTGGAACTGGCCAGTCACCAGTTCACACTGACCAGTCACCAGTTGCATCTGGTGACCCAGTAAACTGGTGACCAAGATGATTTGTCGAAGAAATATATTGAAGTCCAGTTGCACCGTACAGTTAACGCAACTGAAGACTTCCTCCAGTTGAGAACTGACCAGTTGAAAAATCATTCCAGTTGAAGTCGAAGACAACAAATGAAAGATAGAGAATGGCAATGGCAGCGAAGCCCAGTTGGCATTCTAGTCAGTTACAAACTGGAGACCATTAGTGGAAAACCCTTACAAAGCTTTACACTGATTACGAGGAATTGACTTGTATGCTTTATGTACCTTTACCCGGATAATAAGCCTTATCTTATTATTTAAGTATTAAAAGGTACATAAAGGTGGTTATGTAAAGTCACTTTAACATACGACTTTACACTGCTTTTTAAGGAATTAAATGCTATTCCTTAAATGCTCCCAACCACATTTGTACGGCTAAAGTTAACATTCCAATGTTAACTTTGCCTATAAATACAAGTCATTGCACAACCAAGAATATTACTTCTTCGAATAAACTTCGATAGAATTCACACTTTGCAAACCTGCAATATTCTTGGTGAACTTGTGCAATCTTCTCTCAATCGCTAAAAGGAACATTTCACAACTTTAAGTGTTTCGATTGTCTTGAGAAATTCCGAGTATAGATCAATTGTATTTCATAGGTTGTTAGGATATTTACATTCGTATATTATCTTGGTTCCGCATCAACCTTGTAATTTGTTTAATATCAATAAATAAATTACACATTGAAAAATACATATTGTCTCATCAAGTTATCTTACAAGTTATTTGTATTATTGCATTGTTCTTTACTTATTGTCTTTTATATAAGTAATCTATCTAGAACTTGGTATATACACACTGCAACTGGTCGTCTCCAGTTCAGTGCATATATTGCGAAGTAACTCCACCATCGACATAGAGGTGTCTTCAGTAGTACCATCTAACGAGTTGGGACTTACAAGTGGTATCAGAGCAGAAGGCTAATAAACTTGCCTAGATCTGCTAAGATGAACACTATTGAAGGTGGAGATGGTTCTGGTTCAGGTGAAAACCCCTCAAATACAAATGCACAACCTTTTCAAAATGTTAACACCAACCCTCCTCCTCCTACTGCCCCAAACCATGTCCATGTACACTACTCTAACACTCCTGTTCCAAAATTTGATGGAAACAGTGAGACATTCGGTACATGGAAGGCTAGAATGCTTTTGCATTTTGGTGGGATTGAAAGGTATATGTTGAAAATCCTTAAGGATGGATCATATATACCCATGTCCCTTGGGGTTAGTCCTCTTCTTGATCCAACTGGAAGAAGAGGTTCAAGGAAAAAGCCAGAAGACCATTGGTCTGATGAGGATCGCAGACTGGTGGACTTGGACACCAGACTGAAAAACATGATCCTTGGGGCTGTCCCTAAAGACCTAATTCCAACACTTGTGTTGTTTCCCAGTGCCAAGTCTATGTGGGATGAATTAGTGATTCAATTTGAAGGAGGTGATGACACAATTGTCACCAGAAAAGTTGCTTTGAACAAGAAGTATGAATCCTTCTTTGCCTTGCCCAATGAAAGTCTAACTGGTACATACACCAGATTTTCTAGCCTCATCAATCAGTTGAGAGGTTTGGGTGTAGAGAAGGATAAGGATATTCTTCTTGAGAAGTTTTGTGATATTCTTCCTTCCAAATGGGAAAACATGGTTCTTGTCTTGAGACAAGGTAAAACCTTGCACACTCATACTCTTGCATCGCTCTATGGAGCCTTCAGATTCACTGAAGATAATAATGCTGCAAGACTTGTGGCTGAGCAAGATGCCATGAACCATGCCCAGAGTCCCAAGGTTGCTAGTGCAACTGAGCGACCTTGTTCTGCTTTAATGTCTGCTGAGAGTGTCCAGGTACACTCGATGAAGGAGATGTTGAACAGTTTCTTAAACTCTGGACTGACCACTGAAAACAGTGATGGTTGTAAAGAAACTGACGATGATGATCTGGTCGCCATGATTGCTAAAACCTTTAATAGGTTTAAGCATAAATCCAAAAGATTTAATGGCCCCAACAATGCTTCCAGCTCCAGCTCTCTGGATAAGACCAATCTTACATGCTATAAGTGTGGTAAGAAAGGTCATTTTATGAAGGAATGCAGATCTAGTCAGTTGAACAACCAAACTGGCCCCTCTGTCCCTAATTTCAATCGGCCTGATGATAGCTACAAAGCTAAATACAAGAAGCTTAAGGCCCAGATTGCCCTCCTGTCCATGGAAAAGAAAAAGGATCAGTGCTTAATGGCACAAACTGAGGGAAAATGGGAGTACTCTGATGACTCATCTGATGATGAAGAAGAGGAAAGGGACATGTGTTTCATGGCCTTGGAAGATCAACAATAGCAGCATGTGGTGAAAGAAGATGTCATCTCTGGAAGATGGGTGGACATCATACTGAAAAAGGTATGTGACTATGATAACCAGGTTGACCCTGAACTAAAACTGGACCTGGCTGAATCATTAAGTGGTGATTTGGCATTTGTGGAAACTGTAAGAGCTGATAGTGAAAGATATCTTGACACTATCCTAATTGAACTGAACAATGTTAAACCACAACTAAATGATTTGCAAAGTGTCCAGTTGGCTCTCAAGGAGTCAGTTTTAAAGATTGAGGCTTTAGAACTTGATAATCAAAAATTATTTTCTGATTTTGAAAAAGCACAAAAGATTATCAAGTCATGGGTAAAAGCATCTGGCAAAAACTACGATGCATTTTCAAGAACTATCGATGCCCAGAAAAATGCATGGAAATCTGAAGATCTGGAGATGGCAACTCTTATACCAGATCTTCATGCATTGCCTCCAGCTCTCAAGGTTGAAACACCTTATGATCAACCTGAAGCTGTTGAAACTGAAACCTTTGAGACCACCCCCATTGAGGTTAAAACTGGAGCCAAACAGGCTAAAGCTCCAGTCAAAAAGGCCACTGGTAACAAGCCTTTACCTCAAAAGTCTAAGGAGCCCAAGACCCGACAGACTAAAGCACCAGTTGAACCAAGGTCCAAGGTTCAACTACCTGATCAAAATAATATTTTGGTTAATCTGGAAAGTCAACTCCAACTTTTATCTCGGCAGGTTCAGAGTTGTACTGCCCGGATTAACAATCTGGAAGGAGGTTTATCACCTCCAGTTTTCAAACAAAATATTAAACCACTCCCTTCTGTACCTAAACTAAAGAATGTTCCTTCTGGAACAAAATCTGGTAAAATTAAAGGGAGTAAGTATCAAATACCAATTGTTTTTACTCCTGCACCTGGAGCTGGTGATAATGCTCCAGATGTAGCCTCCAGTTCAACACCTCAACAATCAACTGTGGCTTCTGTAGAGAAGTCCAGTGGACCCATCAAGAAAAGATGGGTTCACAAAAAGAACTAATGATTTTTGTGTGTGTGTAGGGCGATCGAAAGAAAATATCTGGTATCTGGACAGCGCTGCTGGCCGGACTATGACCGGATGTAAGCCCCTACTGGAAGAGTTCACTGTCCAAGATGGACCGACAGTGACTTTTGGTAACGATCAATCTGGAAAGACTGAAGGATATGGTGTGCTCAATAATGGACAAGTCGAATTCAAAAGAGTTGCATTTGTGAATGGTTTGAAATATAACTTGATCAGTGTAAGCCAACTTTGCGATGATGGCTTCAGAGTATTGTTCGATATTGCACAAGGCACCATATTTAACAAGGATTGGAAAGTGGTGATGATTGCACCAAGAAAAGGAAATGTGTACATCATGGATATGGAACCAGCTCCAAAAGAGCAATGTTTCTATACCAAAGCTGATGAGGACACCAACTGGCTATGGCATAAAAGGTTATCCCACCTTAATTTCAAAAACATAAACAAGTTGTCTCGCAAGCAACTGGTTGATGGGATTCCTCAGATTTCCTTCAATAAGGAAAAGCCATGTCCAGGGTGTGAGATGGGTAAGCAGAAGAGAGCCAGTTTTAAAACTAGGCAAAATTTTAGCATCACTGAACCTCTTCACATGCTACATATGGATCTATTTGGTCCAGTGAATGTTCAAACTAGAGCTGGAAAGAAATACACTCTAGTTGTGGTTGATGAATTCACCAGATATTGCTGGGTGGTATTCATCAGATCCAAAAGTGATGCACCTGCTGAAATCATCTCTCTTATCAAAAGAATTGAGCTCAAGTATACTCGAAAAGTTTGTCAGTTGCGAAGTGATAATGGTACTGAATTCCAAAATAAGGTACTTGAAACATTTTGCAATGACACTGGCATCTCTCAAAACTTCTCATCAGTTCACTCTCCAAAGCAAAATGGAGTTGTTGAAAGAAAGAATCGTACACTGATAGAAGCCGCCAGAAGTATGCTATCTGAATCTGGTCTTCCCACCAGTTTTTGGGCTGAGGCAGTTGCAACTGCTTGTCACACCCAAAACCGGTCAGTCTACATCAAGAGACATAAGAAGACTGCCTATGAAGTACTCAGGAATCGTAAACCAAATATTGGATATTTCCATGTATTTGGTTGTCCAGTTTATATACTGAACGATTCCAGTCAGCTTGGAAAGTTTGATGCAAAAGCTGATGAAGGGGTATTTTTAGGCTATTCAGATATTCGAAAAGCCTTTAGAGTTTATAATTATAGACTCAAAAAGGTGCATGAGACAATTTATGTCACATTCGATGAATCAACTGAAGCAATCAACAAGAGACCAAGCCTTGATATTTCTCCAGTCATTCCAATCAATTTTGGTGAAACTGACCAAGTTCATCGGTCAGTTGTTTCACCAGAAAATGCTTCCAGTTACAACAAACTGGAACCAGTCAATAAGAAGAAAAGCACCAGTGACACATCATTTTATCCCTCCATCAATTTTAACTTACCACAAGAATTGGTGATTGGATCAGATGTACGTGTCACTCCAATATCAGCACCAGTTCAAGCACCTACTTCTCCAGTTACTCATGAAATACCTTCAACTGAGGAATTTCATGATGCTAATCGAGACCTCATTGACTCTGATGAGGATGAAGAAGTTGTTTGGACTGATCCTTCTCCAGACGCTGTTGCAACTGAAGAAGATCGCCAGGTGACTTGCACTGATATTGTAGTACACCAGCCTAGTCAATACACTAGATGGACTAAAGCCCACCCAATTGAACAGATTGTGGGTAATCCAACTAGTGGGGTTCAGACTAGAAGAGCCACCAGTGAGCAATGCTTAAACGTCACCTTCTTATCTTTAATTGAACCAAAGAAGATTGACGAGGCTATGGCAGACCCAAGCTGGGTGGAAGCTATGCAAGAAGAGCTCCTCCAGTTTGAAAGGAACAATGTTTGGGAGCTTATTCCTTGTCCACCAGGGTTAAAGAAAGAACCTATTGGTACCAGATGGGTCTACCAAAACAAAATGGATGAAGATGGCCATGTTGTAAGAAACAAGGCCAGACTAGTTGCCTAGGGTTATTGTCAAGCAGAGGGCGTTGACTTTGATGAAACTTTTGCTCCAGTTGCAAGACTTGAAGCCATAAAAATATTCTTGGCTTATGCAGCCCATCTGCAGTTCAAGGTCTTCCAGATGGATGTCAAAAGTGCGTTCCTTAATGGAACATTGGAAGAAGAAGTTTATGTTAAGCAGAATCCAGGTTTCATCGATGAGAAGCATCCTCATTGGGTTTATAGACTGAACAAAGCATTGTATGGTCTAAGACAAGCCCCAAGAGCCTGGTATGACACTTTAACTAAACATCTTCTTAAAAATGGCTTTCAAGAGGTGCAATAGATAATACCTTGTTTATCTTGAAAGAAAGAGGTAATATCTTATTGGTACAAATTTATGTTGATGACATTATTTTTGGTTCAACTGATGATGCAATGTGTAAAAAGTTTTCTAAAATCATGTCATCTGAGTATGAGATGAGTTTAATGGGTGAATTAACATTTTTCTTAGGTCTTCAGATTAAGCAAACTGAAAATGGAATTTTCATAAACCAAGGAAAATATGTCAGAGATTTGTTAAGAAAATACAAATATGATTCAATCCCATCAAAAAAACACACCTATTGCAGCACCATTGAATTTGGACTCTGACCCAACTGGCAAACCAGTTAACATAACTGACTATAGAGGTATGGTTGGTTCACTGATGTACTTAACTGCTAGTCGACCAGATATAATGTTTGCAACATGTTTATGTGCCAGGTTTCAGGCTAACCCTAAAGAATCACATTTGCACGCTGTAAAGCGTATCTTTAGATACCTGAAAGGGTGTCCTAATCTTGGTCTTTGGTACCCCAAAGGCTCAGGATTCGATCTAATGGGTTATTCAGATTCTGATCATGCAGGTTGTAAGATAGATAGAAAATCAACAACTGGTGGTTGTCATTTCCTTGGAGGAAAACTGGTAAGTTGGACCAGCAAGAAGCAGACTTCAGTCTCTATGTCCACTGCTGAGGCAGAGTACATTTCTGCGGCCAGTTGTTGTGCCCAGATTCTCTGGATCAAGAACCAGTTACTAGATTATGGTCAGAAGTATACCAAGACCCCAATCTTTTGTGACAACACCAGTGCAATTGCTATATCTCACAACCTAGTGATGCACTAAAAAACAAAGCATATTGACATATTTCATTCGAGATCATGTTATGAAAGGAGATATTGAAATTCATTTCATCCCCACTGACAAACAGTTAGCTGATGTTTTTACTAAACCTCTCGATGAGAAAACCTTTAAACATCTCATCAGCGAACTGGGAATGTTAAACCCTTAACTGGAGCTTTCTTTGTTATTGAACGCGTCAGTGACACTGATGAAGTTCTCCAGTTGAGGAGGTCCAGATAATCTTTGCTCGCCAGGCTATCGAACGCCTTTGTGATACTATCTTGGCACTAATTGATTTCTGGATCAAGAACCAGTTACTAGATTATGGTCAGAAGTATACCAAGACCCCAATCTTTTGTGACAACACCAGTGCAATTGCTATATCTCACAACCTAGTGATGCACTAAAAAACAAAGCATATTGACATATTTCATTCGAGATCATGTTATGAAAGGAGATATTGAAATTCATTTCATCCCCACTGACAAACAGTTAGCTGATGTTTTTACTAAACCTCTCGATGAGAAAACCTTTAAACATCTCATCAGCGAACTGGGAATGTTAAACCCTTAACTGGAGCTTTCTTTGTTATTGAACGCGTCAGTGACACTGATGAAGTTCTCCAGTTGAGGAGGTCCAGATAATCTTTGCTCGCCAGGCTATCGAACGCCTTTGTGATACTATCTTGGCACTAATTGATTTCTGGATCATCATTTTAGGGGGAAAGACTCAAAATAATTTTCTGACTAAAATTTGTTTTTGTTTGAAAATGCAACTGGAGAACTCTTCAGTTGGAAACTGGTACTGGACTGATCCTCCAGTTACCAGGTTCAGTCTTGTCTTTTTTGTTATAACGTTACAAATACTTGGTCAATATGTGTGACACGTGATGATACTCGAGTGTTTTAAACCACTTGATATCGTGATCTGACGTGTTTGAAACCATTTTAGTACTTGACAACTGTTTGTATTGGGAAAACAAAAGTGAGTGGGCGCGTGGGTAAGATAAGCCGTCGTAGCATTTAATGCTGACATGGAAGCATATGTTTACATGGCAAATTATTATTTTATTTCAAAATTCAAACCAACTTTTGTGAAAATATCTTCAAAAAGGGATTTTGTTTATTAAAATATAATTTTGGTGTTACATTGGGATCTTGAATCCTTATAAATACCCTTATTTACTTCGAACTCATTTACTTCTTTCTCTTACATTCCTTCATTTACTTCCAATCATCAATATTGCTTCATTCTTCTCTTTGCTTCACAAATCAAAAACCCTAAATCCCAAATTTCATTTTCATTCTTCTATGGCTCCTAGATCATCTCGTTCAAGAGATGTAAATCTCTTGACTGTTCCATACAATCCCTCACCAGATGTCACACAGGCACCTGGTGCCCCTAGTAGTGCTTCGGTCATAAAACTAAATCCAAATAATCCTATGGCCAGCCTACGAGGATCTCAAGGGTCCGATACCCTTATTGGTAGAATTCAAAAGTTTTTGAAGAATTCTCCAATAGGAACCTCATTCTCTCTAAACCCACGTAAGATGTTTCACAACTACTTATGTGAGTTTTGGTACACTGCCGTTCTTTCTTCCGATTGTTCCTCCATCAGTTTCACATTAAAGGATGGAACAATCCAGTGTACCTTGTCAGCTGATACATTGAGGGATGCCTTACGCCTCAATTACTGGAGAGAGGGTGAATCTCCAGTCGTCTTGCCCCCTAATATAAACTTTCGCCAAGTACTCCTGGAAATGGGACACAGGGAGTGTTTGGAGAATGGGGTGTTGAAGACAAAAGGTGCGATGACCATGAAGGGCCTTACACCTTCATGGAGGTATTTTTTCATCCACCTGGTGGAGAGCATGGGTGGGAGTTCTGGTGGACTTGACCAGATTAACTCCTCGCAAGCAGAGATGGCTTACTGCTTATGGAACGGATTGAGAGTGGACTTTGCAGATATTTTGTATAGAAGCCTAGTACAAAAACTGAAAGGCTCCAGGGGTGTGTGTATCCCCTTTTCAAGGTTTCACTCTCTCTGTTTTCAACAAATTCTGGGCCATGAAGAGTATAAAAGTACAGATTCACCGTACACAAGGCCAGATATGTTGAGGAATCTAGACTCTCTGGTATCTGAAGCTGGAGAGGTCGAAATTCCAGAGCGAATGCTACTGGCATTTGCTAAAACTGATGCACCTTTGGAAAGTGAATCAGAAAGACAATTGGGCGGGCCTCAAAATAATGAGGGACCCTCCAGTTCGTCTCAAGTTGTGGTTGAGGATAGAGCAACCATAACTGAAGCAACTCCAATCACGTCTATCCCTGGTGAAGATACTTCGGTATCTGATCCTCCAACAGATGTACCCATCCAGGAAACTGGGGAAGGTCATCTGGAGACTGTCCAGGTAACTGAACAGCCCTCTGTCACATTCATGGATCTGGACATGAGTGTTAATGACGAGGAAATCCTTATAGAATCTTCGGATTCTGAAGGTACTGAAACAGACCAGGAGATTCTTGATGCTTCTGTACAAGCACAAGACCCTTCATCTCCAGTCTTACCTCCAGACGCATCAATTTCATTTTCACCCCCTCAAGTAAATATTCCTACTGATACATCCTTACCAATATATTCCGCTCCCTTACCAACTGGGCAATTCTCACTTGCTCGAGAAATGCCCCCACCACCGTCGCCGTTGTTCACACCTGAGCATTCTCAGCATGAACAACACATTGAATTTCCAGTCCTTTCTTCTTCCACCACTCCTTCTATATATTCAACTGCTGGCCTGACAACTGGGGAGACTTCCATCAGTTTGCCTCCTCTAGTTGCTCCAGTAGTAACTGCAAGTGGTCCAGTGACACCTTCTCCTTTGTCACTGGACAGTCAAGTTGTTTCCATTCAAGCCGATCTCCAAAACCTTCTAACCAGGGTGGAGGAGATTCAGAAGACACTTGACAAGAACACCAAGTCTTTCTCCAGATACCACAAGGACTCTTTGACAAACATCAAGGTGGTCGATCTGGGGATAAACAAGTTTTCTTCTAATGAAGACTTGGTGTTTGGAAAGCTTAATGAGTTGGTCACTGGCTGCAATAATCTGGCTGGTACTCTAAAAGAAGCCTTTGACCTAACTCACTCCAAGGTCACCAGTTCAATCTCCAACCTGCTAGGAAATACTGTCAGAACTTCAGAGGTTGACTTGAGAGAGATTGAAAGGCAGGTTAAAGAACTTATTGAAAGACCTGGCCTAGATGTAACTGGCCTTGGAGAGCAGTTGATGTCTTCAGTTGGTTAGAAGATAGAAGATACGTTGGGTGCTAGAGAAGAACGTTTGATTGAAAGGGTGATGTCTGAGATCACCAAGCTGGCCACTCCTCAGGTTGATATGGCCCCACTTAACAGTGAGATCAACCAGTTGAGGGGTAGCATTGAGAATTTGAACACCCAAGTATCTCTACATACTGAATCATTAAATAAACTGACCACTGAAGTAGAGAATATGAAGAAGAATGATGAGGAAGTGAAGGAAAGGGTTGTCTCTGGGTTGGATGAAGACTCCAAAATCTTGAATGAATTGAAAACTGGTCAAGACCAAGTTGTTGCAAATGTCTTAACCCAGTCAAAGGAGACGAACCACTTATGGAGGTCCTTCAGGATGATGTGTGGGATCTTTAAAGAGTGCAAGAACTTGCAATCATGGCAGCCTCTTGACTGGTTGCCATCTCACCCCTCTGAATGGGAAAGTATTCGGGCAGGTCTAGAGACTGCCAAGGGGGAAAGAAGTCAAGTTCATGCACCAGTTGCACCTGGAAGGACTCCAACTGGAAGGGAATTGGTTGTAGCTACCAGTACTGAAGCTGGTGAGCAAAGGGTAGGTGGATCTGGTGGTAATGGAGATAGGGGGAATGTTGTGATGGACAAGGGTAAAGGATTGGCTGTTGAAGCATCTGCCCAGCCGGCCACTGATGAAATGTTAGAAACTGGAAATACTGACATACTTCCTCCAGTTTCAGATAGTGATAGCAGAAGACTGGCCAGACTTGGAAATGACATTAAAGAAAAGAAGAAAATGAAACAAAGAAACCAAGTGGAAGCCAGGGCACATCTTGCTCAAATCAAGTTGCTTGATATGAGTGATGCCAATCTGTTGGGTATCACTAAGGAGGAGTATCTTAGGGTTAAAAATGATCCCAGGATAGTTGACCAGTTGAATGAAATGCTAGATGTAGAACTGGATAGACACTATGCTGAGGATGAGGCAGAATTTGATGCCAGAAGTTTAAACATTTCAGTGGAGAAGGCTAAAGAAATGAGGGCCAGTGGGATTCTGAAGAGAATTGCAAATGTCAAAAAGGTTGTGAAGGATGTTTTGAATCCACCAAGGAGAAGGATTCCACAACCAAGAAGACCACTGACAAAAGATGCAAGGGATGCTGACCTTAGCACATTCGTTGAACCAACTGGCGAAGTTTCAAATGAAGACATTAAGTCCGCTGTACTGGCTGCTGGTGCTGGGAGTATAAAAATCACAAATGAATCTGAAGCTAGAAATTACTACTCCCAGATCATGTCAACTAGAAGACATGGTGGTACTATTAGTAGTGTCAATGTTACAATCAAGCCAGGCACCAAGGTTTTTCAAATCGAAGTTAAGTATACTGGTGGGCCACTGGTTAGAACTGATGATCCTGGTGCCATGCAATATGGGTTCAGCGAATGGGTGGAGATGGTGAAAGTTTTGGATGCTAAGGCACAAAAGAATAGGTTCGAGAAAGCATGGGTAAACTTTCTAAGGGGGAAGTTTCAACATAAAGAAAATCTTGAGCAAAAGTTGAATATTGACCCTGAAGATACTCAGCCTATCTCTTCAGTTGCCAAAAGAAGAAGAACTGGCGAAGGGCCATCTCATTAAGTTCTTTCTTCAGTTATCTACTTGTAATTTGTATTTACATTCTGTAACTTGTATAAATTTCATTCCCTTGTATAAATGAAGTTACCAGTTTGTAACCACAAGGTAGATAATAGATTAAAATCTAACAAACCTAAAAGAAAAACCTAAGGCATTTATTGATCTATAAAAATGCCTTAGATAACTTAAATAGATTTAAATCGAACAAGTCCTTCCAGTTCACACTTGTACAGATACAAGAACTAGAAAAGACTTAGACTATATTTCTAGACAAATAGGGGGAATTTGTTAGGACCAGTTCACCTGGAACTGGCCAGTCACCAATTGCATCTGGTGACCCAGTAAACTGGTGACCAAGATGATTTGTCGAAGAAATATATTGAAGTCCAGTTGCACCGTACAGTTAACGCAACTGAAGACTTCCTCCAGTTGAGAACTGACCAGTTGAAGAATCATTCCAGTTGAAGTCGAAGACAACAAATGGAAGATAGAGAATGGCAATGGCAACGAAGCCCAGTTGGCATTCTAGTCAGTTACAAACTGGAGACCATCAGTGGAAAGCCCTTACAAAGCTTTACACTGATTACAAGGAATTGACTTGTATGCTTTATGTACCTTTACCCGGATAATAAGCCTTATCTTATTATTTAAGTATTAAAAGGTACATAAAGGTGGTTATGTAAAGTCACTTTAACATATGACTTTACACTGCTTTTTAAGGAATTAAATGCTATTCCTTAAATGCTCCCAACCACATTTGTACGGCTAAAGTTAACATTCCAATGTTAACTTTGCCTATAAATACAAGTCATTGCACAACCAAGAATATTACTTCTTCGAATAAACTTCGATAGAATTCACACTTTGCAAACCTGCAATATTCTTGGTGAACTTGTGCAATCTTCTCTCAATCGCTAAAAGGAACATTTCACAACTTTAAGTGTTTCGATTGTCTTGAGAAATTCCGAGTATAGATCAATTGTATTTCATAGGTTGTTAGGATATTTACATTCGTGTATTATCTTGGTTCCGCATCAACCTTGTAATTTGTTTAATATCAATAAATAAATTACACATTGAAAAATACATATTGTCTCATCAAGTTATCTTACAAGTTATTTGTATTATTGCATTGTTCTTTACTTATTGTCTTTTATATAAGTAATCTATCTAGAACTTGGTATATACACACTGCAACTGGTCGTCTCCAGTTCAGTGCATATATTGCGAAGTAACTCCACCATCGACATAGAGGTGTCTTCAGTAGTACCATCTAACGAGTTGGGACTTACACTTATGACAAGGTTGATGGTTCTGTTATGTTCAATTTACATCATAAAATTAACACATTGTGTCAAAATGGTTCTTCTTTGTCAGAGTATTATCACAAGT
Source organism: Erigeron breviscapus (assembly GCA_034093135.1). Lineage (NCBI taxonomy): Eukaryota > Viridiplantae > Streptophyta > Magnoliopsida > Asterales > Asteraceae > Erigeron > Erigeron breviscapus. The sequence continues at coordinate 42,666,327 of CM067173.1, read as the reverse complement.
TAAATACATTCTGGAAACAGTTTGATGCTATGGTTAAATTGCCTGTGTGTACTTGTAAAGCTGCTAAAGAATTTAAAACACATCATGATTTAATAAGGTTAATGCAGTTTCTTATGGGTCTTGATGAGATGTATATGTCTGTTAGAAGTACTATTCTTACAAGGGATCCTTTGCCTGATGTAAAATCTGCTTATGCTTTGATATCTAGCGAAGAATCACATAGAAATACAAGTTCTTTGAATAATGCTAAACCTTCTAATTCTGCATTTGTGTCAAAGTTTAATGATCATAAAAAGAAGTTTGTTAGAAATGATAATCTTGTTTGTGCTAATCCTGCATGTGGTTTAAAAGGTCATACTATTGACAAATGCTATAAACTTATTGGTTATCCAGATGTTTATAAGAAGAAATCTAATTTTCAAAATCAAAACAGAAATTATACAAGTCATAATGTTGTGAATGATAAAACCAGTAATTGGTGTGATAAAAATAACTTGTCTGGTTCTGAAAATGGTTCTAATTCTTCTGCTGTGACTAATTCTGGTTTACCTTTCACTAATGAACAACTTGCAAAGCTTATGAGTTTGTTAAATGAGAATCAGGATTCTAAAGGAAAGACACAAGCTAATATGGCAGGTGCTATTTTTAATGCCTTTATGTCTTCAACTTATTTTAATTCAAATGTTCAGTTTGATACTTTGATTAGTTTAATTAATTGGATCATTGATTCTGGTGCAAACCAACACATGTGTGCTTCTGATAAAGACATGATCAATGTGATTGATGTATCTGCTTTAAATCTTACTGTGAATCATCCTAATGGTACATCTGCTCAAATTACTAAAATTGGAGATTTAAGAATCACTGATCATATTACATTGTTTGATGTTCTTGTTGTACCTGAGTATAATGTAAATCTTCTGTCTGTTCACAAAGCAAATAGAGACAGTAAACTGTTCTTTGGTTTCTCTGAATATGCATGCTATATACAGGATTTGAGAACAATGAGAAGTCTGGGGACTGGTAGAGTTCATGGTGGTTTATATTTGTTAAATCTTGGTAAGGTTTGTGCTAATAATGTTAATATTAATTCTGTATTAAGTTGCAATGTATCTGCTGATTTGTGGCATTCAAGATTAGGTCATCCATCTTATAATGTTCTGCATGTGTTAAAATCTAAACTTAAACTTGGTATGATTGATGATTCTCTGCCATGTGATACTTGTCATAAAGCTAAGCAAACTAGACAACCTTTTCCTCTAAGTGATCACAAGTCAGTAAGTGTAGGTGATTTAATACATCTTGATGTGTGAGGTCCTTATAGGAAACCTAGTAAAGAAGGATACAAGTATTTTTTAACTGTTGTTGATGATTTTTCAAGAGCAGTTTGGGTTTACATGTTGAAAAATAAAACTGAAGTATTTGAAAACATAAATTCTTTTATAAGAATGATTAACACTCAATTTTGGAAAGAATGTTAAAATAATTAGGTCAGACAATGGGACTGAGTTTGTTAACTGGAATATGGATAAAATGTTTAAACAATTTGGTATTATACATCAAACTACTTGTGCTTATACACCCCAACAAAATGGGGTGGCTGAAAGAAAGCATAGGCATTTGTTAAATGTGGCTAGGGCTCTTCTCTTTCAGGGAGGGATTCCTTTATACATGTGGCCTGAGTGTGTTTACACTGCTGTTTATTTAATTAATAGGACTCCTTCTTCTGTGTTAAAAGGAAAATCTCCTTATGAACTTGTGTTTGGTTTTGAACCTGTCTTATCTCATCTTAGAAATTTTGGTTGTCTTTGTTATGCAACTGTGTTGAATAATGATAATAAGTTTTCTAAGAGAGCTGAAAAATGTGTTTTACTTGGTGATGTGTCTCAATATATACATATTTTCCCACATCTTATTTGGACGTTTTAGGCACGGTTGATGGCCGTTTATACATGTTTTATGGTGCTTTACGGTATTTGCTAGTGATTTCAGGTCTAAAGCAGGTATTTCACTCACAAAGGGTAGAAAACGACTTAGGAATGGTCCAAAGGCACTAACGGATGAAGAATGGTCGAAAACAAAGTTAAAATGGTGAAACCAGGCAAAACTCGCGGCGCGACCAGTAAACCTCGCGGCGCGAGCTCACAAGAAAACTCGCGGCGCGAGTTTTTGGTCTGCAATCTTCTGTCGATCTTTAGAAATTCTCGCGGCACGAGCTGTGGGGGTCGCGCGTGTCTGACATACACGACTTTCTCTCTCCTGGGGTATAAATACCAACCCCCACTCAACCCTAAACCTAATCTTGGACACTCCAGCCTCCACTCTCTCTCTCCAGCCGATTCTAAGGGTTTTTCAAGGGTTTTTCATCATCCAAATATTGTGAAGACTTGAAGATTAATTTTGGCTCTTGATTAGTGATTGTAGCTCGGTTGTAACCTCGATTTGGATTATTACTTCATATTGGGTAACTATGTTCTCCTTATTATTTGAATCTCTAGTTATTTACATTATGAGTAGCTAAATCTCTATACATCTATGAAGATGAAGTGAAACAATTAGTTATGGTTGCATAATATTTTGAATTCAAGTTGGTTTTACTTAACATTTTGTCAAGATCTTAATGAAGTGATTTCTTCTACTTAATCTTGTGTCCTTGGTGATATTTGTGTTTTTCGATAGTGGTACTAGTTGAATGCAAGTATTATTTTAGTTGTTTGTCTAAGAATAACTATTGCCAGGTCATGGTATGATAGTAAAGAATACAAGTTTAATAGGAATTACTTTGTTAAGTGGATTTAACGGATGATGGTACCACATTTCTTTCACAAAGATAAAAATTGTTATTTAAATAATCAAATAAACTAGTTAGTTCAAGGAATTGTAATAGGGTTGGTGGTACCACTTGTTGCAAGAAATTGTATTGATTAGGTGATTGAGTTGATTTTACAAACGGAGTGCACGCCGGTTGTGTTTTTGTCTTGTCACGATTATTATCACCAACATTAAAGAATTTGAGCTTAACCCATATGCAACCTAGACTTTTTGCGTAGCGGATTCGACAGAGATGGCTTTTTAATTATTTGTCACAACTCCAACTATTTTCGTGTGCTCTCGATTGACGCCGGTTGAGTACTTTTATTTACTTGTTGATTACATAGCTTTCAGAAACGCAAAGTGACAATTCGGTCACAAACCAAACTTTCTCTTGATTTACATCTTAACAACCTTTAGTACAATAATCAGTCCTTGTGTTCGATCCTGGTCTTGCCAGTTAGCTATATTGCATACGAACGGGTACACTGCCCGTAAGTGTGTTGTAGTCAGTTAGCGGTAGATCTTGTTATAAATTTTAAACTAGATTTCACACATCAAGTTTTTGGCGCCGCCGCCGGGGACTGATTTTAAGTACTTTTGGTTGAGATTCTGTGAATCAATCCTTTTTCGTGCTTTGCACGGAGAAGTTACTTGTTTTTATTTCATTTTATTTTGCTTTGATTGTACCCCAGGTGCTATTAAGGTTTGTTTGTTGTGTTGTGTTTGCAGAATATTTCCAGGTAGTAGATGAACACTCGAACTTCTGGGAGACCATTAGTGAAGGCCACATCCAATCCCGAAAAACTCAAAAAGCGCACCAAAACACAAACATCACAACCATCAACTTTCGACCCATTTTTCATAGACACCACTCCTAGATCCAAATCCGACCACATACTTCACGAGACTTATTACGAGTCGGGGAGTAACGAGTGGGGTTACCATTCCGAAAAAGAAGAACCACTTTCCGATAAAACACCTACCCCACCCGAATCACCGAAAACAACCGTTAACATGGCCGGGCAACAAAATCCCCCTGACCTCTTCAACATGAAGATCGAGGATCTTCTTCGAACTATACCAACTTCTCGCCAATCGGCCATTCGTTCCCCCGAGATTGACACTTTCACGGTGAAAGGCAACCATTTGCAAATGGTTAAGGATTTATGCTTTGACGGAAGGCATAAAAGGGACCCTCATGAGCATCTTGACAAGTTTGAGATGATTTGCAACTTATTCAATTATGGGGAAAATCAGGCCAACAACGTTAAAATGAAGCTTTTTCCCATGTCTCTCATGGGAGAGGCTCACAAATGGTTGAAAGGTTTGGCACCGGATAGTTTGACTACTTGGGGTACGGTTAGGGAAGCGTTGATTGAGAGATTCTTCCCCGCTGATGTGACCAATTTATACCCATCGCCCACTTCATTTTTGGCCTTTTTATTATATGTTTTTAGTCGATTTTGCTGGTATTTGGCGCGTTCATGGGTTTTGTTAGTGGTTTCAGGTTCTAAACAGGTGACGTGTCCGTTTGGTGCAATTTCGAGTAATTTTGAGGTCATGAAGTTGATTGGAGTGTTCGAGAGTTGTTAAGGTGAAAAGAGATAGGAAATTTATGCAAGTTCTTATTTTTGAAGAAGTGTTATTCGGACCAGTATATTTATACTGCGACGCAGTGGTGGTGAACAAGCCCACTGCGCCGCAGTGGGGGCATCACTCGCCCACTGCGCCGCAGTGAGAGTACGGGGCTGAAAGGTTTTGGGCAGCTTTTGCTTCAGATTAAAGGGAGGTATAAATAGTTTACACAACCTAATTCCCAAATTATCAAGTCTTCTTTCTAAGAGCTGCACTACAAGGACACCTTCAAGGATCAAATCAAGATTTCATCGTCTTTCGATTCATTGAAGATTCACGTGCACCACCTTAGATCGTATCTATTTTATTGTCTTGCAATTTCTATTTCTCAAACGATTGGTACATCATGTTCTTCCTTTATTTTGATTGTTATTTCAATTTAATCATGAGTGGCTAATCTTTCAATCATCCACCTTGATGAAACTAGACGAATGACGTGATTGCTATATGTTTTAATTCCAAGAGTTGATTTCATTTATCGTTGTGTCAAGATCTTGATGATTTAATTCCTTTATATTTATTATTATGATATTGGTGGCATGTGTGTTTTTCGTTAGTGGTACTAGTTGAATACATATGTGATTTTCAAACGGTTGCTTGTCTATGAGCAATTATCACTAGTTCATGGTATGATAGTAAATGTCATTTTAATAAAAGGAATCATTTTGTCAACGTGTTTAGAGACGGTTGGTGGTACCACGTTTTAATTCACATAGGCACAATTGGTAATTTGATAGTCAATCAAACTAATTATTGGTAAGGTTGTCTAGGCATTGGTGGTACCGGCTTGGGTAATTAAACTAGCAACTTAGGTGTTTGGGTGATTTGTGAGCGGTTGGTGGTACCGGCTTGGGTAATTAAACTAGCAACTTAGGTGTTTGGGTGATTTGTGAGCGGTTGGTGGTACCACGCGAGCATTTTATCCTTTCACGATTATCATGTCAACTCTCATTGAATTTGGTCTTAATTGAATGCAATCATGTTTGAAGTCTAGCGAAGTCAAGGTGGATGATCTTTACTATTATTGTTTGAAGCTTTACCTTTACTTTTACGCGTTTTTGTCTTCAAAGTTATTTTACTTTAATTGCCAAAGAGAGATTTGAAGCAACACCCTATTTTCCAAACTACTTTATTAGACAATTGATTCAGACCAATCCCCGTGAACGAACCTGGACTTACTTTTTAACTATATTGCATACGATCGGGTCCACTGCCCGATAGTGTGTAGTAGTGAGTTTCGAGGTATTTCTAGTTTTAATTTTTAAACTCGATTTGGCACATCAAGTTTTTGGCGCCGCTGCCGGGGATTGTGTGCCGTTTTAGTTGTTAATTTAGTGGTTTGATCATTCCTCACGCGTGAGGAAGTTATTTGCTTTAATAGTTTAGCTTTTCTTTTCTTGTCTTATCACAGGTGCAGTTGACGTGTTTGGTTAGTTGTGTTTTGCAGTTCTACCTCCTAGTTGATGAACTTGCGGTCTTCGGGTTTACCTCTAAATAGTCCTTTGAGAACACCAACAAGACGTAGGTTTAACTTCACAACACCTACACCATTCTCACCTATTGCTAGACCCACTCCTGATTCGGACGAGGAAGAGTTTTATTTAGACGAGTTTTTCAATCTTGAAGTTAAGTTAGAAGAGGAAATGGGAGACGAAGAAAGGGATCCGAATGATATACGTTATGGTGAGAGGGTCCGTACTATTCCTACCAACCGTGGTAGTCCTATAAGACCTCCAGCCATTGCTCATGACTTCAATCTGAAAGGTAATCATCTTAAAAGTATTGAGGAGCAACAGTTTGACGGTAAAAGGAAATGGGATCCATACCAACACTTAGAGAGGTTTGAGAAGTTGGCACGGTTATACCAATATGGGAACAACCAAATGAATGCCGTTAAACTTGAAACATTTCCCATGTCCATTACCGGTGATGCTTTAGATTGGTTCAATGATCTTCCGGAAAATTCCATAACAACTTGGGACCAACTCAAGCAAGCTTTCATTGGTGAGTTTTATTCACTTAGAACTCAAAGGAAGTTGGAGAATTTGATTAGGTCTTTTGACCAAGATGAAGATGAAGATGTGGTGGATGCATGGATTCGGTTTAAGGAGATGTTGAGAAATTATCCGGGCCATAACATGACTAAGGAGCAATATGTTGAGCTTTTCTTTGATGGCCTAGATAAGAAGTCCAAGCGTGAGTTAGGATATGCTTTTGGGGGTGGTTTCAACAAGATTACACCCAATGAAGGTTTTGATATTTTGGAGTCCATGGCTAAGGACAATGCAAATATGGATGATGATAGATTTTTGAAGAATGAGAGAAGATTAAAGAAAGGTACTAGCCAAGGTAGGGTTGCAAAGGTTGAAGCTAGTCATGATTCTGGGATGATTGGAGAGATTAGAGCGCTATCTGAGCGCATGGAAAAGGGATTTGCTATGCAAGAGAATCGGTTTGGAACGATTGAACGGGATGTAAAGGTAGTAGCCGATGGATGTGATCATTGTGGTGATATGCATTATTCAGATGAGTGCCCCAATCGAGCACCCGAAGATGTGAGTTACATCCAGAATCAACAACAAGGGAGCTACCCACGCAATACCGGTTTCCAAAACCGTTCTCCAGGTAATCCTTCTTATAACTCTTCTTTTCCTACTAATAATTCTCGTTTTTCAGGAAATAGGTGGCAAAGGGATAACTTTCAGAGTCAACCATAACATCAAACTCAACAAGGACAAGGATCAGGTTCTTCTTCCTCTAATACCGATCCAAATGCCGAGTTGAGGGAGATGATGAAACAGTTGGTTAGTAATCAGGCTGAAACTAACACTAGCATTCAGATGATTCGGGATGATACTAAGGCGTTGAATGAGAGGTTGGATAGGATAGATGGGAAGGTGGAAATAAATATGAAGAATCAATGTGTTAACTTTAAGGATCTTGAGAGTAGGATGGCTACACTTTCTAGGCCTCCAGGTACTTTACCTAGCAATACTCAACAGAATCCTAGGCCTCCAGGTACTTTACCTAGCAATACTCAACAGAATCCTAGGCCTCAGTTTAGCATGGGGACGAATCAGGGACAAAATGCAGGGCAGAAGTACACTCCACCTCAAGCCCGTAATGAGGAAGCCAAGGCCATTACCACTCGTACAAGTAGATCTTATGACCCTCCTACTATGCCTAATGTTGTTGTTTCAGATGTACAGGATTCAAGAAATGATGATGAGGTTGATGAGGAGATTGAGATGGAAGAGAATCCAATCGAGAAGACTCCGGTCACTCCACCAAAACCGGTTGTGGAACCCGAGATTAAAGCTTATAAACCAAAAGTTCCATTTCCACAACGGTTCAGGAAGGCCAAGCTAAAGGAACAATATAACAAGTTTGTTCAAATGATTTCAAATGTTCATATTAATGTACCTTTAGTTGATTTGATACAGGGGATGCCTCATTATGCCAAGTTCATTAAGGAACTTGTGACGGACAAAGGAAAGATGGAGGAGGCCAAAGCTACTTTTCTCAATGCCGAGTGTTCTGCTATCTTGCAGAACCGCATTCCACCTAAGCTTGAAGACCCAGGGAGTTTTCTTATTACTTGCTCTATTGGAACCATTATTTGTAAGGCTTTAGCTGATTTAGGTGTTAGCATTAATTTGATGCCTTATTCGGTTTGGAGTAAGTTGGCTTTAGGAATCCTTCGCCCGACTCGCATGAGTATAAGATTAGCTGACCATTCATTTCAGTACCCCATGGGGATTGCTGAAAACATTAGAGTCAAAGTGGGCCATATTGTTTTCCTAGTTGACTTTGTTATCCTCGAGATGGAGGAGGATGCACAGGTACCCCTAATACTCGGTAGACCATTCCTTAATACCGCGGATGCTATCATCCGTGTGAAGGATAAGGAAATTTCTTTGGGTGTGGGTACGAATAGGATTGTTTTTAATGTTGAGAGGTCTATTAAGCATTCGTATTCTAATGATGAGTCATGTTTCAGGATTGATGTGATTGATGAGGCTTTGGACCGAGAGTTTCAGGAGTTGATGGAGACCGATATGGGAGATGAGGAGATTGCTAATCTAGGATCGGGGGAAATTTCTGATGATGATTTGTTTGCAGAGGTTATGGCACTTAGCTTGGATGAGACACCTCCAGTGGATGAGAGCTTTGAGAGAGTTGTTGCTGATGGAAGCTCAAGGGTACCTAATTCAGTTGATGTACCACCTACAGATTTGGAGCTTAAGCCATTGCCTGCACATTTGGAGTATGCTTACTTGGCAGGTAAATCCTCTTTACCCGTGGTTATCTCGTCCTCACTCTCGAGTGACGAAAAAGGACTTCTTTTGGCTGTGCTTCGAGCCCATAAGCGGGCTTTTGCTTGGAAGACCACCGACATTCCAGGTATTAGTCCTAACTTTTGCCAGCATAAGATTGATTTTGTTGATGATGTTAAGCCCGTTGTCCAGAGACAAAGGAGGCTAAATCCTAATATGAAAGAAGTGGTTAAGAAAGAAGTGATTAAGTTGTTAGATGCAGGGATCATTTTCCCTATTGCAGATAGTTCTTGGGTAAGTCCTGTCCACTGTGTGCCCAAAAAGGGGGGCATGACAGTGGTTGAAAATGAAAATAAGGAACTCTTGGCTACTAGAACTGTAACGGGATGGCGGGTTTGTATTGACTACCGTAAGCTTAATGATGCCACCCGAAAGGATCACTTTCCATTGCCTTTTATTGATCAGATGTTGGAGAGACTTGCAGGTAATGAGTACTTTTGTTTCTTAGACGGGTTTTCCGGGTACTTTCAAATACCCATTGATCCAAAGGATCAAGAAAAGACCACTTTCACGTGCCCCTTTGGCACTTTTGCTTACCGGCGAATGCCATTTGGTCTATGTAATGCCCCTGGCACCTTCCAAAGGTGCATGATAGCTATATTCCAGGACATGCTTGAAACCTCCATGGAGGTTTTCATGGATGATTTCTCGGTTTTTGGGGACTCATTTCGTACTTGCTTGCATAACTTGGATAAGATGTTGGAACGGTGTGAAAGGGCACACCTTGTTTTAAATTGGGAAAAGTGTCACTTCATGGTGACCGAAGGTATTGTGCTAGGTCACAAAGTGTCTAAGGCCGGGATAGAGGTCGATAGGGCTAAGATTGATGTTATAGCCAAACTACCCCCGCCTTCCAATGTGAAAGGGGTAAGGAGTTTTCTTGGACATGCCGGTTTTTACCGCCGTTTCATTAAAGATTTCTCTAAGATTACTCGTCCTATGACCCACTTGTTGGAGAAGGACGTCCCTTTTATGTTTAATGATGCTTGTTTAAGTGCTTTTCAGGTTCTTAAGGAGAAGTTGACTAATTCTCCTGTCATGGTCGGGCCGGATTGGGAATTGCCCTTTGAATTGATGTGTGATGCTAGTGATTTTACTGTGGGAGCCGTGCTTGGGCAAAGGGTTGATAAGCATTTCAAGCCCATTTATTTTGCTAGTAAGACTTTGAACCCCGCCCAGCAAAATTACACCACAACAGAGAAGGAGTTGCTTGCCGTGGTTTTTGCTTTTGATAAGTTTAGATCTTATTTGGTGTTAAGTAAGACCATAGTTTTTACTGACCATTCAGCCCTTAAGTACTTGTTCTCGAAACAAGATGCTAAACCTAGGCTTATCCGTTGGATCTTGTTGTTACAAGAGTTTGATATTGAGATCAAGGATAAGAAAGGGGCTGAAAATTTGGCTGCCGACCATTTGAGTCGCTTGGAAGATCCTCACCGGGAGGAACTTCGTGATGGGGAGATCAATGATCACTTCCCTGATGAGTGTTTAATGTTTATTTCTACTTCTGATGATGCACCTTGGTTTGCAGATATTGCTAATTATTTGGTTGCAGGTGAGATGCCAACTGACTTCACGCACCAACAGAAGAAGAAGCTCATATCGGATGTCAAGTACTATTTTTGGGATAGCCCATACTTGTTTCGTGTTTGTGCAGATGGTATGGTGAGGAGATGTGTAGCTGGAGCTGAGACTAGGGAGATTCTGGATGCTTGTCACTATGGTCCTACTGGAGGTCATTACGGTCCTTCAGTCACCGGTAAGAAAGTGTTTGATGCAGGTTTTTGTTGGCCGACAATTTTCAAGGAGGCTCAAACTTTGGTGGAGACTTGTGACATTTGTCAGAGACAAGGAAATATCACTAAGCGGGACGAGATGCCTCAACAGAGCATTCAGGTATGTGAGGTTTTTGATATTTGGGGTATAGACTTCATGGGACCGTTCCCACCGTCTAATAAGTTCCTATATATTCTCGTCGCCGTTGACTACGTGTCTAAATGGGCCGAAGCCAAGGCTTTGCCCACGAATGATGCTAGGGTAGTAATTGATTTCCTTAAACAATTGTTTTGCCGATTTGGTTGCCCTAGAGCCTTAATTAGTGATCGAGGAACCCACTTTGCAAATCATCAATTAGCAAAGGTCATGAAAAGATATGGTGTTGTGCATTACTTTTCTACTTCCTATCATCCACAAACTAGTGGACAAGTAGAAAACACCAATAGGGCTTTGAAGAGAATTCTGGAGAAAACTGTGGGAGATAACCCTAAGGTTTGGTCAAAAAAGTTGGATGACGCCTTGTGGGCGTTTAGGACGGCTTATAAGACGCCGATTGGCACCACGCCGTACCGGTTGCTCTATGGTAAGACTTGTCATTTACCTATTGAGATAGAGCATAAGGCGTATTGGGCTTTGAGAAATTTAAACTTGGATATGATGGAAGCCGGTGAACTTAGAATGTTGCAACTTCATGAGCTTGATGAGCTTAGGTTAGGTGCATATGAGAATTCTAGGCTTTACAAGGAGCGAACCAAGGTTTGGCATGATAAGAGGATCCGTAGAAAGGAGTTTAAGGTTGGAGCTAAGGTTTTGTTGTTTTTGTCTAAGTTTAAGATCAAGCAACCTAAAGCTAACTTCTAGATGGATTGGACCTTTTGTTATTAAGCATGTTTATCCGTCAGGTTATGTTGAACTATTTAAGAGAGATGGTGAAGGATCTTTCATTGTTAATGGCCATAGACTTAAGTTGTACTTGGAAGAAGAACAAGTGGAGGGGATAATCGAGGAGATCCCCGTTTTTGAATACGAGGCTTGAAAGGTAGTCGAGTCTAGCTAACGACTCGTAAATAAATTAAGCGCTTCTCGGGAGGCAACCCGTGTTATTTTCTTGCATTTTATTTTTGTTTTTGTTAGTTAGATTTGATGTTGTTTTGTCAAGAAAAATGCAGGTACAATTTGATGTGAAGCGGATTGAGGTAAGTGTTCAAAATTTTCATTGTTAATGGCCATAGACTTAAGTTGTACTTGGAAGAAGAACAAGTGGAGGGGATAATCGAGGAGATCCCCGTTTTTGAATACGAGGCTTGAAAGGTAGTCGAGTCTAGCTAACGACTCGTAAATAAATTAAGCGCTTCTCGGGAGGCAACCCGTGTTATTTTCTTGCATTTTATTTTTGTTTTTGTTAGTTAGATTTGATGTTGTTTTGTCAAGAAAAATGCAGGTACAATTTGATGTGAAGCGGATTGAGGTAAGTGTTCAAAATTTTCATTGTGAATAATTTTTCTAAGGAAAAATTGGGGGTCGAGACCAGTAGATTTGGACTGCAACGCAGTGGTGGGGTTTCTATCTCACTGCGCCGCAGTCGTTTATTACTGATGTTTGGATAAGTTTTTGCCCCACTGCGCCGCAGTGGTGGGTGTATGAGGACACTGCGCCGCAACCTATTTGTTCTGCCATCTGGGAGCAAAAGTGCCCCACTACGCCGCAGTGGGGGAGGCCGATGCCCACTGCGCCGCAGTGGGCCTTTGACCGGTCAACCAGAGTGTATTATTACCAGCCAGTATGGGAGTTATTTTTTACCACTCATATTTTTATCAGTATTGTTTTCTCTCTCACTTTTAAACCGATCTCAAGCTTCCTTCCTTTTGCTCTCAAATTCTCCCATTAATTCACCTATCTTGCATTATTCTTCCTCTTTGTCTTAGATTATCAATCTTCTTTCAGTATCATGGGAAAAGAGACCGCAGATCAGAGAAGACAGATGGAAGTTGGTCAAGGAAGCGGGACTGGTGCCAAGAGGGCTAGGCAAGAGCCAGAAGTGCCTGATTTAAAGTTTGGAGAGCGCGATATGGACGAGTCTCACACATAGTTAGAGTTCAATGGGGCTAGGCAACCCCATAAGAACAACTTCTTGAATAATCTCTTTGCTCTCCATCGCCAGGTAGTTTGCCCTCCCAAATACCTTGATCCGATTTTTGCGAGAAATTATGGGATACAGGAGGATATCCGTCGGTGGTTTCGTATTGAGGTTCAAATCGGTGACCAGGTGGTTAGTAGTGATATGTGGCACAACATTTTCAATAATCGGGAACCAGTTTTTCGTGAACTTTGTCTTGAGTTTTATTCTACTTTGAAGTTGACCAAGGAGCTCAATAAAATCAAGGATATTTTTGAAGAGCGGGTAGTAACCTTTTTCTGCGGGGGACAACCTAGGAAGTTATCTATTCCTGAATTTGGTTTTTATTGTGGTATGTATACGAGGGAGCAGTTAGATAGTCAGGAATTTAGGGCTTTGTTGAGGAAGGGTTTGTATGTGAAACAGGATTTGGGGGATGGAGAGTCAATAACTCAGTATTGGACTTGTATTTCGGGGGGACACAATTGGCCTTCTTGTGGCTATGTTAGTGTGTCTAAGATTAGCAGTGTGAAGCTGAGGATGTTGCATAGGATGCTTGTCACGTTTCTGGTACAAAGGTCCACCCATTGGGACAAGGCGTACCAGCTAGATTTATGGCTGATTAAGTTGTTTTCTGAGGGGGCACCGAGGAGGTTTGCTTTGGCCCCGATGGTTGTTCTGGATAGGATGGTGAATCACTCGGATTCAAAGTTGGTGCTTGGGCAGTTTATCACCCGTCTTTACAAGAGGATGGGAGTTTTTTGATTCTGATATATGTCATGAGGGATTGTCTTTGCAGGTTAGACAGGAGCATTTAACTGAGAAGGAGTTGATAATAGCCAAGATAGTGAAGAAGCCAAAGAAGAATGAGCAAGCGAGGTTGTTGGATGATACAGGTGTTATCGCTGCACCGCCTCCTGAGGTGGAGGATTCTGATGATGATGAGATGGAGGACGCCCCTCAGGTGCCTTAGAGGAGGCGGGGCCGTCCAAGTATTGATTTGACTGATATAGGGTCCCAGCTGCAATAGATTTTGGATGGGCAGCAGGCTAGTGGTAGGGCATTTGATGATTATCAAAGGAGGATGGATCAGGATATGACTTGGATGGGATCGCAGTAGGCCCGCACCAACTATACCCTAGATTATTATCAGCCTATGTGGGATGCGCAGTACCATGGGCAGCCGTTCGTTCCAGATACTCCTATTCCTGATTTTTCACCATCACCTATTCATGTTCCGACATATCGTCAGGGTGGCGGTTCTTTCTTCCCACATGATTTAGGAGGATCTCCTCGTGGTCCTGTGCAGTTTGGTTCTTTTGGCGGGAGATCTTCTTTTGATGCAGGTACTAGTGCAGATTGGAGACCATGGACAGGTGCCGCTAGTCAAGCAGGTGGAGATGCTGGTGGTTCTGGGGGATTTGTTGGTGGTTCATCTTCTTTTGTTCCTGGTTTTGTTTCAGGTTCTGGCTCAGGCTTTGGCGGTGGACCGTCTGGAGGAGATGTTGGCGCCTCTGGTTCAGGTCAAGAAGAGACCGCAACTGGATCACCGATCTTTTTGATACATCTGGTCTTCCCTATGGCTATCATGGTCAGCAGCAGTGACGTCAGTGATGATGATTATGGTTCCCATCCGGTTCCGTGGGATGGAATCATTTTACGATTTATGCTGATTGGTATTCAGGATGACTGTACTTTATACACTGTGTTTTATTTTATTTTCTTTATTTTCTGGTATCCACCCTACGGGGTGATGAGACATTGTACTTTAGTTTGTTTTCTTTCTTTTAGGTTTTTATTTTTTCTGCATTAAACAGTAGTTACTTTGATATGCTTAGAAATGTGGTTTGTTTGTGGTGCAAGTGCAACAGGACTATTCAATTTGATGGCTATTGTGCAACACTAGTGTGGGGGGGAACCCGTTGGATTCTCTTCTCATCTTTACTCTGTGGCATCAAATTGTTGATTGTGTGATGGTGTGCATATGCTGGCAGTAAGTTCAGCGCCGCTATATTTATGTTTGGTATGTTTGATGCACACGCAACTCTCGCACTTTCTGTTTTGGTACAAGTTGTTTCTCCCGCCATGCGACTTGTTCTTCCTTTTTCGGAAGCGCATTTGTGACACGGGGTCGACTAACTTGTTTCAAAACGGGATGTGTCCGTACTCCGGTATGTGCTCTGATTTTTCTATGTTGCTTACCCCTATTTACCTTCTTTTGACCGAATATGGACATTGAGGGCATTGTCCATCTTAAGTGTGTGTGGGGGGGGGGGGGTGGCAAATAGGTTTAAGCTACCGGGTTTATCTCTTTTGTTGTTTTGCCATTGAGATTTTAGCCGTTCTTGTGAATGTGTCCCTCTCGTAGGCTTTTGGGTTTTATCCAAGAGTAAGGATTCTATCTTGAATTCTGAACTATGATGTGCATGTTTGAGAATTGGTTGTTTCAATTTGGCGGGATGATAGAAGTTGATATGTTTTTAAAATTTGAGTTGAGTTTGTCCTTGTGGTAAATTGCTTTTGTCACTTAATTCATGATAACTTAATAAGCAATTTTACTACAAAATTTTCCTTTGGCAAAAATTTTAATCGGCGAAATGTGTTCTGAACGGTTATGGGGCTTATCCTTGTGGATTGATAACATTACTTGCATACTCAAATTTCCCAAACACCTAAAGTTGTGAGATTCATTGTTCATATATAGTTGTGCTAGGTGTTTACGGTTTTGGTTTGATTGCCTTGTAATTTGTCCCTCTCTTAGGCTCTTGGATTTATTCGGGAGTAAGGGTTCTATTTCGAACTCTGCACTAAGATGTGCGAATTTGAGGTTAATTTATTCCATTTCCGGGTTCTTTTCTTTGATTTGAGTGTGCCGGTGATGTGTTGAGCTAGAACTTGGCCTTGTGATCGTGACGAGACCGCAGTGAGATCACTTTTGTGATAAAAGTACATCGGATGACGAATTGGCATATAGGTTTGACCCATACTTTTCTTTCTTTATTTTCACTTTTCCTTTTGTATATTCATACCCTTACTATACTTATACTCACTTACATATACATCCTTCCTTTCTTTGTAAACCTTTCTTATACATCCTTTTAACTTAGCCTTTTCCATTGTATATATCCACTCATTTATGTAAACTTTACCTAATTATACCTTACTATACCGATAGTCTAATCCGGGGGCCATTGATTGTCATTGGTTTGTTTGGATGGTTTGGGAGAGATTCAGTGGATTGTCAGTTGGATTATTCTTAGTACTTGGGAATACGTCGATTGGTCAAGTTATTGAGGATTATTTTGGATTGTTCAAAGGAAGTAAGTGTTCTAGACATGTTCATCATTGTAAGAGGGTGCCTACTAGTAGAGTATGATTTCATTTAAAAAAAAAAAAAAAAAAAAAAAAAAAAAAGAACTTGGGCTACTAGTGGGTACTTCTCATTTTTATATGTCTAAAGTTTTGTTGTATCATTAAGAATGGGAGACTTGGTTGACTTTAAGTTGTTTGAAGTTGATACACCACAATGGTGTCGAGTTTGCTTGGTATTTTTGAGGTGTCTGGCGGATTTGCAATTTATGGGTTCTTGGTTTGTTGGCAATCAATGGTACAGGTTTTTGATTAGACTATTTTGTTCTTTCATACATACCCTATACTTTTGATTGTTTCCTTTCATTTCTAACCTACACTCCCTCACTCATTGTAAATGTCCAATATATATACCTTAGCCTAACTATACAACCATTTTATATGCCTATTCTGATGATGTACTTGGTGCTTACGCCATGTCGGTGGAGCTATGATCCTTGTTCAAGCCTATGGTAAGATATGCATCACGACTGTGCTATGAGTGATTCTTGAATATTCAACCCCAAAAGTAAGTTCGTTGGAGTAGAATGATATTGATAGGTTCATTTGTTTCACTTGTGCATAGTCGTGTTATTGAGGCTTGTGGATTGTTCAGATATTGTCAAACATTTTGGGTTTTCATTTAAGATTAAAACTGCTTCACCCAACTTCTTTGTCTTTGACATACTTGGTGTTGCTTCTTTTTTATACTCGTAATTGTTTATTTAGCTTCTTTGCCAAGGATTACTTTTTCTTTAAATGTTGGATTTGCTTGAGGACAAGCAATGCTCAAGTGGGGGGATTTGATGTGACCAATTTATACCCATCGCCCACATCGTTATTGGCCTTTTTATTATATGTTTTTAGTCGATTTTGCTGGTATTTGGCGCGTTTATGGGTTTTGTTAGTGGTTTCAGGTTCTAAATAGGTGGT
>CM067173.1:42613930-42648368 GCA_034093135.1 Erigeron breviscapus | reverse complement strand
ATCTATAGATGTGCTAGGTGTTTACGGTTTTGGTTTGATTGCCTTGTAATTTGTCCCTCTCTTAGGCTCTTGGATTTATTCGGGAGTAAGGGTTCTATTTCGAACTCTGCACTAAGATGTGCGAATTTGAGGTTAATTTATTCCATTTCCGGGTTCTTTTCTTTGATTTGAGTGTGCCGGTGATGTGTTGAGCTAGAACTTGGCCTTGTGATCGTGACGAGACCACAGTGAGATCACTTTTGTGATAAAAGTACATCGGATGACGAATTGGCATATAGGTTTGACCCATTCTTTTCTTTCTTTATTTTCACTTTTCCTTTTGTATATTCATACCTTTACTATACTTATACTCACTTACATATACATCCTTCCTTTCTTTGTAAACCTTTCTTATACATCCTTTTAACTTAGCCTTTTCCATTGTATATATCCACTCATTTATGTAAACTTTACTTAACTATACTTTACTATACCGATAGTCTAATCCGGGGGGCCATTGATTGTCATTGGTTTGTTTGGATGGTTTGTGAGAGATTCAGCGGATTGTCAGTTGGATTATTCTTAGTACTTGGGAATACGTCGATTGGTCAAGTTATTGAGGATTATTTTGGATTGTTCAAAGGAAGTAAGTGTTCTAGACATGTTCATCATTGTAAGAGGGTGCCTACTAGTAGAGTATGATTTCATTTAAAAAATAAAAAATAAAAAAAAACGAGAAAAAGAACTTGGGCTACTAGTGGGTACTTCTCATTTTTATATGTCTAAAGTTTTGTTGTATCATTAAGAATGGAAGACTTGGTTGACTTAAGTTGTTTGAAGTTGATACACCACAATGGTGTCGAGTTTGCTTGGTATTTTTGAGGTGTCTTAGCGGGATAACATCTGATGGGTTGATGGTTTGTTGGCAATCAATGGTACAGGTTTTGATTAGACTATTTTGTACATCTTTCATACATACCCTATACTTTTGATTGTTTCCTTTCATTTCTAACCTACTCTCCCTCACTCATTGTAAATGTCCAATATATATACCTTAGCCTAACTATACAACCATTTTATATGCCTATTCTGATGATGTACTTGGTGCTTACGCCATGTCGGTGGAGCTATGATCCTTGTTCAAGCCTATGGTAAGATATGCATCACGACTGTGCTATGAGTGATTCTTGAATATTCAACCCCAAAAGTAAGTTCGTTGGAGTATATTGATATTGATAGGTTCATTTGTTTCACTTGTGCATAGTCGTGTTATTGAGGCTTGTGGATTGTTCAAATATTGTCAAACATTTTGGGTTTTCATTTAAGATTAAAACTGCTTCACCCAACTTCTTTGTCTTTGACATACTTGGTGTTGCTTCTTTTTGATACTCGTAATTGTTTATTTAGCTTCTTTGCCAAGGATTACTTTTTCTTTAAATGCTGGATTTGCTTGAGGACAAGCAATGCTCAAGTATGGGGGGATTTGATGTGACCAATTTATACCCATCGCCCACATCATTTTTGGCCTTTTTATTATATGTTTTTAGTCGATTTTGCTGGTATTTGGCACGTTCATGGGTTTTGTTAGTGGTTTCAGGTTCTAAACAGGTGACGTGTCCGTTTGGTGCAATTTCGAGTAATTTTGAGGTCATGAAGTTGATTGGAGAGTTCGAGAGTTGTTAAGGTGAAAAGAGATAGGAAATTTATGCAAGTTCTTATTTTTGAAGAAGTGTTATTCGGACCAGTATATTTATACTGCGACGCAGTGGTGGTGAACAAGCCCACTGCGCCGCAGTCATCTAATGGAAATGAGCATCAAGACCAGTATATTTATACTGCGACGCAGTGGTGGTGAACAGGCCCACTGCGCCACACTCAGCTAGTGGAAAAAGGAGAATTCAACCAGTAATATTACACTGCGCCGCAGTGGGATGTGCGTGTGCCCACTGCGCCGCAGTCAGCCTTGACAAACGAGCACAAAAGGGCAGTGTATAATCACTGTGCCGCAGTGGGGGCATCACTCGCCCACTACGCCGCAGTGAGAGTACGGGGCTGAAAGGTTTTGGGCAGCTTTTGCTTCAGATTAAAGGGAGGTATAAATAGTTTACACAACTTAATTCCCAAATTATCAAGTCTTCTTTCTAAGAGCTGCACTACAAGGAACACCTTCAAGGATCAAATCAAGATTTCATCGTCTTCCGATTCATTGAAGATTCACGTGCACCACCTTAGATCGTATCTATTTTATTGTCTTGCAATTTCTATTTCTCAAACGATTGGTACATCATGTTCTTCCTTTATTTTGATTGTTATTTCAATTTAATCATGAGTGGCTAATCTTTCAATCATCCACCTTGATGAAACTAGATGAATGACGTGATTGCTATATGTTTTAATTCCAAGAGTTGATTTCATTTATCGTTGTGTCGAGATCTTGATGATTTAATTCCTTTATATTTATTATTATGATATTGGTGGCATGTGTGTTTTTCGTTAGTGGTACTAGTTGAATACATATGTGATTTTCAAACGGTTGCTTGTCTATGAGCAATTATCACTAGTTCATGGTATGATAGTGAATGTCATTTTAATAAAAGGAATCATTTTGTCAACGTGTTTAGAGACGGTTGGTGGTACCACGTTTTAATTCACATAGGCACAATTGGTAATTTGATAGTCAATCAAACTAATTGTTGGTAAGGTTGTCTAGGCATTGGTGGTACCGGCTTGGGTAATTAAACTAGCAATTTAGGTGTTTGGGTGATTTGTGAGCGGTTGGTGGTACCACGCGAGCATTTTATCCTTTCACGATTATCGTGTCAACTCTCATTGAATTTGGTCTTAATTGAATGCAATCATGTTTGAAGTCTAGCGAAGTCAAGGTGGATGATCTTTACTATTATTGTTTGAAGCTTTACCTTTACTTTTACGCGTTTTTGTCTTCAAAGTTATTTTACTTTAATTGCCAAAGAGAGATTTGAAGCAACACCCTATTTTCCAAACTACTTTATTAGACAATTGATTCAGACCAATCCCCGTGAACGAACCTGGACTTACTTTTTAACTATATTGCATACGATCGGGTCCACTGCCCGATAGTGTGTAGTAGTGAGTTTCGAGGTATTTCTAGTTTTAATTTTTAAACTCGATTTGGCACATCACCCGCTAATCGGGAAAGAGAGCTCATACTTGTAATTAGATCTTTTAGGCAAGATGAGGATGAGTCGATAGTTGAGGCTTGGTTAAGAATGAAAGATCTATTGTGGGAATGTCCCGGGCATGGGGTGAGTGATACCGAGATTGTGGGGATATTCATGGATGGGATGAATAGGGAGAGTTATGAGAAGATGGTAATGACGTGCGGAGGTAGCATTAGTTACAAGACCTCGAGTGAGCTTTGGAAAATGTCTGAAGATATGGCAAAAGCTTAAGTTTCAAGGACTTCGAATAGAGATAGGAGGTCACGTAAGGTAGTGGCTAGGGTTGATGAAGGGGAAACATCCGAGGTGATTTCTGAAATTCGGGCACTTTCAAACCGAATGGACGAAAGGTTCTCAATGGTGGAGAACAACTTTGGTGGACTTGAGCGGGATGTGAAGATTATGGCCGGGGGATGTACTCATTGTGGAGGTCCACATCATCCCGATGAGTGTGATTCGGTTGCTCAAGAAGATGTGAATTTTGTGCAAAATCAACGCCAAGGCCAATACCAACCTCTCTTCCAACGTGGTGGCAATTACCAAGGCCGACATCAAGGTAACCCCTCTAACTCTTTTAATTCTTATTCTAACAATCGTGGTGGTAATTTTCAAGGTAGGTGGCAAAAGGATGATAATCATGGAGCACCTCAACAACAACAACCACCATCACCTCCTAGGAAGGAAGAAAATCAAGGTGAAGGGTCATCTCTCATGGCCATGATGGCCCAGTTTCTCGATAAACAAGACAAGAGGGAGGAGGCTCAAGAGAAGCGAAATGCTTCAATGGAGAATTACTCCAAGCTTTTGAATGAAAAGATTGGAGGGTTGCATGACAAGTTAGACATTAGCAACCGCAACAACCATGCTTTGATCTCCAACTTGGAAAAGAGGATTGATAGAATGGGAAACCAAGAAAGGAAACCGGGTACTCTTCCGAGCAATACCCAACAAAACCCGAATCAAGGCCAAGGAGGATCATGGAGAAATGGGGACGACAAGTACAAAGCACCCAAACACCGGAATGAAACCGTTAATGCCATATCCACACGGTCCGGGAAGGTAGCTACCCCTCCTATTGATAATTCTTGTAATTCTAATGTTTCTCCTCGAGTTGGGCAGGTTGAAGAAGATGTTGATGAAGAGGAAGAGATGGAGTCACCACCGGTGGTGACCACTTCGGCCCCTAAAGCTACACCAATCAAGGAACCCGAAGTGAAGCCACACAAGCCCAAGATTCCTTTTCCTCAACGCTTGAGGAAGGAAAAGATCCAGGAACAATACAACAAGTTCTTTGACATGATCAAGACGGTTACTATCAATGTGCCGTTAGTTGATCTCATTTCGGGCATGCCTAACTACGCCAAGTTCATCAAAGAACTTGTGACGGACAAGAAGAAGCTTGATGAGGCAAAAGCAACTTTCCTCAATGAAGAATGCTCGGCAGTCATCTGAAACAAGCTTCCACCTAAGCTTTCGGATCCAAGGAGTTTTCTTATCACTTGCACTTTTAGTTGGAAATTGTCTTATAAAGCATTGGCCGACCTTGGGGCAAGCATCAACTTGATGCCTTATTCCATTTTTAGAAAACTCTCCTTGGGGAAATTGAAACCCACTAAAATGAGCATCCGTCTTGCGGATCATTCTTTTCAATACCCATTGGGGGTGGCCGAGAACTTGCTAGTGCAAGTAGGCAAATTTGTGTTCCCGGTCGATTTTGTTATTTTGGAAATGGAAGAGGACACAAGGGTGCCTCTCATTTTGGGCCGACCATTCCTATATACCGCGGATGCTATCATTCGGGTAAAGGACAAGGAAATTTCCTTGGGGTCGGGGAAGACCGGATTGTGATTAAAATTGAAAAAACCTTGCAACATTCTTATTCTTCCGATGACACTTGTTTTAAAATTGATGTTATAGATAATGCGGTTGAATTGGAAATGTTGGAGCTTGTTGGAATTGATGGTGAGGGAAATGATGATCGCTTGGCTAGCATTGGAGAGGGAGATGTCACTAGTGACCAAGTGGAAGAGATTGAAGAGATTATGGCACTAAGCATGGATAACACCCCATTGGAGGAAGAAAGGTTTGAAGAAATTGAAAGAATTCCAAGCAACAAGCTGCCCACTTCCATTGATAATCCTCCTACGGATTTAGAGCTCAAGCCATTGCCCGATCATTTGGAATACGCATTCCTGGAAGGTACGTCTCTTCTCCCCGTTGTTATCTCCTCATCACTTTCGGGTGAGGAGAAGGCTAAACTCATGTGCATTTTAAAGGCCCATAAAAAGGCCTTTGCATGGAAGACATCCGATATACCCGGAATAAGTCCCGATTTTTGCAAACATAAAATCAATCTGATTTGAAAATGTAAAACCGGTGATTCAAAGGCAAGGAAGGCTTAATCCTAACATGAAAGATGTTGTAAAAAAGGAAATTGTCAAGCTACTTGATGCGGGTATTATTTTTCCAATATCGGATAGTCCATGGGTTAGCCCGGTACACTGTGTACCAAAGAAGGGTGGGATGACCGTTGTAACAAATGAGAAAAATGAATTGGTCCCAACTAGAACGGTCACCGGTTGGAGAGTTTGTATTGATTATCGTAAGTTGAATGAGGCCACTAAAAAGGACCATTTCCCTTTACCCTTCATGGACCAAATGCTTGAAAGATTGGTGGGATGACCGTTGTAACAAATGAGAAAAATGAATTGGTCCCAACTAGAACGGTCACCGGTTGGAGAGTTTGTATTGATTATCGTAAGTTGAATGAGGCCACTAAAAAGGACCATTTCCCTTTACCCTTCATGGACCAAATGCTTGAAAGATTGGCGGGTAATGAATTCTTTTGTTTTCTAGATGGTTTTTCCGGGTACTTTCCAAATACCCATTGATCCTAATGATCAAGAGAAAACAACTTTTACTTGTCCTTTTGGAACATATGCTTATAGCCGAATGCCTTTTGGTTTATGTAATGCACCGGACACTTTTCAAAGATGCATGTTGGCCATTTTCCAAGATATGATTGAAACTTCCATGGAAGTTTTCATGGATGATTTTTCGGTGTTTGGTAGTTCATTTGATAGTTGTTTGGTTAACTTGGATAAAATGCTTGAGAGATGTGAAAAAGCACATTTGGTGCTTAATTGGGAAAAATGCCATTTTATGGTCAAGGAGGGCATTGTGTTGGGTCACAAAGTGTCAAGGGCGGGTCTTGAGGTTGACAAGGCTAAAATTGATGTCATGACTAAATTACCTCCACCAACAAATGTGAAGTCGGTAAGAAGTTTTCTAGGTCATGCCGGGTTTTACCGGCGGTTCATCAAAGATTTTTCTAAAGTCACAAGGCCTATGACTAGATTGTTGGAAAAAGACGTCCCTTTTGAGTTGAATGATGAGTGTCTAAACGCTTTTTCTCTTTTGAAAGACAAATTGACAAATTCTACGATAATGACTTCACCAAATTGGTCTTTACCCTTCGAACTTATGTGTGATGCTAGTGATTATGCTTTGGGGGCCGTTCTTGGCCAAAGGGATGAGAAGCATTTTCGTCCTATTTACTTTGCTAGCAAAACCCTAAACCCAGCCCAACAAAATTACACCGTGACCGAAAAAGAGTTGTTGGCGGTGGTGTATGCTTTTGACAAGTTTATACCTTACTTGGTGTTGAATAAGATCATCGTGTTCACCGATCATTCGGCCTTGAAATACTTGTTCTCAAAGCAAGATGCTAAACCCCGTTTGCTTCGTTGGGTCTTGCTTTTGCAAGAGTTTGATATTGAGATCAAAGACAAAAGTGGGGCTGAAAATGTTGCCGCCGACCACTTGAGTAGGCTCGAAAACCCTCACCTTGAGGTGTTGAGGAGCATGAGATTAATGATTCTTTTCCCGATGAGTTTTTGATGCAGGTGGAGGATGAAGAAGCCCCTTGGTACGCCGATATTGCTAACTATTTGTGTGCAGGAATTTTGCCTAAGGGGTGGTCTTCGCAACAAAGAAAGAATTTTTTCTCCGAAATCAAGCACTATTTTTGGGAAGAACCGTATTTGTTCAAAGTGTGTGCGGATGGCATGATTAGAAGGTGTGTTTGGGGAGGTGAAACTAGAAGAATTTTGGATGAATGCCACCATGGACCAACCGGCGGGCATTATGGGCCATCGATGACGGGGAATAAAGTGTTTGATGCGGGATTCTATTGGCCTACGATTTTCAAAGAGGCTCAAACACTTGTTGAAACATGTGATGCTTGTCAAAGGCAAGGAACTATCACCAAAAGGGATGAGATGCCTCAACAATCCATCCAAGTGTGTGAAGTCTTTGACGTGTGGGGAATAGATTTCATGGGCCCATTTCCACCATTAAACAAATGTCTCTATATTTTGGTGGCGGTTGATTATGTCTCGAAGTGGGCTGAAGCAAAGGCCCTACCAACCAATGACGGCAAGGTAGTGATCGACTTTTTGAAGGCTTTATTTAGCCGATTTGGTATGCCACGAGCTTTAATTAGTGACCGGGGCACACATTTCGCCAACCATCAATTGGCAAAGGTTTTAAAGAGATATGGGGTAACTCATCGTTTCTCAACTTCATATCACCCACAAACTAGTGGGCAAGTTGAGAACATGAATCGTGCTTTGAAAAGAATTCTAGAGAAAACCGTTGATGGAAACCCCAAGTCATGGTCCAAGAAGCTAGATGATGCCTTATGGGCGTTTCTTTCAAGACCCCCATTGGCACCACTCCATATAGACTTCTCTATGGCAAGACTTGCCATTTGCCGGTGGAAATTGAGCATAAGGCATATTAGGCCTTGAAACATTGCAACATGGACTTGATTGAAGCCGGTGAAACAAGAATGTTGCAACTCCATGAGCTTGATGAGCTTAGGCATGGTGCTTACGACAACTCGTTGTTGTACAAAGAAAAGACAAAAGTTTGGCACGACAAAAAGCTCAAGAGAAAGGACTTTAAAGTAGGAGATAAGGTGTTGTTGTTTCTCTCCAAGTTCAAAATCCACCAACCAAAGCTTACATCGAGGTGGAATGGACCGTTTGTCATCAAGCATGTATATCCTTCGGGGTATGTCGAGTTGTTTAGAGAGGATGGGAGCTCGTTCATTGTGAATGGACATCGGCTAAAGCTTTATCATGAAGAAGAAGTTGGGGAGGGAGCTTTTGTCGAGAAGCTTCAACTTTTTGCTTGAAAATGAGGTTTGCTCGAGTCAAGCTAATGACTCGTAAATAAATAAAGCGCTTCTCGGGAGGCAACCCGTGTGTGTTCATTATTTTTATTGTTTTCAGTACTTTTCTTTCTATTTTATGTGTTTTTGTTGAGATTTACAGGTGATAAGTCGGTCAAGTCGAACCGATGAAAGAAAATGTGTGTTGAAAAGTTCGGAATTGGAGAACCAGGTACAAGTCGCGGCACGAGCATAGGATCTCGCGGCGCGAGTTCGATGGCATGGAGATCAGAACAAAATCTCGCGGGCGCGAGGTCACATGATCGCGGCGCGAGCAACTTGGCAAACTCGCGGCGCGACCATAGGGTCTCGCGGCGCGAGATCAGGGGTGTCAGATCAGAAACTTTTCTCGTGCGAGCGAGATCACTGAGCTCGCGGCGCGAGCAACTTGACAAGGTCGCGGCGCGAGCCGCGTTCCTCGCGGCGCGAGGTGATGCTGGCCAGGTAAGTTTCTTTTCCTTTAAAATTAAAAATAAAAATTAAATAAATGGGAACTTAAACATCACAAGGGCCGATCTATCTATCTTATTCTCACTTTCCTCTCTTTCTTTTCTTGACTTCTTTCTCCCCAAAACACACACACACTTAGGGTTTGTAATTCCTCACCTTTTCTCTTCTCTTTTTCATTCCTCCATCTCCATTCCATCATCACCATGTCAAGAGGGAGGCAACAGGGACCACAAAGGTATGAGGGCAATGTTTGGCCACAAGATTATGAATTCGACTACGTGGATGAAACCTACAGGGCGCCCTCTGCACGACAGAGCAGCATGATTAGGTTACTGAAACCCACGACCCATCCATGGCTTAAGTTCCCGAATGCTCCAAAAGGGGAGCGACAGGCTTACTTGAACAGGTTGTGTGAAATCCAGGATTATGTATTGGTCGCTCCTCGAACCATGGATTGGGAGATGATTCGAGAGGCGGACCTCATGGGTTATTTTGAACAGAGATTTTTGACCGAGTTTATGGATGAAAGGGCTGGTCGGTTGATACGTATTCCAATGTGGAACATAATTTTTGAATTAAGAAAGGAGGTGGTGAAGGAGTGGTGTCAAGAGTTCTACTCCACTCTGCAGGTGCAAGACTTACCCATACAGGATCCTATGGAGGATCGGGTAATACATTTTAGGTTGGGAGGTAAGCAGCGCCACTGTACAGTCACCGAGTTTGGATACTTATGTGGAATGTTCCAGATTCAGGAGTTTGAGGATGGGGAGGTATATCCGTTTATAAACAGGAGTGTAACACCCCAACATGGCGGAATCATGGGGTATCACTTAGAAAAGCACAGCACGACATGGAAATTATGTAGAGTCAAACTATATGAAAACATAGGATTGAAACAATCCTTAAACTTGTACAAACGTATACAATCATTAACATTCATCAAAATACATGTTCAATCAATAATAAAAGGCAATTCAATCGATAGTAGTTGATCCTAAAAGTAACCCATAAAAGGGAAGTAAGGATCATGGATCCAGAAAGTCCAAAGCTAGTCCAATCCTAGCAAGTAAGCATGCAATCATCCATTTTGTCTCTGATTAACTTGATTACCTGAAAAGTGTACTAAAGAGCGTCAACATAAAGTTGGTGAGTTCGTAGGGACAAGTAACAAGGAATAACCGTGTCGGATAACAACCGTTAACAATAAGTGAGGATTAGGAGAACTAATCACATCCAAGGATAACCTATAAGGTTTCACATTATCACAATTCAATACAAGTCAACATTCAATAATAACGATTCCATATAACGTTCAACAACGTTCCATAACAATCAATAACGATCAACAACGATGCGGCTTACATAGTTAATAATTAACAATACGCTAACGGTGCGACTTACATCGTAAACAATGCGCTAACGGTGCGACTTATATAATGAATAATGCGCTAACGGTGCGACTTACATCGTAAACAATGCGCTAACATGTCCATATCAATAATTCAATCATACAATCAATCAAATCAACAATCAACAGTTAAACAAACATGTACACTTTTCAGCCCGAATCTCAATTGAGTAGGGAGGGTTTACGAAACTCACCTGAAATGAGCAATAAAATCCCAAGTCGAAAGAAAGTAGAACCGATGTCCACGATAGCCAAAACCTAATCATACACGTATTACATTAATCCTAAAGCATCTCAAGAGGTAAGGTCCTTTGAATATTGACCTAATCTTACTATAAAAGCTTTATTATGTCCATTTTATAAGGCTTTGATCCAACCGAAGTGGAATCGGAATCATTACATTTTGTTTCACAATGACTAGTCGAAACTTGACCACTGTTGCTTTATCAAAACTTTTGAAACATTAGAACTATGTTCTGGACTCAGAGGCCTCTACCATTGGAAAATAGACTCAATTACGCTTCCGTGGCCGCTTGAATCATCGAAAACGGACTTACGGTTCAAAAGTTATTGACGTTTGAAAATGTTGTCAAAATTAGTCCCTAACGGGCGTTACAAAAGTAACGGGAGTTACATATGTAACGGTCGTTACACTTCAGTTTTCAGTTCTGCATAATTCAGCAACCCAAATACGAACCAAACACCCTCCAAAACTCATTTTTAGCCTAGAAATCGATTAAGGAAGCTAAAATACTCATGTTTGAACCTATACTAAGTATGAATTCACCACATAAACATAACCCATCAACTAGTTTTATCTTAAAACATCAAAATCATGCCCAAATCATTTGACCCATTTCTAAGACTTTAATTGCATTTTGACCCGATTCGTGACCCGAATATACTTGAAATCAACTAGAAACAAGTTAATGAACATAAAATGATGATTATGGAATGAGTTTAACTTACCAAAAGTCTTTTGATGCATAAATTCGAATTTGGAGTAAATAGAGAGGATGAACACTTTGAACTAATTAAAACCTTGAATCCTTGATTCTTTGAAGATGATTATTGTTATAAGTTAATTTCTTTATTAGAGAGAAAGAGAGATTTTTAGAAGTGAATATATAATGGTGTGAGTTTTATGGTTAAACTAAGGTGGCTATTTATATAAAATAATTTTAGAATATGCTTTAGAATATGCTTTAGCATATGCTTTGGAATATGCCTTAGAATATGCTTTAGCATATGCTTTGGAATATGCCTTAGAATATGCTTTAGCATATGCTTTGGAATATGCCTTAGAATATGCTTTAGAATATGCTTTAGCATATGCTTTGGAATATGCCTTAGAATATGCTTTAGCATATGCTTTGGAATATGCCTTAGAATATGCTTTAGAATATGCTTTTTACCTTTACTATTTACCGTTACTATTCGTGATTACTATTCTTAATCACTATTCATGAATACGGTTACTATTCACATATACGGTACTATTCACAATACGGTTACTATTCACATATACGGTACTATTCACAATACGGTTACTATTCACATATACGGTACTATTCACAAAACGGTTACTATTCACGTATACGGTACTATTCACAATACGGTTACTATTCACATATACGGGTACTATTCACAAATACGGTTACTATTCATATATTTTCTCGAAAATCATTTACATTAAATTTATGAGTCAAATCTAGTCAAATTTCACGAATGTTACATTATTCCCCAGTTAAAAGGATTTCGTCCTCGAAATCTAGATTGCATCAAATAAAGATATACTTTACTTGATTTATATTTTGTCTTAGTGACAATTAATCGATATTAGAAGAGATAACATCTAAGTATCTGTTCTACATTAAACAATCACACATAATTAACAGAAAGATACAAGGCGTATCCCTAATTGATGCCTTCTACTCTCAACAGAGTAGGATGAACTCATATGATTCTAAACAGAATCCTTCTACTCTCAACAGAGTAGGATGAACTTACACACAATCCTCTACCGGATTAACATTTAGAGATAGCATATATAAACATTCTATAATTTGTACATACTTAATAACCAACAACTTGTATTCCTATAGTATAGCATAGATGATTTGTCTAGACACAGGTAAGTCTGATTAAAACATTATACAAAATTCAAATTCACTTTATCTTCCATATTTGACCGTTAGAAACGGCTACTTTTTAGACTATATAATAATACCTTAGCATACTTTTCTCTATGCCATATCAACTTAACATTTTCCTTTCTTCAGAATCTAACCAAAACCCAAAACCTAATATCGAAAATGTTGAATCCTTTCCTAATCGTAATCTACATTATTATCATAGTGTGGTTAATTACTGTGGCTCAACTTCCATTGGATGAGACTATTCAGTGGTTAGTCGTGTTCGTTCTTGGCGTGGTTCCGTTACTGTTTGTAGCCACGTGGGTTTCTTTGTATGGTTTTTAAATATGTTGTATCCCTAATTGTTGTATTTCCGCTTAAATAATGTAACAAGTTTCACTTGTATTGTATGAATAATGAAATACAACTTTCTTCGCTCTCTTTTGGGGATTGTTGTCGATTAGGGAAATTCCCCAGTTAAAAGAATTTCCCATATTTGTCTTGATAGATTTTTATACCAAGTTCATTTGTCTATTTTAATCGTTGATCGCCCATCATAATTTTAGCTTTTCAAATAATTCTTATTTTCAAATTTGAAGTTCTTTTACCAAGACACTACTGTTATTCAGTTGGAAAAGTCGACATATTTTTGTTGATAACATTTGTCTCATTTTCTTAAATTCAATCATTAAAGGCGATCCATGGGTCAAAGAAACAAATATTATCTAGATCACTCCTGAAACAATAGTTTAGATCAAAAATTCATCTAGGGTTCAAAAAGATGAATTAGCAATTGATATGGTTCTCGAAAAAGAAGCAGTGAAGAATAATAGTGATGTGTGGAAGACGGTTTATTCATTAAGCTATTAATTTAGTTGAGGATTTTCTCGACATAGCATACGCTTTTGAGTAAACTGTTCAGCTCCTTTCAACCTTGGTTAAAGGGATGATAAAGTTTAGAAATTTTATCTTAAAAAAATATATATATAATTCGGTAGTTACTAATTACAGTAGCAATGATTAAATTTCTGTAGTTTATGGACACCTGTCCGTTTTCCAAGGTCACACTTCGTCTTTCATTCTTTATATAAGAAAGGCACTTTTAAAGATAATAGGCATTCTGAAATTTCCTTCTCTCTTTTATATTTTCCTTTGTGTGAAACTATATTTCCACACATCCAAATCAACCATCGTTCTTTCTCAACTAAGCCATGGCCACTCACACATTTATTGCACTTGAACATTCAATCGAGCTTTTGTCAACGCAAATTGAACAACTTAACAGTACTATAGTATCACTTGCTAATGAACAAACCACCTCGTTTAAGTCTCTTACTTCCCAAATTGACCAAATACACTATAGCACTCATTTTCTCCTAGCAGCTGATAGAGCACTATTGAGAAAATCTATCGATAAACAAACAAAACTTGAAGACAGAAATTAAAGAAATTAAAGGGTTGTTGTATCAACTTGCTGATTTCTCACAATCTGAAGAAGTTGAAGCAACAGTTGACCCAATTGTTTTCAAAGGAAAGAGACCTATGTCATCACCTTCTCCTGTTATATTTCATGAAAATTTTGAAACACTCCGAAGTAGTTCTCAAGACGTGATCCTCAAAGAGATTATAGAACGTCAGAAAATACAAGCGATGGAGGAAGAGGCTTCTCTGAAGTTAGCTAAGGAACTACTGCTTGCAGAAGCAGGAGAAACAGGTTTTGAGGTGCAAACACCAGCAAGTCAACATGTCAACATATTAGAACTTGCTAGTAAAAGAGAAGCTGAGTGGTATGCCAAAATGGCTAAAGGTGAAGTAAGTCTAAGGAAATATCTACAGGAAACTATGGGAGAAGAAGACACTACTCTTAGAGGCGACGAAAGTAGCACTCCTCTACTTTCTCAAAGACCCATGAAAAGACTAAGAACTGTTGGCGCCTCATCATCCGCTCCCGATATGCTTCCACCAGCTGACGATGATGCCTTGTTAAATCTTCAGCTTCCAAAGGGCATAGTGTTTGTGGAAGGAAGGGTCTTAAGTAGGCCTGCTGGGATCTTCTATACTTCAGAGGATGGGGATGAGAAGTTCTTTCGTTTAAGCGAGATCGATAAGGCTCCCACTCATTTCTTAACAAACATTTGGAAGATTTGTTCCAAGGATCCCAGTAATACCAACTTCTTAAGGCAGATTGAGCAAGAGTTAGCCCAGCCACACCGAGCCACTTAGTCCAGTATATGTTCCAGTCGAGAGGGTATGTATTATTAATGTTTGTAATAGTGACTTGCTATGTTCGATTAAATACATTCCTACTTTTGTTCAAGTTCATAATCTATTCAATTATAACAATTTTTCCATATGCACGACGATTCCCTCCCGATTCTTACTCAAACTATTCCCCAGTTAAAAGTTCTAGCAACATTTTTAACTTAATAATCGACTTCATGCTCATTAGTGGAAATGACTGCTTCAATATTCTCTATTTTAGAGAACACTCCTACATCTCTTCCGTTCAACTTCTCCAAGTTTAATTACTTAAACAGCTTGTAGTTAAATCTTCTCATTTGTTTTCCCTTCCTCGAGAAATTTTGTTTAGGAAAGAAAATTCATATGAATTTACAATATATGCGTGAATTAAGGAATTTGTTGTACATATGCTTATATTTAATCATAAGAGAACTTTCACAATACTAGGCATTTAGCGCGGTTGGCTAAATGCGCGAAAGGGTGTGGCCTAGACCCAGGTTCGATCCCGGGGACGGTCGATTTCACCATTTTTATTTTTATTTCTTTATTGCATCCAATTACTATTGCGAGTTATATATATAGATTGTGTAATATATATTCATACCAAAGTTATCGCATTCCAATTACCCGCTCTACTCCTGTTCATAATCAGTACCCTATTATTGGTCTCGTTAAATTATTCTGATAAAGTTATTCAACTTTATTTCATTCAATTCTAGATATAGATATAATAACGCTACATTATTGGCTTTATTGGCGAGGAGTTATTCCTTGTCGGCCATTTCGACAATTATTGTCATCTGACATCATTGCTTACGTTATATAAGCGAATAGTACCTCACAGTAAAATCATGTATTCTCACCTTAAAGTACAAGATCATTTAAGAATGAAATCTACAGAACTTTATTCGTGCTTATAGTTATAACCTCCTACGATCATCCTGTTTGCTCTTATTCTAGTCATTTCTTTGAACACATTCATTAAATTACCAACTCAAACTTCATGTTCGTAAAAATGCCTCTTAACACACTAGGTCTCCTAATATTTCATAGTATCTCACTTTAATTGAACATTATAGTCTCCAAAAATCTTAGCTCATTCTATCAGTCAATCGTAACTATAAGTTTGAACTTAGTCTATAGTTCATAATAAATCATTGGTCTACAATTATAGATTATAAGTATCTAAGACCTTAATAAGCATGTATTCTAGATCTTATTCTCATACTGTTATTCCAACAATGACTGATAATTGTAGACAATTATAAGTAATATAGCTTAGACATGGGCCATCCGGTAATGCTTATAATATAAGGCATACCATTGGCCAGCCCATCTCATTACCAACCCGTTCAAAATACCCTATGCCTGTACTACCATTATTAACATAAAATTCAAGTCCACACAATTCACACTTGAATATCAAAATTGACCTTCAAGTAATACACAATTTCCACATCAAGTCCTTATAAATCATTGCATGAATATAGTTATCTCTACAGGGATATTATCATGGCAATAATCTAAGGCTTCAGCAATCGTACAATTTACAATCAACAATACAATCACGAAAACATTCAACACTATATAAATAAAAGGGTCAAGTCATAACAAGGTGGGTAAAGCATAGTCCGAATTTTAACTTCAACATTCGACACATTAAAAGTGTTTGTATACAGGGTGTACCATCGGCTAACCCTCCACACCGTTAATATATTGAATGGATGTCAAAACTCGGTACCGATATGTTCTCTAAGTATTGGTCGGGTATGTATACAGGGTGTACCATCGGCTAACCCTCCACCTAACCAACACTCATTAAACATATCGGGTTAACTACTATACTTTATCCACGAGGCGCAATCCATGAGATCATTAACTTTATATGACATAGGATAACCATAGCTTTGTTGATCAGGCGCCTCTAGGGTTATCGAATGTTATACTCCATTAATGCCATCATTTCATTTTGCTGGGGGACAAATAATAAATGCATCCAAGATTCCACACACATCAACGTTTATCACAACAATTCCACAATTCACGATGTATCCCGACACTATCATATACGTCCATCAAGTTGTCATATAACAATCAAGTCATCAAATCATAAGTAACCTACGAACTCCATTTAAACCATTTTTATGCATCATACAGTTCACGTTGCACACAAAATTTCCTATCATGCATGCTAATATGAAATGTGGGTGCAATGGCTATAGACTAGGTTAATCCACCTAATTCTCTACAACCACGGCTCTGATACCATTCTGTAACACCTCAACATGGCGGAATCATGGGGTATCACTTAGAAAAGCACAGCACGACATGGAAATTATGTAGAGTCAAACTATATGAAAACATAGGATTGAAACAATCCTTAAACTTGTACAAACGTATACAATCATTAACATTCATCAAAATACATGTTCAATCAATAATAAAAGGCAATTCAATCGATAGTAGTTGATCCTAAAAGTAACCCATAAAAGGGAAGTAAGGATCATGGATCCAGAAAGTCCAAAGCTAGTCCAATCCTAGCAAGTAAGCATGCAATCATCCATTTTGTCTCTGATTAACTTGATTACCTGAAAAGTGTACTAAAGAGCGTCAACATAAAGTTGGTGAGTTCGTAGGGACAAGTAACAAGGAATAACCGTGTCGGATAACAACCGTTAACAATAAGTGAGGATTAGGAGAACTAATCACATCCAAGGATAACCTATAAGGTTTCACATTATCACAATTCAATACAAGTCAACATTCAATAATAACGATTCCATATAACGTTCAACAACGTTCCATAACAATCAATAACGATCAACAACGATGCGGCTTACATAGTTAATAATTAACAATGCGCTAACGGTGCGACTTACATCGTAAACAATGCGCTAACGGTGCGACTTACATCGTAAACAATGCGCTAACGGTGCGACTTACATCGTAAACAATGCGCTAACATGTCCATATCAACAATTCAATCATACAATCAATCAAATCAACAATCAACAGTTAAACAAACATGTACACTTTTCAGCCCGAATCTCAATTGAGTAGGGAGGGTTTACGAAACTCACCTGAAATGAGCAATAAAATCCCAAGTCGAAAGAAAGTAGAACCGATGTCCACGATAGCCAAAACCTAATCATACACGTATTACATTAATCCTAAAGCATCTCAAGAGGTAAGGTCCTATGAATATTGACCTAATCTTACTATAAAAGCTTTATTATGTCCATTTTATAAGGCTTTGATCCAACCGAAGTGGAATCGGAATCATTACATTTTGTTTCACAATGACTAGTCGAAACTTGACCACTGTTGCTTTATCAAAACTTTTGAAATATTAGAACTATGTTCTGGACTCAGAGGCCTCTACCATTGGAAAATAGACTCAATTACGCTTCCGTGGCCGCTTGAATCATCGAAAACGGACTTACGGTTCAAAAGTTATTGACGTTTGAAAATGTTGTCAAAATCAGTCCCTAACGGGCGTTACAAAAGTAACGGGAGTTACATATGTAACGGTCGTTACACTTCAGTTTTCAGTTCTGCATAATTCAGCAACCCAAATACGAACCAAACACCCTCCAAAACTCATTTTTAGCCTAGAAATCGATTAAGGAAGCTAAAATACTCATGTTTGAACCTATACTAAGTATGAATTCACCACATAAACATAACTCATCAACTAGTTTTATCTTAAAACATCAAAATCATGCCCAAATCATTTGACCCATTTCTAAGACTTTAATTGCATTTTGACCCGATTCGTGACCCGAATATACTTGAAATCAACTAGAAACAAGTTAATGAACATAAAATGATGATTATGGAATGAGTTTAACTTACCAAAAGTCTTTTGATGCATAAATTCGAATTTGGAGTAAATAGAGAGGATGAACACTTTGAACCAATTAAAACCTTGAATTCTTGATTCTTTGAAGATGATTATTGTTATAAGTTAATTTCTTTATTAGAGAGAAAGAGAGATTTTTAGAAGTGAATATATAATGGTGTGAGTTTTATGGTTAAACTAAGGTGGCTATTTATATAAAATAATTTTAGAATATGCTTTAGCATATGCTTTGGAATATGCCTTAGAATATGCTTTAGAATATGCTTTTTACCTTTACTATTTACAATTTACTTTTTACCTTTACTATTTACCGTTACTATTCGTGATTACTATTCTTAATCACTATTCATGAATACGGTTACTATTCACAAATATGGTACTATTCACAAATATGTTACTATTCACATATACGGTACTATTCACAAATATGGTACTATTCACAAAACGTTACTATTCACATATACGGTACTATTCACAAATACGGTTACTATTCACATATACGGTACTATTCACAAATACGGTTACTATTCATATATTTTCTCGAAAATCATTTACATTAAATTTATGAGTCAAATCTAGTCAAATTTCACAAATGTTACAAGGAGTCAATTTGCTCTTTCATATTTCGAGGACGATGGGACGTTTGACGCATATTGGCTGAGCATTTCTGGGAAGGACAGGTTTTATTCAGGGGTTAGCAAGGTATCGGACATTAGGTCCAAGAGACTGAGGATTCTTCACAAGATGATCACCTATTCATTTCTCCATCGGGGAAATGCAACCGATAAGCTCACCTCTGATGATTTATGGTTGCTTAGGCAGTTTCAGGAGCTCCCTTCTTCTGGTTGGTTCGGGTGTGCTCCGTATATTTTGGCTAGACATATGTATAAGTCTCGGGAGCATAGGTATTTGTGTGGTCATTTTGTGACCCAGATGGTGGAGAGGCTTGGTTGTGACACACCCGCGGGTAGGTCGGGTATTACTCTTTGTTTGAACACCTCCCTGATTGACACTACGGAGATGAAGAAGTCAAAGCTGGCAGTCAGTTCAGCACCCACTTAATTTTTGGCTTCAACTTTGCATTGGTGAATTCTTGCTTTCACCCGGAGGTTTTTCATTGTTCCTTTCTACATTTTGCATTTTTCCCTTTTTTCCATCTTCTGCCTTAGTTATTCGTCCATTGAGGACAATGTACAACTTAAGTGTGGGGAGGGGGATTGGTAAATTGGAAAAATGAAAATTTTTTGAAGTTTCTTTCCTTTACTAGCATGTTGGTTATGTTTTTAAATTTTTGAGGCTTTAGGTTTTGTGCAAAGACGAGAAATGAGGACTTTGAATTTTGCTAATCTAGGATGAAACTTGAGATTGTTTACCTTTAGCTTTCCTTTCCTAGTGCTTGTGGCATTTCATCGTTCCAAGGGGTCATAGGCTTGTTCCGAACTTCAAATAATCTAGGTTGCTTGTGAATTGTACCTTAATGATGAACCTAATGTGAATAATAGCTTCACTAGATGATGTATTGGTAGGCACCGCTTGAGGTTTTCCGTTTGAATTTTGCAACTTAAGTGCACGAAAAGCTTGAAATGTTTTAAGTATGCTTGTGGTAATTTGACTTAACATATGGTTGCACACCGGATGTCCGGTCCTTAATTCTTATGTTATAGGTTGTGGCTCTAGTCATTATGTTTGGTCTTTATATCGGGGTGTCTGGGGTGCTGCGGCATCAAACGGGTGGCACATGCGGGAACACGCGCAAAACAATTTTCAATAGTCTAATGCTAATGTGGGCTTTGAGATTCGAACAAGTAGGTCCTTGGGGTAACCTCGTTTTACCTAGCTCACCTAAAGCTTCCAACTTGGGATGAGTTGCCCGAAAGTTCGCTACATGGGTCTCATAGAAACTCACGGGTATTTAATTATAAAACCTTTTGTTCTCGTATGTGTTAGTGTTTAGAGCATGGTCTCTGGATATGCAACCCAACCTTGAGTTATGGCGTATGTCTCTTAACGATACTCACGTATCCTTAGCGAACCGCTGGCCGGACGCTTAAAGTACACTTTCGTATGATCACCTAATGTGTGGATAGAGTTGCAATTTTAGACCGTAGGAGTATGTTTTGTCAAGAGACTCGTAAGTATAACGTAATGAAAACCTTATGGAAAACCAATGGCGTGAGTGTTTATGTGGACAATTATACCGATAATCATTGTGGAATATTGCTTATGTTACCAATAATAATGTTGATGCTCGCTAGTAGATTATAGCTTAGTAAGAACGAGCCTAAGGTCAATTGGAATGATAGAAACGATCAAGAGGTGTTAACACAAGCATAGGGAGGATTCTAATTGTATCCGAAAGATGGTGTTGCTCTAGAGTAGTCGAATTTTCTGATTTCGTCCTAAACTTTGCTCATTAGTTTTTAAATTCAATTGCTTTTGGTATTCGACACCGCTTGGTAGGAAACTTCTCTTATAACTACGTTTTGTTTTATGAAATCATGAATTGTTGGGTTATTGAGAATTGATTAAAGTGCATACTTGCTTGAGGGCAAGCAAGGTTTAAGTGTGGGGAGGTTTGATGTGTCTCAATATATACATATTTCCCACATCTTATTTGGACGTTTTAGGCACGGTTGATGGCCGTTTATACATGTTTTATGGTGCTTTACGGTATTTGCTAGTGATTTCAGGTCTAAGGCAGGTATTTCACTCACAAAGGGTAGAAAACGACTTAGGAATGGTCCAAAGGCACTAACGGATGAAGAATGGTCGAAAACAAAGTTAAAATGGTGAAACCAGGCAAAACTCGCGGCGCGACTTTTGGTCTGCAATCTTCTGTCGATCTTTAGAAATTCTCGCGGCGCGAGTTTTTGGTCTGCAATCTTCTGTCGATCTTTAGAAACTCGCGGCGCGAGTTTTTGGTCTGCAATCTTCTGTCGATCTTTAGAAACTCGCGGCGCGAGTTTTTGGTCTGCAATCTTCTGTCGATCTTTAGAAACTCGCGGCGCGAGAAAAGAGGCTCGCGGCGCGAGTTTTTGGTCTGCAATCTTCTGTCGATCTTTAGAAATTCTCGCGGCGCGAGCTATGGGGGTCACGGCACGACCCGTGTCTGACATACACGACTTTCTCTCTCCTGGGGTATAAATACCAACCCCCACTCAACCCTAAACCTAATCTTGGACACTCCAGCCTCCACTCTCTCTCTCCAGCCGATTCTAAGGGTTTTTCAAGGGTTTTTCATCATCCAAATATTGTGAAGACTTGAAGATTAATTTTGGCTCTTGATTAGTGATTGTAGCTCGGTTGTAACCTCGATTTGGATTATTACTTCATATTGGGTAACTATGTTCTCCTTATTATTTGAATCTCTAGTTATTTACATTATGAGTTGCTAAATCTCTATACATCTATGAAGATGAAGTGAAACAATTAGTTATGGTTGCATAATATTTTGAATTCAAGTTGGTTTTACTTAACATTTTGTCAAGATCTTAATGAAGTGATTTCTTCTACTTAATCTTGTGTCCTTGGTGATATTTGTGTTTTTCGATAGTGGTACTAGTTGAATGCAAGTATTATTTTAGTTGTTTGTCTAAGAATAACTATTGCCAGGTCATGGTATGATAGTAAAGAATACAAGTTTAATAGGAATTACTTTGTTAAGTGGATTTAACGGATGGTGGTACCACGTTTCTTTCACAAAGATAAAAATTGTTATTTAAATAATCAAATAAACTAGTTAGTTCAAGGAATTGTAATAGGGTTGGTGGTACCACTTGTTGCAAGAAATTGTATTGATTAGGTGATTGAGTTGATTTTACAAACGGAGTGCACGCCGGTTGTGTTTTTGTCTTGTCACGATTATTATCACCAACATTAAAGAATTTGAGCTTAACCCATATGCAACCTAGACTTTTTGCGTAGCGGATTCGACATAGATGGCTTTTTAATTATTTGTCACAACTCCAACTATTTTCGTGTGCTCTCGATTGACGCCGGTTGAGTACTTTTATTTACTTGTTGATTACATAGCTTTCAGAAACGCAAAGTGACAATTCGGTCACAAACCAAACTTTCTCTTGATTTACATCTTAACAACCTTTAGTACAACAATCAGTCCTTGTGTTCGATCCTGGTCTTGCCAGTTAGCTATATTGCATACGAACGGGTACACTGCCCGTAAGTGTGTTGTAGTCAGTTAGCGGTAGATCTTGTTATAAATTTTAAACTAGATTTCACACATCACTTGGTTACTCAAATTCAAAGAAGGGATATAAACTGTACAGTTTAGATGATAAAACTATTTTGTTTGCCAGAGATGTGAAGTTTTATGAACAAATATTTCCTTTTAAAATGAGTACAAGTGGTTGTTCTAATGATGAGTTATGCAAATTTTTTGACAGGATTGAGGTGATTGTTGAGTCCACTGGACCCAATGATGACAACTTAAACAAAACTGATTGTGATGGCAGAGCCACCATTGACATTGGTAGTACACTTGAATTTGCCATTGACAATGGAGGCACAGCAACACATGATGACAACTTAAACAAAACTGATTGTGATGGCAGAGCCACCATTGACATTGGTAGTACACTTGAATTTGCCATTGACAATGGAGGCACAGCAACACATGATGACAACACCAATGAGGTGTTGCAAGGTGGGAATAATGATAATGTTGAGGGTGTTCATATAGTTGATCATGAGATCACTAATGATACTATTCCAGTGGATGATCTCAATCTTAGGAGGTCTAATAGAACTACTAATGTTCCTAGAAATTTAAATGATTATGTGCTTGATGGTAAAGTTAAGTATGGTATTGACAGAGTTGTGAATTATTCTAACCTGAGTTCAAATGTGTTTAATTTCTTGTCTAGCATTAATAAAAATGTTGAACCATCCACTTATAATCAAGCTGCTAAAGATCCTAAATGGATTGAAGCAATGAATCTTGAAATGGAGGCTTTGTATAGGAACAATACTTGGGTTTTGACTGATCTTCCTTTAGGGAGAGAACCCATAGGATGTAAATGGGTTTATAAAATTAAGTATAAATCTTCTGGTGAAATTGAGAGATATAAAGCTAGGTTAGTGGCTAAAGGTTATAATCAAAAGGAAGGTATAGATTATGAGGAGACTTTCTCTCCTGTTGTGAAAATGGTCACTGTTAGGTGTCTTATTAATGTGGCAGTTCAATATGGTTGGACTTTATATCAACTTGATATAAACAATGCTTTTTTATATGGTGACTTATATGAAGAAGTTTATATAGAATTACCTCCAGGATATTTTTCTAAAGATGATAAAAGAGTTTGTAAACTTGTTAAGTCTTTATATGGACTTAAACAAGCTCCAAGGCAATGGAATCATAAACTAACCAATGCTTTAAGTGAATATGGTTTCATCCAAAGTAAAAGTGATTATTCTCTTTTTACTAAGACTGATACAAATTTGTTTGTTGCTCTTCT
The DNA here is from genome assembly GCA_034093135.1 of Erigeron breviscapus. Classification (NCBI taxonomy): domain Eukaryota; kingdom Viridiplantae; phylum Streptophyta; class Magnoliopsida; order Asterales; family Asteraceae; genus Erigeron; species Erigeron breviscapus. The sequence goes on along the minus strand of CM067173.1, from coordinate 42,624,383 downwards.
TGTTTATGTTGATGACATTGTCATCACTGGTAATGACAAGTCTGAGGTTGAAAAGGTTAAAGGTTTTTTAAAGACCAAGTTTCTTATAAAGGATTTAGGAAAATTGAAGTATTTTTTAGGCATTGAAGTAATTGATACTTCACAAGGAGTTTGCTTAACTCAAAGGAAGTATTGTATGGATCTTTTATTTGAATATGGTATGCTTGGTTCAAAACCTATGAGAACACCTATGGATATGAATCTTGTTATATCTGATAGACATGATGATTCTGATCCTTTTATTGAGAATGTGACCTTGTATCAAAAAATTATTGGGAAATTGATCTATCTTACTATCACTAGACCAGACATTAGCTATCCTGTGCAGTGTTTAAGTCAATTTATGCATGCTCCTAAAGCTTCACATTTAAAGCTTGCCTTCAGAATCTTAAGGTATCTTAAGAAGAATCCAGGTAAAGGTATTCACATTATAAAAGGTCAGTCTTTCTCTCTTTCTGCCTTTGTGGATTCAGATTGGGGGAAATGTGTGACATCCAGGAAATCTGTTACTGGTTTTTGCATCTTTTTAAATGATTCTTTGATTTCCTGGAAAAGTAAGAAGCAGAAAACAGTGTCTAGGTCTTCCTCTGAAGCAGAGTATAGGGCCATGGCCACTGTGACTTGTGAATTGGTATGGATTCTTAACATTTTGAATGACTTAAGAGTTAAAAATTTGTTGCCTGTTACTTTGTATTGTGATAATAAATCAGCTGTTTTGATTGCAACAAATCCAGTTCTTCATGAAAGAACTAAACATATTGAAATTGATATTCATATTGTAAGGGAAAAAGTTAGTTCTGGTATGCTTAATCTTGTTAAAGTTGATACCAATGATCAAACTGCTGACATTTTTACAAAGAGCTTATGCATAAGACAACATGATTTTTTGTTAAGTAAGATGAACATGATTGATCTTTTTTCTGCCTAAAGTTTATATTAAGGGAGGGTGTTAAAATTGTATGTCTAATATAAACTTTAGGGTTATATTTGAATATTCTTCTAACTTCAGGGTTGAGTATTGTACAGGAATGTTATTGCTGATTCTGGAAGGACTAGATGTGCACAAAGGGAAAAGAGGAGGGAGGAGTAGTGCAAGCTTCTTGGAGTATAAATACGTCTTTATAACCCGATTAGGGTTTCAGTTGATTCATTATCACTTTTATATATTTTTCTCTCAAACATATTTGAGAGATTCTCTTTGTATTCTGATTGATTTATCTTGATCAATCATTTGTTTGATCGTCTTGATCATATTTCTTTGTAATAATCGAACTCTATAAGTCGGATTATACAGCCGACTGATTAATTACTTAATAATAATAAAACGATCAATAATAATAATTGTTGTTTTTTTGTTGATCTTTGAGTTCGTTCAAATTGGTTCACGTACAATGTCCTCATATATTCTTATTCTTCTCTTTTTATGATTGTAATATACTCGATCGGCAGTTGTACGTTATGCCCACCCTACGGGCATGTTATGTGGCATATAAGTGATTGTAAGGAATATAGAATGTTCTTTTTCGACCCTCTTTCATTACACTGTTGACTTATATATTGTGCGGTTGTTTTTGTCTAAAAGACACACATCACTAACCTGAAAATATGAGCCCACTCGCCTACCTTGTTGTGCTTTATTGGTCCTTGATCGAAGTCATGATCACAAGCAACCATTGCTTCGTATTGAAAAGTATACAATGATTATCGGAAATGATATATCCTCCTAAAAATTAGCCTAATAATTCTGTTAAAATCATGAGATGGTGACATGTGAATTCCACTATATCTCTTTCCTAATCTTATTCCATGATTTTACTATTTGTCATAATCTAATAATTAAGAAAAATTTTAAGCTATTTATAAGTGTGTCAATGAGGAGCGGAGCTAATAGGGGACTAGCGGGCGTGTTAGTTTCTAATTTTTGATGTAAACAATATTACGGTCTTATATACTTTTTGATGTAATTTATAATATCACTAAACTATATATCTATGTAAGTTTTATATCAGTTTCTAATTTTTTATGCAAACAATCTATACATTTTTGCAAGTGTAAACAAGCCAATACAATTTAAACGATTTTCTAAAAGCTTATAGAATGAAATGGGATTATAAAATATGGGCTTTGCCTTTCTTTAGGAAAAAAGTAATAGTGCATTTGGTATGAATATTTGTGGGAAAGGAATATAAGGTTGGCATATGGTTACACATTAAGCAGGACACATGACATTGGCAATGGTTTGTAAGTTGGGCAATTGCTTTACTCAACCGTCCATGTCTGTGAACCAAAAGCCCAACAGGGAAAGTAGGTCACATTATATAAACCGTCTGTATATTAAATCATCCTTGAGAGGATGAAGTAAAAAATAAATAAAGTAGGCCAATTTGATATTCGACTAATGATTACATAAAAAAATAAAAAATATGGAAGGAATGAAGTTATACTGTTGGTAAGAGTTTGTCAGTTTAAAAATATTAACATGACGTTCATGTGATAAAATTGATAAGTGATTTGATCACTATTGGCATAATTGGACAAGCCTTATAACATATTGTTGGGCTCGTTAGCCTTTTTGCTCCCTTCTTTCGTTTTTATTTTTCTGTATGAGTGATAATCTGTACACCACTCGTTTTTTGGTTATACACCACCAAAAGTGTATTACAGTGTTGTATAATACAACATTATAAAGCATATTTTGTGGTATACGGTCAAAAATTGGTGGTGTACAGATAACTTTCCTTTGTATAACTTTACTTTATCGTCCCTTATAGTTTATTTACCAACCAACTTAAGACATGGCTATGTTTGACACAAGTTGTCTACGTAGAGTCCAGACAATTTTTGTAATTGGTTGTCGCACAAGGTTTGTTTTTTATAAAAATTCTAAAATAAAACGTTATTCTATTTTAGACGAAGCTTTTAATTTCTAATATTACACATGTACTCCCACTCATAATCATATTCCTCGTTCACTATATAGCCCCATTTTTACTCTATGTTCATACCTACGAGTACGACTCCTTCACCACAAGCAAATCAATCGCAGCATAGCCCTATTTGACTCTCTCGTGTTGTCCCGTTTATGTTTGTTTGACTCCATCTTCTTTGAGTCCTTTTTTAAACCAACCCGAGTATGATGATAATCATTAATTCTTTTTGTTTTTGTATATCAGAATCTTATTATTTGTTTTTTTTGAAAGTTGAATGTCACTTGAAACTTCGAGTCGTGATTTGACAGCGGGAGGTCTAACAAACGTTGTCTTAACCGGGTCCGCGCTAGAGAGCTCTCTCGAAGTAGAAATGTCAATTTCAAATACCCGATGGGAGGAAAACCTTCTACTAATCCGCTCGAAGGCACGACGATTAGTAGGGGTAAACCCTGCCCCCTCAGAATTGAATCTGGGTATACCCAAACTAAACCCTCATAAAGGGACTTACAATAACTCTTGAATGGGGGGATAACCTTTCAACCACTGAGCTAATGCTCAAGGACTTTTGGTTGACTAATCCTTATTAATAGTTGTAAGATATATAGGTTCTATATATTACTTTTTTTCCCTGTTTTTTCTTTTCTTCTAAATATTTAGAAACCTATATCAACCAAAATATATTCGGTCATTGATCTTTAGGATTTGCCTTGGTTCGTCTTATGTGCTTTTCAAGTGTCAATATCCCGTGAAAGACTTTTTTGTCTAATTTCTGCATTCTGTCTCTATCGCTATATGTATATTTTGTAATGTGTCATTGTATCTACTTTGGTTTTGGTTCCCGCATGTATTTCTTGCGAGTTTGGGGTGGTTGTCTTTCTGTAGCCTGTAGTTGTCTAACATGAAATTTGTATGCATATTTTGGCGTTTTGGTATTGTAAAGGTAATAAAAATTGGTATCATAGGTACTGTAGCCGTTCCTATTATGCGTACAACATAATATAAAAGTCACAAATATATTTTCATTTAAACCCTTTTAATTGTGTATATATACATGTTTCATCCCTCCATTTATGCTTGGCAGTTTTTAAGCATCTGCACAGTTTGCTGTGCGGATAATTTCCCCCCATAAAAATTCTTATGAAAGAAAGTTATTCCCTTTTTAATCTACTTTAACTACTTTAAATTTTTCAATCGAAAAAATACAACTATTACAATACATAATTTGTCAAAGGCATGGTATAGAAATATGAAATCTAGACACTCATATTTTTATAGTAGAGAGATTGTTTTCACAATTACCCTCCACAAAAGTGTGTTATAAGAAGAAAAAAGAAAAAGACGTGCAAGTGTTCGTGCGTGTGTATGTATGAAACTAAATTTTATGTCCTAAGGAAAAAATCATACCTACATATAAATATATAAACTCTTTTAAAACTATAAGTATATAAAATATGGAAGCATAAAATAAAAACTTGAAAAAACGATATAAATGATATGTGAATAACCACTGATCAATAGATTAATTGGTATATGATGGAGTTCGAGACTGAGAGGTCTTAAGTTCAAATACTTGTATGAGCAAAATGCTCCTAGGAATGAAGACCTCCTTCTGTTAGCTTTAAATAATTTGTTAGTGCGTGTTTTGTATTATTGTAATAAAATTGTCCTTTTGTTTAAGTATGTTAAGTAGGGAAGAATTTAGTTTTAATTAGTCAAGGACTTGAATGTAATTAGTGAGGGGTTTTAGTGCAAATAATGTGCCTATATAAACCCCTCAACCTTGTAACAATTCTAACCTTTTGCCAATATAATTTCCTTTTCCCTTCCTCTCTCTAACTCCCTCTCTCACACACATAAACATCAATTCACGATTTAGCATTAGTTATCACAACTTGTGTTAGATCCATGGCTTGATTTTGTTCACTCTTGTGCTAAATTGTGTTTTTTTCCCTTTTTAATCTACTTTAACTACTTTAAATTTTTCAATCGAAAAAATACAACTATTACAATACATAATTTGTCAAAGGCATGGTATAGAAATATGAAATCTAGACACTCATATTTTTATAGTAGAGAGATTGTTTTCACAATTACCCTCCACAAAAGTGTGTTATAAGAAGAAAAAAGAAAAAGACGTGCAAGTGTTCGTGCGTGTGTATGTATGAAACTAAATTTTATGTCCTAAGGAAAAAATCATACCTACATATAAATATATAAACTCTTTTAAAACTATAAGTATATAAAATATGGAAGCATAAAATAAAAACTTGAAAAAACGATATAAATGATATGTGAATAACCACTGATCAATAGATTAATTGGTATATGATGGAGTTCGAGACTGAGAGGTCTTAAGTTCAAATACTTGTATGAGCAAAATGCTCCTAGGAATGAAGACCTCCTTCTGTTAGCTTTAAATAATTTGTTAGTGCGTGTTTTGTATTATTGTAATAAAATTGTCCTTTTGTTTAAGTATGTTAAGTAGGGAAGAATTTAGTTTTAATTAGTCAAGGACTTGAATGTAATTAGTGAGGGGTTTTAGTGCAAATAATGTGCCTATATAAACCCCTCAACCTTGTAACAATTCTAACCTTTTGCAATATAATTTCCTTTTCCCTTTCTCTCTCTAACTCCCTCTCTCACACACATAAACATCAATTCACGATTTAGCATTAGTTATCACAACTTGTGTTAGATCCATGGCTTGATTTTGTTCACTCTTGTGCTAAATTGTGTTTTTTTCCCTTTTTACCGAAAGCTTCAATCTTTACCCTCTAAACATGTTAAAGTTTCTTCCTTTTTAGTGTTAATCCACTCATTACCTTCCTATAAGATCACTTGAAAAGTTTCAAATCCTAACTCCGATCGAAATGGCTTAATTTTTGATTTTTTGCTTTCTGTTCTGAATACCGGTATTCATACCGGTTTTCAGTCTGCTCGAATATCTGTTGTAATACCGGGTTTCACTGAGATTTAATTCTGTTGTAATACCGGTTTCTCTTAGATTTAATTCTGTTGTAATACCGGGTTTCACTGAGATTTAATTCTGTTGTAATACCGGTTTCACTGAGATTTAATTCTGTTGTAATACCGGTTTCACTGAGATTTAATTCTGTTGTAATACCGGTTTCACTGAGATTTAATTCTGTTGTAATACCGGGTTTCACTGAGATTTAATTCTGTTGTAATACCGGTTTCACTGAGATTTAATTCTGTTGTAATACCGGGTTTCACTGAGATTTAATTCTGTTGTAATACCGGGTTTCACTGAGATTTAATTCTGTTGTAATACCGGTTTCACTGAGATTTAATTCTGTTGTAATACCGGTTTCACTGAGATTTAATTCTGTTGTAATACCGGTTTCACTGAGATTTAATTCTGTTGTAATACCGGTTTCACTGAGATTTAATTCTGTTGTAATACCGGTTTCACTGAGATTTAATTCTGTTGTAATACCGGTTTCACTGAGATTTAATTCTGTTGTAATACCGGGTTTCACTGAGATTTAATTCTGTTGTAATACCGGTTTCACTGAGATTTAATTCTGTTGTAATACCGGGTTTCACTGAGATTTAATTCTGTTGTAATACCGGGTTTCACTGAGATTTAATTCTGTTGTAATACCGGTTTCACTGAGATTTAATTCTGTTGTAATACCGGTTTCACTGAGATTTAATTCTGTTGTAATACCGGTTTCACTGAGATTTAATTCTGTTGTAATACCGGTTTCACTGAGATTTAATTCTGTTGTAATACCGGTTTCACTGAGATTTAATTCTGTTGTAATACCGGTTTCACTGAGATTTAATTCTGTTGTAATACCGGGTTTCACTGAGATTTAATTCTGTTGTAATACCGGTTTCACTGAGATTTAATTCTGTTGTAATACCGGGTTTCACTGAGATTTAATTCTGTTGTAATACCGGGTTTCACTGAGATTTAATTCTGTTGTAATACCGGTTTCACTGAGATTTAATTCTGTTGTAATACCGGTTTCACTGAGATTTAATTCTGTTGTAATACCGGTTTCACTGAGATTTAATTCTGTTGTAATACCGGTTTCACTGAGATTTAATTCTGTTGTAATACCGGTTTCACTGAGATTTAATTCTGTTGTAATACCGGTTTCACTGAGATTTAATTCTGTTGTAATACCGGGTTTCACTGAGATTTAATTCTGTTGTAATACCGGTTTCACTGAGATTTAATTCTGTTGTAATACCGGGTTTCACTGAGATTTAATTCTGTTGTAATACCGGGTTTCACTGAGATTTAATTCTGTTGTAATACCGGTTTCACTGAGATTTAATTCTGTTGTAATACCGGTTTCACTGAGATTTAATTCTGTTGTAATACCGGGTTTCACTGAGATTTAATTCTGTTGTAAATACCGGTATTAGTACTGAATTTACCAAAACCAGTATTTGTACTGATTTTCTGAAAACCGGTTTCTATACTTAATTTCTCAAAATGTCGATGACTGATTCATTGGTTCTCAGTTCTGATTCAAGACCTCCCGTTTTGTATCGCGGGTCATATCCTCAATGGAAAAAGAGATTCCTAGATTGGATAGCAAGACAACCTCTTGGTGACGACATCAAAGCTTCTTATACTGAAGGACCTGCAGTTCACAAAAATCCAGTCACTAAGGAACTTCTTCCAAAAGAAAGTTGGAGCACTGCTCAGAAGAACCGTACGCAAGCTGATAATCTCTCAAGATCTCATCTCTACATGGCTCTTCCTAATGATATCTACTGCAATGTTGATTCATATGAAACTGGAAAAGAGATTTGGGATGAACTAGAGAAACAATTCCAAGGTTCTGAGGTGTCTTCGACTATTCGATTATCTAATGTCCTTGCTCTTTATGAGACGTTCAAACAAGAGAAAGAAGAATCACTGGAGGATGTGTACATACGTTTCTGCAATGTCATAAATGAGCTAAGAAAGAATGATGTTAAAAAGACTGACTTGGAACTTAACATCAAATTCCTGAGAAATCTTCATGAAGAATGGCAAGTCTATGGTAATCAACTCAATCAACAGGACGAATTTGGCAAACTTACCATTCATACCCTTTATGAGAAGTTGAAGGTGAATCTCAGAGTTGTTCAAAAACAACAATTGCAAAATGAAGGAAGCTCTTCATCTGATCCACTTGCCTTAGTTGCTGAACGGAAGTCATTCCGATCTTCAAGAAAGAGTGTAGTAGAAGGTGCATCTGAAGATGACTTAAGTGATCCAAGTGACCCAGAGATGGATGAAAAGGAGAAAGAGATGGTTAGAGACCTCGCATACTTCACAAAATCCTTCAAAAAAAAGTTCTTCACAAAGAAACCTACCAACAATCAACTTCGAACTTCATCTGTGTCTTCCAATGTCAAGAACTCACAAGCTCCAAAATTTGACAATCACTATGACAATACTGGTGGTGAAAGGAAGTATGAAGCTCCTAAGAAGTTTGAAAAGAGGGTTCTTGAGAAGAAGACCGACGAAAGAAAATGCTACAATTGTGGTCTTACTGGTCATTTTGCAATCCACTGCACCAAACCTCGTCAGAAAAACTCTACCTACTACCAGAACAAGCTTCTGCTGGTGAAACAACAGGAAAATGGTATTGCTCTACTTGCCGAAAATGACAAATGGTTACATCTATCTGATGAAGAGACTGAAGAACTAGCTGCCAATGTATGTTTCATGACTAAGATTAAGCGCTCCAAGGAACTCGATGAGGGTGCTACCAGTTCCGAATCTGAAGATGATGAGGTATGCACAATTTCCAAACGTGAACTCGATCAATATATGAACACCGTTGTCGAAACAAATGAATCTTTGAATAAAGAAGTTTCAAATTTAACTGACTCTTTGAAAGAAAAAGAAAAATCTTTAATTGATTTTCAAATCAAATTTGACAAACTTCAAAAGGATTTCAACGATTTATCAACAACTAAAGCTTCAGTTTCCTTTACTCCTTCTTCTGAACTGCACCTTGCAAATCAAGAACTTGAGACCAAAGTTTTTGAATTAACCAAGACCATCAAAGAGGTGCAAATTGCAAAGTCCAATGAAATGTTTCGAGCAAATGCTTTGGCTGAAGAACTTGAGTCTTTGAAAATTAAGGTCAAAGAGTCTAACCCTGCTTTAAAAAAGTTAGAAGACAAAATTTCTGATTTAAATCATGCTTGTTGTATAAAAGATTCATATAACCAAAAAATTGATAAGAAAATTCATGAACTTAAAGAAGAAATCAAGTTTTATCAAGAAAAGGTTTACAAGATCGATCGATCAAATAAACAAATCTTTTTAAACAAGCCTAGAAATTTTGAAGATGGGTTTACTCAAGGGTTGGGCTTTACAAATCTAAAGAATTTGCTCAAAGCACTACATGAAGTCCCACATTTGTATGATGCCAATCTCATGAGATATGGGCTGACCATTCAATATGTTAGACCGAGCTATGGTGATTATGAGACAGAGGATTGTCTAGCAAAGTTTGCAATTAAATGCAATTATGATCAAATCAATGAGTCAAATGATCTTTTCAATCTTCCTCTTGTTCCAAAAAGAAAAACTCACTCTGTTCAAATTGTTGAACTTGATGAAAATTCAAGTAATCAACAACTTGTGATTTATTCTAATGAGTCTAAACAAATGGAAGAAAGTTCAGGTCCAAAACCCGCTTCAGTTCAACCATATATTCCACAAAGTGTTTTGGAAAAACAAATTGAAGATCTAAAACGAATAATTGATGAACAACAACTTTTGCTAGATAATCTAATGCCTCAAAATCATCATCACAATAATGTGTCAGATGTTTCTTCCACACCAATTGGTGTTGTCTATGATTGTGCTGAACCAAATTGTCCGGATTGTGTTAGCATGAAATCTTCTTCTTCTTCTTCTTCTTCTTCTTCTTCTTCTTCTAATATTCTTCTTCTTCTTCTTCTTCTTCTTCTTCTTCTTCTTCTTCTTCTTCTTCTTCTTCTTCTTCTTCTTCTTCTTCTTCTTCTTCTTCTTCTTCTTCTTCTTCTTCTTCTTCTTCTTCTTCTTCTTCTTCTTCTTCTTCTTCTTCTTCTTCTTCTTCTTCTTCTTCTTCTTCTTCTTCTTCTTCTTCTTCTTCTTCTTCTTCTTCTTCTTCTTCTTCTTCTTCTTCTTCTTCTTCTTCTTCTTCTTCTTCTTCTTCTTCTTCTTCTTCTTCTTCTTCTTCTTCTTCTTCTTCTTCTTCTTCTTCTTCTTCTTCTTCTTCTTCTTCTTCTTCTTCTTCTTCTTCTTCTTCTTCTTCTTCTTCTTCTTCTTCTTCTTCTTCTTCTTCTTCTTCTTCTTCTTCTTCTTCTTCTTCTTCTTCTTCTTCTTCTTCTTCTTCTTCTTCTTCTTCTTCTTCTTCTTCTTCTTCTTCTTCTTCTTCTTCTTCTTCTTCTTCTTCTTCTTCTTCTTCTTCTTCTTCTTCTTCTTCTTCTTCTTCTTCTTCTTCTTCTTCTTCTTC
>CM067173.1:42574073-42612930 GCA_034093135.1 Erigeron breviscapus | reverse complement strand
ATACATATGCGGACATTTATACTTATCGGAATCATTTTGGACCCGTTTATATAAGAATAATATTTATACACATACTAACACAATTTTATCATATATATGTATTTTTTATACAAATTTTGGACCCGTTTATATAAGAATAATATTTATACACATACTAACACAATTTTATCATATATATGTATTTTTTATACAAATTTTGGACCCGTTTATATAAGAATAATATTTATACACATACTAACACAATTTTATCATATATATGTATTTTTTATACAAATTTTGGACCCGTTTATATAAGAATAATATTTATACACATACTAACACAATTTTATCATATATATGTATTTTTTATACAAATTTTGGACCCGTTTATATAAGAATAATATTTATACACATACTAACACAATTTTATCATATATATGTATTTTTTATACAAATTTTGGACCCGTTTATATAAGAATAATATTTATACACATACTAACACAATTTTATCATATATATGTATTTTTTATACAAATTTTGGACCCGTTTATATAAGAATAATATTTATACACATACTAACACAATTTTATCATATATATGTATTTTTTATACAAATTTTGGACCCGTTTATATAAGAATAATATTTATACACATACTAACACAATTTTATCATATATATGTATTTTTTATACAAATTTTGGACCCGTTTATATAAGAATAATATTTATACACATACTAACACAATTTTATCATATATATGTATTTTTTATACAAATTTTGGACCCGTTTATATAAGAATAATATTTATACACATACTAACACAATTTTATCATATATATGTATTTTTTATACAAATTTTGGACCCGTTTATATAAGAATAATATTTATACACATACTAACACAATTTTATCATATATATGTATTTTTTATACAAATTTTGGACCCGTTTATATAAGAATAATATTTATACACATACTAACACAATTTTATCATATATATGTATTTTTTATACAAATTTTGGACCCGTTTATATAAGAATAATATTTATACACATACTAACACAATTTTATCATATATATGTATTTTTTATACAAATTTTGGACCCGTTTATATAAGAATAATATTTATACACATACTAACACAATTTTATCATATATATGTATTTTTTATACAAATTTTGGACCCGTTTATATAAGATCTTAATCATTATATATACATAGACACACCTATTGCGTACATTTAAACTTATCGACGATTCATATTCACATGAGATAGACAGACATCCATATATACATTACATTTAAACTTATCAACGAAGCATATCGGGCCCAAAAACTATACGAAACATGAGAAATTATTGTCTTGAGTTATATAAGATTCATAAACAGCCATCTATATATACATACACAAATCCATATGCGTATATTGAAACTTATCGACAAATCAAACAAACACTACATTTTATACCATGAATTATATAAGAGTATAAGATAGACATACATACATATGCGGACATTTATACTTATCGGAATCATTTTGGACCCGTTTATATAAGAATAATATTTATACACATACTAACACAATTTTATCATATATATGTATTTTTTATACAAATTTTGGACCCGTTTATATAAGATATATGTATAATTATACAAGTTTTAGTAATGTTTAAAAACAAAATCGAAGATTAAAGAATTAAAATAAAATTACTTTATACGTTAAGTCTATTAGCATATGCAGTGTCTTTGGGTACATATATATACTTATCTTTCACTTTCACTCGGATCTTTTACTTTACCATTTTCTTAGTTCTTACCGCCGCCATATACACCGTCTCAACTTCTCTACGCTACAAGGTACGATTTCGACATCTTCTTCACATATACGCATCATCTGCATGCCTGATTTCATTACCATAAACTGTTTAACTCATTTTCTGAACACGTAAATTTCGACTTCTTCACATATAGATCTAGGCCCTAAATTTCGCTTTATATGTAGTTATTCATCCATTTTTTGGGGGTTTTTTCTTTTTTTCACTACATATCTACAGGCGTGAAGCTTTTTTTTGCAATATGTATACGAATATATATATGGGGGGGGGGGGGGGGGGGGGGGGGGGGGGGGGGGGGGGGGGGGGGGGGGGGGGGGGGGGGGGGGGGGGGGGGGGGGGGGGGGGGGGGGGGGGGGGGGGGGGGGGGGGGGGGGGGGGGGGGGGGGGGGGGGGGGGGGGGGGGGGGGGGGGGGGGGGGGGGGGGGGGGGGGGGGGGGGGGGGGGGGGGGGGGGGGGGGGGGGGGGGGGGGGGGGGGGGGGGGGGGGGGGGGGGGGGGGGGGGGGGGGGGGGGGGGGGGGGGGGGGGGGGGGGGGGGGGGGGGGGGGGGGGGGGGGGGGGGGGGGGGGGGGGGGGGGGGGGGGGGGGGGGGGGGGGGGGGGGGGGGGGGGGGGGGGGGGGGGGGGGGGGGGGGGGGGGGGGGGGGGGGGGGGGGGGGGGGGGGGGGGGGGGGGGGGGGGGGGGGGGGGGGGGGGGGGGGGGGGGGGGGGGGGGGGGGGGGGGGGGGGGGGGGGGGGGGGGGGGGGGGGGGGGGGGGGGGGGGGGGGGGGGGGGGGGGGGGGGGGGGGGGGGGGGGGGGGGGGGGGGGGGGGGGGGGGGGGGGGGGGGGGGGGGGGGGGGGGGGGGGGGGGGGGGGGGGGGGGGGGGGGGGGGGGGGGGGGGGGGGGGGGGGGGGGGGGGGGGGGGGGGGGGGGGGGGGGGGGGGGGGGGGGGGGGGGGGGGGGGGGGGGGGGGGGGGGGGGGGGGGGGGGGGGGGGGGGGGGGGGGGGGGGGGGGGGGGGGGGGGGGGGGGGGGGGGGGGGGGGGGGGGGGGGGGGGGGGGGGGGGGGGGGGGGGGGGGGGGGGGGGGGGGGGGGGGGGGGGGGGGGGGGGGGGGGGGGGGGGGGGGGGGGGGGGGGGGGGGGGGGGGGGGGGGGGGGGGGGGGGGGGGGGGGGGGGGGGGGGGGGGGGGGGGGGGGGGGGGGGGGGGGGGGGGGGGGGGGGGGGGGGGGGGGGGGGGGGGGGGGGGGGGGGGGGGGGGGGGGGGGGGGGGGGGGGGGGGGGGGGGGGGGGGGGGGGGGGGGGGGGGGGGGGGGGGGGGGGGGGGGGGGGGGGGGGGGGGGGGGGGGGGGGGGGGGGGGGGGGGGGGGGGGGGGGGGGGGGGGGGGGGGGGGGGGGGGGGGGGGGGGGGGGGGTGGGGGGGGGGGATGAATTTCTGGGAAAAAACTTGATTATCTGGGTTTGGGGGTTGAATGTATGGGGTTTGCATGCGTTAGATTCAGCGTATTGAACTATACACGACACATACACTTGAATTTCTGGGAATGGGTGTTCAATATATGTGGGTTTCTGCTCTATTTTTTATTTTATTTTGTTTTTTTTCACATTTCTATTCCGCTTATAATCCTCTTATTTAATTATAATAGATGGTTGATAGCGACTCGGATATGGAGTTCCCAGCTGGGTTTGATGGTCCACTGGATGACGACATGGCGCTCACTCTGTACCCGCACATTCAGTTTCCGGCCGGCACTGAGGCCCTCCGACGTTGTCAGAAGCTATGTTCGAAGGGTTTCCAAAGGGGTGAGATCATACACTGGCCCACTCTACGAACACTCGGCCTTGAGGACAGGGCCAAACAGATAGTCGGGATCCGCACGCCATGGAGTCGTGTCTTTGACCAGCGTGAATGGGCCCATCGAGAGATAACCGTGGAGTTCCTCTCCACGTTCCAGTTCAACCAAACCGCTGCAGCAAATCCGGACCCGGGTCAGCCCCATCAAGTGTCCTTCAACCTTTTCGGCCAGTCATTCCGGATGTCTATCGCCCGCTTCGGGTGTGTTGCCGGTGTTTATGAGGAGGAGGAGACCCGCACGCCGATGTTTGTAGAAGGTCTGACCGACTTGCCTACCGACGTGCTCTCTGCTTTTTGGGCAAGGGTTGGTTCCGAAATCTACTGGGGGGAGAAGCTTCGTGCGACAAACCTCGAGTGAGTCTTTGTTTTAAATGTGATTAATTATCCTTTGTTTAATCCTTATTAGCTCCTAATGCATTATCATACGTCTTTGTTGAAACAGTGACCCTTTGCACCGCTATCTGTATCGGCTGATCGCCCGTACCATCGCTGCACGTTATAGGGGTGGCGAGTGGATCAACCCCCGGGATATGTTCTACCTGTATTGCCTGCTCACTGGGACCCTCTACAACCTGGCATTCTGTCTGGCGAGATACTTCTACACGTACCATAGCAAGTAATGTTGTCAACCGTTCATTGTGTAATAAATCGGTCTAACATTAGGGGCTATAAACCTTCTAACCGTCGATTACTTGTATTTGATTTGTGACAGGCCCAAGACTGGGTCCATCTGTTGCGGCCATGTCATCACTAAAATAGCCAAGAACCTCGGGTTGGCGACACTGCTTGAGACCCTCGTCATCCCAGGTGTTGCCCCACATCCACAAGGTATAAGCATACAGTTTATTGTCATTCATTTTAGAAAGAACAATTGCAATAGATGTCGGAACTGCATATCAAATTGTCACGTATATGTTTGTTTATTCATTCATAAACTGCTAATTAAATTGAAGGGCAAATGGCTATAGATCTGTTGTATATGCTATGTTAAATGTAATTAGAGATTAACAAGAAAGGTGTATAAAGTTGTAAATTGAAGTTATTATTTTCAGTTTTAATTAATTTTAGCAATGGACTGATTTAGTCAAAACCGGATGAATATGAGTATGATATTGATGTATTCTGTAACTGAATTTCTGTTTCTCTGAAGAGATATAGTAGTGAATTGAAATCAACTTAAACCTGATTTGCAGCCAGTTATCTATCTTCAATTGGTTATTTAGTGCAAACAAGTTGTGTTGTGACTGTTTTCTGACTTCAACCTTGTTAACTTTTGATATTGTTTTCTTATACAAGTAATCAAGTAGGTTGTTGAACATAGTTGCATTTAAATAAAAAAAAGTTGTTTCATGAATTCTATTCATTAAAAATTGCCCCCGTTGATGCCTCGTCTACTCCAGTTGCCACCGTTGATGCCTCGTCCACTCCGCCATTTGCTCCTGTTGATCCCTTTGCCCCTGTTGATGCCCCCGTTGATGCCATCGTCCACTCCGCCAGTTGCTCCTGTTGATCCCTTTGCCCCTGTTGATGCCCCCGTTGATGCCTCGTCTACTCCAGTTGCCACCGTTGATGCCTCGTCCACTCCGCCAGTTGCTCCTGTTGATCCCTTTGCCCCTGTTGATGCCCCCGTTGATGCCTCGTCTACTCCAGTTGCCACCGTTGATGCCTCGTCTACTCCAGTTGCCACCATTGATGCCTCGTCCACTCCGCCATTTGCTCCTGTTGATCCCTTTGCCCCTGTTGATGCCCCCGTTGATGCCTCGTCTACTCCAGTTGCCACCGTTGATGCCTCGTCCACTCCGCCATTTGCTCCTGTTGATCCCTTTGCCCCTGTTGATGCCCCCGTTGATGCCTCGTCTACTCCGCCATTTGCTCCTGTTGATCCCTTTGCCCCTGTTGATGCCCCCGTTGATGCCTCGTCTACTCCAGTTGCCACCGTTGATCCCTTTGCCCCTGTTATTGCCCCCGTTGATGCCTCGTCCACTCCGCCAGTTGCTCCTGTTGATCCCTTTGCCCCTGTTGATGCCCCCGTTGATGCCTCGTCTACTCCAGTTGCCACCGTTGATGCCTCGTCCACTCCGCCAGTTGCTCCTGTTGATCCCTTTGCCCCTGTTGATGCCCCCGTTGATGCCTCGTCTACTCCAGTTGCCACCGTTGATGCCTCGTCCACTCCGCCATTTGCTCCTGTTGATCCCTTTGCCCCTGTTGATGCCCCCGTTGATGCCTCGTCCACTCCGCCAGTTGCTCCTGTTGATCCCTTTGCCCCTGTTGATGCCCCCGTTGATGCCTCGTCTACTCCAGTTGCCACCGTTGATGCCTCGTCCACTCCACCATTTGCTCCGTTGATGCCTCGTCTACTCCAGTTGCCACCATTGATGCCTCGTCCACTCCGCCATTTGCTCCTGTTGATCCCTTTGCCCCTGTTGATGCCCCCGTTGATGCCTCGTCTACTCCAGTTGCCACCGTTGATGCCTCGTCCACTCCGCCATTTGCTCCTGTTGATCCCTTTGCCCCTGTTGATGCCCCCGTTGATGCCTCGTCTACTCCGCCATTTGCTCCTATTGATCCCTTTGCCCCTTTTGATGCCCCCGTTGATGCCTCGTCCACTCCGCCATTTGCTCCTATTGATCCCTTTGCCCCTTTTGATGCCCCCGTTGATGCCTCGTCCACTCCGCCATTTGCTCCTATTGATCCCTTTGCCCCTTTTGATGCCCCCGTTGATGCCTCGTCCACTCCGCCATTTGCTCCTATTGATCCCTTTGCCCCTTTTGATGCCACCGTTGATGCCTCGTCCACTCCGCCATTTGCTCCTGTTGATCCCTTTGCCCCTGTTGATGCCCCCGTTGATGCCTCGTCTACTCCAGTTGCCACCGTTGATGCCTCGTCCACTCCGCCAGTTGCTCCTGTTGATCCCTTTGCCCCTGTTGATGCCCCCGTTGATGCCTCGTCTACTCCAGTTGCCACCGTTGATGCCTCGTCCACTCCATTGCCACTTGATGCCTCGTCCACTCCCTTTGCCCTGTTGATGCCTCGTCTACTCCAGTTGCCCCTGTTGATGCCCCCGTTGATGCCTCGTCTACTCCAGTTGCCACCGTTGATGCCTCGTCCACTCCGCCAGTTGCTCCTGTTGATCCCTTTGCCCCTGTTGATGCCCCCGTTGATGCCTCGTCTACTCCAGTTGCCACCGTTGATGCCTCGTCCACTCCATTGCCACCGTTGATGCCTCGTCCACTCCTTGCCCTGTTGATGCCTCGTCTACTCCGTTGCCCCTGTTGATGCCTCGTCACTCCAGTTGCCACCTGTTGATGCCTCGTCTACTCCAGTTGCCCCTGTTGATGCCTCGTCACTCCGTTGCCCTGTTGATGCCTCGTCTACTCCGTTGCCCCTGTTGATGCCTCGTCTACTCCAGTTGCCACTGTTGATGCCTCGTCTACTCCGTTGCCCCTGTTGATGCCTCGTCTACTCCGTTGCCACCTGTTGATGCCTCGTCTACTCCAGTTGCCCCTGTTGATGCCTCGTCCACTCCGTTGCCACCTGTTGATGCCTCGTCTACTCCAGTTGCCCCTGTTGATGCCTCGTCCACTCCGTTGCCACCTGTTGATGCCTCGTCTACTCCAGTTGCCCCTGTTGATGCCTCGTCCACTCCAGTTGCCCCTGTTGATGCCTCGTCTACTCCGTTGCCCCTGTTGATGCCTCGTCACTCCAGTTGCCCTGTTGATGCCCCCGTGCCCCCGTTGATGCCTCGTCTACTCCAGTTGCCACCGTTGATGCCTCGTCCACTCCGCCAGTTGCTCCTGTTGATCCCTTTGCCCCTGTTGATGCCCCCGTTGATGCCTCGTCTACTCCAGTTGCCACCGTTGATGCCTCGTCCACTCCATTGCCCTGTTGATGCCTCGTCCACTCCCGTTGCCCCTGTTGATGCCTCGTCACTCCATTTCCCCTGTTGATGCCCCCGTCGATGCCTCGTCTACTCCAGTTGCCACCGTTGATGCCTCGTCCACTCCGCCAGTTGCTCCTGTTGATCCCTTTGCCCCTGTTGATGCCCCCGTTGATGCCTCGTCTACTCCAGTTGCCACCGTTGATGCCTCGTCTACTCCAGTTGCCACCGTTGATGCCTCGTCCACTCCACCATTTGCTCCTGTTGATCCCTTTGCCCCTGTTGATGCCCCCGTTGATGCCTCGTCCACTCCCGCTGCCCCAAATGCTGGTTCTTCCATTCCTGCTGATTCTGCTGCCACATCTGCTGCCCATGCATCCACATCTGCTGATCCCGTTGTTCATCCCTCCAGTTCTGGTAATTTCAATCTCGATGCTTCCAGTGATGTTATTGTGCATGATGGTTAGTTGTTATCTTTGCTTGGTTCATGTCCCAGACAGCTTTTTGACTATCTCTTTCTTTTGAAACCATGGCTTTTGTGTTGGGTTCATGTCTCACACAGCTTTATGTCATGTTGCTACTTGTATAATATCGTGTGGTTTATGTCATGTATATTTGACGTATGTTGTGTTGTTCATGCGTGACACAATGTGTTTGATGTTAGTAACGTAAATTACAATATTTTTATAAACAAGGTAACAAAAATTCTACAAAAAACGAATCTGTGAGTGTAACCTAAAACTAAGCCAAAATGTTTGTGTAATGTAACGATGTCAAAATCCGTCTATCCAATGCAACTAAAAACAAATCTGTGAATGAAGGAACCAAGAAGGGAAGAGTCAAGAGGATGGCAAAGAGAAGGCCTTCATCGCGAAAAACCAACTTTAGGGCAAAGACAAAAAGGCCTCCAAGTGAAAGAATTTTAAGACAAAGACTTTCCAAAACACTTCCTGGACCAGGATTAACTCCTGAAGATGCTATAGTGGTTGAGTAAAAGGTGATCAGACTAATCTCTCGTTACCCGTTATCGTCACGTTTTATATGTAATATATATGTAATGTGGATGTTGGATGTTTACGTTGATGATTTGGCATGGATGTTGTGTATGTTGTGTACTTGTATGAGTTTATGGTTCGTTTTGGAAAGAAGATGATGAACCAGAGGCAGCATATAACTCTAGACGCAGAATATTTGTTTGCCAACTTATGCGTTTTGCCACTTGAAAATCTGGAACGGGATAAAGTAATTAAACACAATATATAGGTCTAGATGCTATGTCTTGACTTGCTTTATATGCTTGGTTAGCAATCGAATCTTTATATATAGATTGAAGCTAACTAATCAAACCGGATTTTGGTTAATTTTTTATACAAGAGAAACTATTTTGAAGCATTACAACTATAAGTTAATCGAATCTTTGTACAATCTAAATTCAACTTTACTTAGAACAACTTTAAACATCTATGATAAAATGGAGGTAAATGGATTGAGAATTAGAATGAAATTTATACGGTTATAATTAGCTTCAAACTATTCTTTTTACCCGTCATCTATTGATTTATTTGTTTTTTTTTCAAAAACAACTGATTTATTAATTTATTGACGTGTTTAAGATTTATATTGATTAATCAAGAATATGTAATATGATCAATTGATCAAACATATATTTAATAATAAAAGTTTTGAGTTAATTTTTTATACAAGAGAAACTATTTTGAAGCATTACAACTATAAGTTAATCGAATCTTTGTACAATCTAAATTCAACTTTACTTAGAACAACTTTAAACATCTATGATAAAATGGAGGTAAATGGATTGAGAATTAGAATGAAATTTATACGGTTATAATTAGCTTCAAACTATTCTTTTTACCCGTCATCTATTGATTTATTTGTTTTTTTTTCCAAAAACACTTCCTGGACCAGGATTAACTCCTGAAGATGCTATAGTGGTTGAGTAAAAGGTGATCAGACTAATCTCTCGTTACCCGTTATCGTCACGTTTTATATGTAATATATATGTAATGTGGATGTTGGATGTTTACGTTGATGATTTGGCATGGATGTTGTGTATGTTGTGTACTTGTATGAGTTTATGGTTCGTTTTGGAAAGAAGATGATGAACCAGAGGCAGCATATAACTCTAGACGCAGAATATTTGTTTGCCAACTTATGCGTTTTGCCACTTGAAAATCTGGAACGGGATAAAGTAATTAAACACAATATATAGGTCTAGATGCTATGTCTTGACTTGCTTTATATGCTTGGTTAGCAATCGAATCTTTATATATAGATTGAAGCTAACTAATCAAACCGGATTTTGGTTAATTTTTTATACAAGAGAAACTATTTTGAAGCATTACAACTATAAGTTAATCGAATCTTTGTACAATCTAAATTCAACTTTACTTAGAACAACTTTAAACATCTATGATAAAATGGAGGTAAATGGATTGAGAATTAGAATGAAATTTATACGGTTATAATTAGCTTCAAACTATTCTTTTTACCCGTCATCTATTGATTTATTTGTTTTTTTTTTCAAAAAGGATATGTAATTGACCCGAAAACTCGTGACCCGTTTTTGATCTGTCCGAACCTGACTCGAATTGACCCACCAAGAGGATAACGGGCTGGGTCACGGTTCTCGTTTTGGTGCATCTACGGACTACGGGTCACGGGTTTGTACGGGCTAGGCCGGTTCGGGCCGGTTTTTGACATTTTGACCCGTACACATCCCTGAAAGACTTGAATTAATAGCGGTCCGACATATTAATCAGATTCGCGCTAAACAGTCAAATAGTACTCCAATTTAAACGTTATCACCTAAAAGTTAGGGCTTCTATTTCAACCATTCTTATCCAAACTTTTATTTTAAAGACATTTTAGAGTTTTTAAGAGTTTTTTAGGGCTGGGGTTTTTAATTTCAATTACATAACCAAACAGGACTACTATTTTAATGGTGGCTTACTTTTAAAAACTCGGAGTTTTTAGGGCACGTTTAGTTGTGGAAAATGTTTTTCAAGTTTTTCATTTCTACTTTTTTAGCAGATGGAAGGAGTTTTTCATCTTTAAAAAACAAATGAAAATTTTAAAAACGCGTTCAAAACTAGTTGATGGGTCAAAACACCTAAGTTTCGGTACATGTGTGTTGAGTACGTGGAATTGACATGAAACATGTGAACAGTCCGAATCATTTGATATTTTAACAACTTAGGCCAACTCCAATGTCAATATCAAAGTCTTCTAACATAATACTGAAACGATATACTGAACTCATTTTACCACTAAACCTAACATATTAAGAATCAATATCTTCATGACATATCATTATCCATATTAAATTAAAAAACACTATATATTAAATGAGGAATGTGAATATGTGGTTGTTATAAACTTAAGTTTGAGTGTAGAACCTCTCACATAAGTTTAGATATCTAACACTCATATATTCACTTTTCTCATATTAAATATATATGTACACGTACAAAAATGGGATAATGGCATACGAATGTAACCACCTATGACAAAATGGTTATGTAATGTAGTAACCTACTCAGGTGGCTATGTAATGTATGCACCTATGTTTTTTTGGCTATACTATGTAAGGACCTTTTTATTTGGGTCAATCAATGTAAGGACCTATGTATTTTTTTTTGGCTATACTATGTAAGGGGGGGGGGGGGGGGGGGGGGGGGGGGGGGGGGGGGGGGGGGGGGGGGGGGGGGGGGGGGGGGGGGGGGGGGGGGGGGGGGGGGGGGGGGGGGGGGGGGGGGGGGGGGGGGGGGGGGGGGGGGGGGGGGGGGGGGGGGGGGGGGGGGGGGGGGGGGGGGGGGGGGGGGGGGGGGGGGGGGGGGGGGGGGGGGGGGGGGGGGGGGGGGGGGGGGGGGGGGGGGGGGGGGGGGGGGGGGGGGGGGGGGGGGGGGGGGGGGGGGGGGGGGGGGGGGGGGGGGGGGGGGGGGGGGGGGGGGGGGGGGGGGGGGGGGGGGGGGGGGGGGGGGGGGGGGGGGGGGGGGGGGGGGGGGGGGGGGGGGGGGGGGGGGGGGGGGGGGGGGGGGGGGGGGGGGGGGGGGGGGGGGGGGGGGGGGGGGGGGGGGGGGGGGGGGGGGGGGGGGGGGGGGGGGGGGGGGGGGGGGGGGGGGGGGGGGGGGGGGGGGGGGGGGGGGGGGGGGGGGGGGGGGGGGGGGGGGGGGGGGGGGGGGGGGGGGGGGGGGGGGGGGGGGGGGGGGGGGGGGGGGGGGGGGGGGGGGGGGGGGGGGGGGGGGGGGGGGGGGGGGGGGGGGGGGGGGGGGGGGGGGGGGGGGGGGGGGGGGGGGGGGGGGGGGGGGGGGGGGGGGGGGGGGGGGGGGGGGGGGGGGGGGGGGGGGGGGGGGGGGGGGGGGGGGGGGGGGGGGGGGGGGGGGGGGGGGGGGGGGGGGGGGGGGGGGGGGGGGGGGGGGGGGGGGGGGGGGGGGGGGGGGGGGGGGGGGGGGGGGGGGGGGGGGGGGGGGGGGGGGGGGGGGGGGGGGGGGGGGGGGGGGGGGGGGGGGGGGGGGGGGGGGGGGGGGGGGGGGGGGGGGGGGGGGGGGGTGGGGCAATCCATATAGGGGGGGGACTTCCGTCATTTGGCGCCACGTAAGCAAGAGAAATTTGGTAGGAAAATGGGAGAGTGGGGCTATCCATGGAGGGGGAGACTTGTGACATGTGTCACACCCCAATGATTGTTTTTATTTTTTTTTCTTTTTTTCATCTCCATTTTTTTATAAAAAACATCTTTCTATAAATAAAAAAAACATCACCATAAAAATCCATTACACATTAGAATAAAATACAAATAAGTAAAAATCTAGTACACACCATAAAAGTTCATTACACACCATACTACAAATAAAAATATAAAATACAACATAAACTAGTCGTCGTCGCTAAAGTAAGACTCAACGGTAGGCGGCACGTATTCTTCCTCATTTGCTCTCCCCGCGTGGTTCCCCCATAGATGATCCACCAAATCCGCCAACAACGTGTTATGTGTTTCTCTGCTCCTAACCGCATTTGAGTTCTCAATCCGCTGCTCCATTGGTGTTTCTTGCTTCCAATAATCCTCGTCTAAAGTCGGATCATTCGCGTTGAAGTCTTGACAATAAGCTTTGTCTTCATCCTGCAAAATCATGTTATGTAAAATAATACATGTATATATCACGTCATGCATCCTCTCCTTGGTCCAAAACCGCGAAGGGAAACTAATAACTTTCCAACGCTTTTTCAACACGCCGAAAGCTCGCTCAATATCCTTTCGTGCCGACTCCTGTTTTTTCTTGAAGTATTTTCTTTTGTCATCAATTGGGTCGGTAAATGTCTTCACGAAGGTAGCATACTCCGGATAGATCCCATCGCTCAAATAATATCCGGCTTTATAGTAGTTCTCGTTTGCATAAAAAGGAGCTACAATTTTGCATAAAAAAGAAAGTTAACACGTTATCTAATATACAATAATTATAATGTTGAACTTTATAACATAAAAAAGCGGTATGACACATCTCCCACGTCCAATGCATGCAATCAATACTACCTATCATGCCCGGGAAACCATGCAACTGCTCATGCACATCATATAGTCGTTGTATATCGCTAGAAGTCGGTCTACGTAGAAATGCCGGCCCATATATGTCTATTACACCTAAAGTTATAAAATGCAAACAATATACAATTGTAAAATGTAAATAATATAAACTAAATAAGTAACTAAATAATATACAATAAATAATAACTAAATAATATAAATAAATAAAATGTAAATAATATACAACTAAATAAGGTAACTAAATAATATACAATTATAAAATGTAAATAATACTAAATATTGTAACTACAATATAACTAAATGTAATTATAAAATGCAAATAATATACAACTAAATAAGGTAACTAAATAATATACAATAAAATAATATACAATTATAAAATGTAAATAATACTAAATATTGTAACTACAATATAACTAAATGTAATTATAAAATGCAAATAATATACAACTAAATAAGGTAACTAAATAATATACAATTATAAAATGTAAATAATACTAAATATTGTAACTACAATATAACTAAATGTAATTATAAAATGCAAATAATATACAACTAAATAAGGTAACTAAATAATATACAATTATAAAATGTAAATAATACTAAATATTGTAACTACAATATAACTAAATGTAATTATAAAATGCAAATAATATAAAATGCAAATAATATACAACTAAATAAGGTAACTAAATAATATACAATTATAAAATGTAAATAATACTAAATATTGATACCTTTGCAAAAGTTGGCTAGTGACTCCCGTAAAACCCTCGCCGACATCTCGAAGTTTTCGTCAAATGAGTCGACGGTAGAGCCGTAGGCTAATTGACGAAGCGCGGCCGTACACTTTTGTATCGCCGTGAAACCCAACTTCCCTCGACAATCATATCTTTGTTGGAAATACGTATACCCCTCCTCCAAATCACTTGTTATTTGCAAAAATAAACGTTTACTCATACGATAACGCCTCCTAAACTCTCTCGGGGGATATACCGGGTCGTCAACAAAGTAAAAACGCATCAAGCGTTCGTTTGCCTCATGCCGCCTACGATGTAGAACGACCCTCCTCCTAAAAACCGGAAC
Organism: Erigeron breviscapus; assembly: GCA_034093135.1. Taxonomy (NCBI): domain Eukaryota; kingdom Viridiplantae; phylum Streptophyta; class Magnoliopsida; order Asterales; family Asteraceae; genus Erigeron; species Erigeron breviscapus. The sequence goes on along the minus strand of CM067173.1, from coordinate 42,598,762 downwards.
ACGCTCCACCGGTTCGTCCCCCTCTTCTTCTTCTTCTTCCCTTGCGGCTTCCATCATAGTGTTAATAGTCAATAGAATCGTACTTTCGATAGCCTCGTCTAGATCGGTCGAACCACCGCTTGACTCGGAACTAGAAGATGAAAAATCATCGATATCTTCCATAATATATGAAGTGTATGATTTATATATGAAAGTGTTTTGGGTTTATATATGTGTGTAGAATGGAAGTTTTTATATATGAAGTGTGGAAGTGTTTTGGGTTTAAAATGTGTAGTGTATTGTATATATAGAAAGAAGAAAAAAAAAATTAAATCCTAGCCGTTTCTAGCCGTTGGCACGCAAACAAAGGGAAAAAGCATCTTCATTTTCGGCGACCAAAAGCTATCGCCATCTCCTTTTTTTTTTGGTTCGCCTGGTGGTATTGGTGTGGGGGGCGAACCCTTGGGCGAAACTAGCCAAGGGTCGCTCCACTCCCTCTAGACTTAGGGGAATGAAAATGAGAAAGATAAAAGGAATACTAAAGAATGCAATGAGTATTCCATTACATTTAATGTTTCTTGGTAACTAAATGTAATTATAAAATGCAAATAATATACAACTAAATAAGGTAACTAAATAATATACAATTATAAAATGTAAATAATACTAAATATTGTAACTACAATATAACTAAATGTAATTATAAAATGCAAATAATATACAATTATAAAATGTAAATAATACTAAATATTGTAACTACAATATAACTAAATGTAATTATAAAATGCAAATAATATACAACTAAATAAGGTAACTAAATAATATACAATTATAAAATGTAAATAATACTAAATATTGTAACTACAATATAACTAAATGTAATTATAAAATGCAAATAATATACAACTAAATAAGGTAACTAAATAATATACAATTATAATAAATAATACAACTAAATAAGTAACTAAATAATATACAATAAATAAAATGCAAATAATATACAACTAAATAAGGTAACTAAATAATATACAATTATAAAATGTAAATAATACTAAATATTGTAACTACAATATAACTAAATGTAATTATAAAATGCAAATAATATACAACTAAATAAGGTAACTAAATAATATACAATTATAAAATGTAAATAATACATAAATATGAATGCAAATAATATACAACTAAATAAGGTAACTAAATAATATACAATTATAAAATGTAAATAATACTAAATATTGTAACTACAATATAACTAAATGTAATTATAAAATGCAAATAATATACAACTAAATAAGGTAACTAAATAATATACAACTAAATAAGGTAACTAAATAATATACAATTATAAAATGTAAATAATACTAAATATTGTAACTACAATATAACTAAATGTAATTATAAAATGCAAATAATATACAATTATAAAATGTAAATAATACTAAATATTGTAACTACAATATAACTAAATGTAATTATAAAATGCAAATAATATACAACTAAATAAGGTAACTAAATAATATACAATTATAAAATGTAAATAATACTAAATATTGTAACTACAATATAACTAAATGTAATTATAAAATGCAAATAATATACAATTATAAAATGTAAATAATACTAAATATTGTAACTACAATATAACTAAATGTAATTATAAAATGCAAATAATATACAATTATAAAATGTAAATAATACTAAATATTGTAACTACAATATAACTAAATGTAATTATAAAATGCAAATAATATACAACTAAATAAGGTAACTAAATAATATACAATTATAAAATGTAAATAATATAACTAAATAGTAACTAAATAATATACAACTAAATAAGTAACTAAATAATATACAATAAATAAAATGCAAATAATATACAACTAAATAAGGTAACTAAATAATATACAATTATAAAATGTAAATAATACTAAATATTGTAACTACAATATAACTAAATGTAATTATAAAATGCAAATAATATACAATTATAAAATGTAAATAATACTAAATATTGTAACTACAATATAACTAAATGTAATTATAAAATGCAAATAATATACAACTAAATAAGGTAACTAAATAATATACAATTATAAAATGTAAATAATACTAAATATTGTAACTACAATATAACTAAATGTAATTATAAAATGCAAATAATACTAAATATTGTAACTACAATATAACTAAATGTAATTATAAAATGCAAATAATATACAATTATAAAATGTAAATAATACTAAATATTGTAACTACAATATAACTAAATGTAATTATAAAATGCAAATAATATACAATTATAAAATGTAAATAATACTAAATATTGTAACTACAATATAACTAAATGTAATTATAAAATGCAAATAATATACAACTAAATAAGGTAACTAAATAATATACAACTAAATAAGGTAACTAAATAATATACAATTATAAAATGTAAATAATACTAAATATTGTAACTACAATATAACTAAATGTAATTATAAAATGCAAATAATATACAACTAAATAAGGTAACTAAATAATATACAATTATAAAATGTAAATAATACTAAATATTAATATTAATATCACACATCCTTATATCATAAGCTAAAGAGTTAATGACATAAATCGTCCCTGTGGTTTACCTAAATAGTCACGTTTCGTTCTTTATAATCAAAAACCTCAAGGACAGTCCTTTATAGGAGGATAAAGTTCGTGTTTAGTCCTTTGACTTATTGACCATCATTTTTCCTCCGTTAATAGCCCCACGTGCCTCTCACGTGAGGGATATTCCAGTCTTTTAATAATGAAAGGACCATTGGTGGAAAAAAAAACAGATGATCATGTTAGCTTGTGCCACCATACCATAGTTTGTGCCACCATTAGTTTATTATTTTCTATTTCATCTTCAATCTAAAACCTAAAAATCAAATAAATATAAGATTTACTCACCCACCCCAAAGCAGATCATAAACAAAGCAGATCTCTCCACCCACCCCAAATTAAAATCAAAAACCAACACACCTTATCTCCATTCATATATCAAAGCCATCAAATTCTTCATCATATATATACTTATCAACTCCATTAATCCATCTATATCTATCTCTCTCTACCATACCCAATCTAAATATGAAATATATATACATATCATAATGAAGACATATATATACATACACATAAGACCACCGCCACTGCCTCTCAAAGTTAATCATGGAAGAAAAAAGGAAGAACAAAGTGACTTTTGGAAGTGATTTTGCTACTTGATTTCCCCACTCGTGCCACTATCAATTCTTTACTAGCATTTGGGTAGTCGGATGATTGGATCTTGGTGTTAATGGTGGTGTGTGGCAGGATCTGGAAAGTGGTGGTCGTGGTGCTGCGGTCGAATTTGTTGGGATCTAAAATCTTGTTTGTGTATGTATAAATATAAATATAGATATAGAACATATATATATATATAATATACATATATATATATGTAAATATATATAGATAAAGATGGTGATGATGATGATAGATCAAGTTGCTTATTGTATGTATAAGCATAATTTCCGGCGGAGATGATATACAGCGAAGTTTCCGGCGAGCATAATTTTTCCGGCCAACCAGATATACACATACACATCCGGCAGTGGTAGTGGCTAGTGGTGTGCCGGTGTTGATATGGCTTTGAAACTTCAGATTGGAAAATTAATTATAAAAGGAAAGAAATAATAAAATTGTGCTTGATCGTTCCATCTGTATCATCGATTCATCATCTTTCTTTCTTTTTATTCCCTTCCTTTTTTGTTCAAATATATTAACTGATGGTGCCACAAACTATGGTATGTATATTTATATTTATATTTTGTGTATGTATAAAAGAGGAAAAACTAAAAAGATTGTGCAAAATTAGTGTGTGAAAAATATGGCCATAAAATGGGTGGTGATGGAAATGTCTAGTGGGAATTATGTTGGTGTGAAGAAGAAGGTAGGAAGGATGAAATGGAAAGGAATTTCATGAAAAACAATAATCAGGTTTGGTCCTTTAGGGTGAAAATGACTGGGATACCCCTCACGTTGATAGCACGTGGGTATGTTAACGGTTGAGAGATGATGGTCAACAAGTCAAAGGACTAAACACGAACCTTATCCTCCTATAAAGGACTGTCTTTGAGGTTTTTGATTATAAAGGACGATACATGACTATTTAGATAAACCACAGGGACAATTTATGTCATTAACTCTAAGCTAAATTATCACTCCTATTAATGATTTTTATTATGTATTTAGTACATCATTCTCTCAATTAGTTAAGGGTTTTACTTAATTCAAATGCATACAGATTTATTGATGTTATACATATAGATTTATTGATGTTAAAAAATGGCGGGCATACTTGTTTGGATGTTATATATTATATGGTGGGTATCCGAAAGGTTTTGTTTAGATTTCACAGGTATTTTTGTTTATGATGAACTGTTTACTTTGGGCTGTTTACTTTGGCAGGAGAAGTGAAGGGTTTGTATATTCTTTCATCATCCGCAAATTACCTTTGAGTATTTTACAAATTACTTCTTTCTCTCCATCCATGAGAAGTTGAGAACGAAACAAGAATACTTGCAGGTTAGCATAAATAGAATAATCTTCTATGAAGCGTTCCAAGTGTTTGATGTAATGTTTACAAGAGATGATTCAACTGATATGCTGGAATCTTTTTCTTTTTTTTTAATTAATTAAAACCGATGATTGGTTGTAATGTGGGTTGTAATGGAGGGGTATTTTGTTTTAACGTATGGATGAACAAGTTTAATTTATGAGAAAATTTCATTACATACCCCTGGGGTATGTCATATTATTAAGTTTCGCCCCTCTCGTTTTTTCTTATCATTACATACCCCTATGGTGACTTTTTGTATCATTACATACCCCCATCCTAACGAACGTTAGTCAAACTCTGTTAAGTGCCTCATGTGCAACGCACATGAGGGTATTTTTGTCCTGTCACCTCTAAAACACTTTCTCCTCTTTTCTCATTCTCTTTTTCGGATCAAAACTATCTTCTTTTCTAAATCTAAACACACAATAACAATAACAACTAAATCTAAAAAAATTCATAAACAAAACCCAAATTAATAACTCAAACACCAACAACATCTTCTCACAACCTTAAATCTAATCACAAAAATTCTTTGTCTTCACTTACAGAATATATATGGATACAGATGCTTTGTATTTTTTTTTTTGGCTTTTTATCTGAAAGATATAAACAAAGCTAAGGTTTGGGAAGAAGAAGAAGGGGGTTGCTGACTAAAATACCCTCACGTGCATTGCACATGAGGGGTTTAACGGAGCACAACTAACGTCTGTTAGGGTAAGGGGTATGTAATGATACGAAAAGTCACCATATGGGTATCTAATGATACAAAAAAACTAGAGGGGTGAAACTTGATAATATGACAAACCACAGGGGTATGTAATGAAATTTTCTCTTAATTTATAGTGGTCAAATAATTAGTTTCTCAAAAGCCGCAACTAAACTTGGTATGGAAATAGAGTTTATATATTTACATCTTTTAATATGATGTAAGAGATTTTTAATTTTAATATTGTTTGGCAAAATGTCTCACATTTATTTGAGAAAGTGCTTTATTTTGTTAAAGAAACAGACTTTGTCAAGTACTGAAATATATGATTATTTGAACATGATCCGACCAATTTAAAGATGATTGTTCAAAATCTGAGTTGTGAAGTTCAATTTTGGACGAAAATGAACTGTTGCTTATAGACTGCTTGCTTTGATTAATATGCCGGTCGACTCCAGTAAATGATGGAACTGTTTATACAGCATCTTCATATGAAACCTTCAGTTCCACATGCCTTGGAGACGGGTTTGTCAATGTCTTTAATGAACCCAATCTTGGCTGGTGTAAATATTCATTAACCTGCATTATCTTCTTTGACAGTGTAAATAGGGGCCTAAAAGTGTGACAATGCTACATGGTATGGACCTAAATTCTTAACTTCGTTTGCATGCTCATTTTAAAGCTAATTACTTGGACTTAAAAATGAAACTTATAATAATATAACCGTAAATGGTTAATTTGTTGAATCAAAACCAAGAATAGGTGGATGATCTATCTTTTATATCAGATCTATTGTCTATTGCGGAATTATGTACAGGTATTAAGGTTTGTGACAACAATTATGAGACATTATTGGTTTGCGACCATAGATTTGACTTAATTTAACTTCTTCTAAGTTTTTGCTAATCAGGTCAAATGGGTTTTGTCCGGGTTAACAAGGTTCAAGCTAGGGTTGAAAATCCTAACCCATTGTCTAACTAGGTCAGGTTGATCAACGAGCACCATCGCAAACAGACCCCATTTTCCCTTATAGGCATAGGGTGGCATGACGTGGACTGGCTGGTTCAGTGGAAAAATCAATCTTTTGGAATATTTTTTAAATAGAATCGATTATGGTTTTTTTAAAATACAATAATCAAATTTGGAAAAACCTTTAATGGTTCTCTACAGATAACCTTCGTTATTTGTTGTTCGAAATATTTCAATACTTAATTTGAAATTTGAAGAAGTAGAAGTACATATGCATTTCTGACTTTAATTAGTTAGTAGAGTGATTATGATTCTTAAAACCACGGTAGTCACTTCGGAAGTCGTATCCAATTGCATTGTGGATATTCTATTACCTTATATACGTCAATGGAGATTTCTTGAAAGTTTCTTGAAGCCACCTCTATAAAGTTATGTAAATTTAAGTTTCTTTGTTTTGTTGACATTAGCATGTCATGTTGTAGTGCTATTTTTATGATTAGGTAATATGCTGTTAGTTTGTTTTCATGGTTCAATATCTATAAGAATATATTGACAGGTTTCATTCTGTCAACAGTTTTCCCTTCTTATAAGGTTGAAAACAATCTTTTGGAACTTCAAAATCTTCAATATATGGTTTTCTCCTTAAGTTTATAAACATGTATGTTAGGATCCCTATATAAAATAAATGGAGAAAGTTAACAACAGGGACCTTTGATAAGTTAACTCAACTTTGATAGTTCTTTTGGGTGCATTTTCTTCTTAAAATTATCATCTTTTTCTCTAAAAGGGTTCTATAGCATTATCTTGTGCTTAGTTACTCAAGTTCCTGTTAAGTTTAAGGAAGCTGGTCATGAAGGTACACATTTTGAGCTTAATTGTCACTAGCATTGTCTTTTACTCCTCCCACCCCCAAATTTTCTGTCGGCCTTATTATAGAGCTTCACTTTATGTATCTTTTATGCCTCGGTGGATATCAAGTATGTTGGTAATACATATCGAGTTCCCATTGTCAGTAGATGTGAATAAGGGCTATATGGGTAATGCCGTACTGGTTGAAAGCTCGGTTTCAGTAATACATTTATCTATAATAGATTTTATAATAATTTTTGTAAATTTCTTTTCTTAATTAGCTCATCAAATATTTATCAACTTCTGTGACATTGCTTGATTTTCTTTTTGTTCTCTTATTTATAGGCTTGATTCACCATGTGAAGTATTTGTCATGAGCTCATATACCTAAAAAGACCAGCCTCTCAAGGATGCTGGTGCTTTCACTACTGTTGTTGGTTTAGAAAATGGGCCTTATTTTACGGCATGTGGCTATGTGCTCATCATTCAAAACGAATTCAAGTATTTGTTCATCATTCATGTTGACCAGTGAACCTTTTCTTTCCCTCCTTTTTTTCAGTTCTCCATTCTCCTTTAACAATTGACACATCAACTACAAAGAAGTGAGAGGTGATGCGGGTTGGGTAATGAAATGGGTAAAGTTTTATGTGTGTCAGTCAAAACGAGACGGGTTTAGCCAAACACTTATTGGCCCATCTTTAATTTGTTTTGATTATCAAATCCTTTAATGGGTTGAATAGGATTAAGATACCATGTTACAACAATATTAATCCTACTTAAGAAGTTATTTAGGAGGCTATATATGTTTGACCCATGTCCCTTTCACAAATATTCTAACTTTATCCATTTGAACCATGTCCACCTTTGGTAATTTTCCAACTTTAGTCATTCACCCGTTAGAGATAGTATATCCAAATTGATGTTTTTACCTAAAAGTGGGTTAAAATTAGCTTATAAAATCTGTTGTTTTCAGATCATGTTATAAAACTTGACATATTATTGAAACTACTGATACTTCCAACCACTTAGAAGATCATCATCGGGTACATCAAAACCCTAAAACATCGTAATATGGTTGTTAAATAATAATACTTGTACTCGTGTGACTGTGCTCTTCACATCATCCAGCTGAAATAGGTATGTTTTGTTATATATTATTGAAGGAAAACTAGGGTTTCATCCAACCACTTACAAGATCATCATCGGGTACATCAAAACCCTAAAACATCGTAATATGGTTGTTAAATAATAATACTTGTACTCGTGTGACTGTGCTCTTCACATCATCCAGCTGAAATAGGTATGTTTTGTTATATATTATTGAAGGAAAACTAGGGTTTCATCCAACCACTTACAAGATCATCATCGGGTACATCAAAACCCTAAAACATCGTAATATGGTTGTTAAATAATAATACTTGTACTCGTGTGACTGTGCTCTTCACATCATCCAGCTGAAATAGGTATGTTTTGTTATATATTATTGAAGGAAAACTAGGGTTTCATCCAACCACTTACAAGATCATCATCGGGTACATCAAAACCCTAAAACATCGTAATATGGTTGTTAAATAATAATACTTGTACTCGTGTGACTGTGCTCTTCACATCATCCAGCTGAAATAGGTATGTTTTGTTATATATTATTGAAGGAAAACTAGGGTTTCTTCCAACCACTTAGAAGATCATCATCGGGTACATCAAAACCCTAAAACATCGTAATATGGTTGTTAAATAATAATACTTGTACTCGTGTGACTGTGCTCTTCACATCATCCAGCTGAAATAGGTATGTTTTGTTATATATTATTGAAGGAAAACTAGGGTTTCATCCAACCACTTACAAGATCATCATCGGGTACATCAAAACCCTAAAACATCGTAATATGGTTGTTAAATAATAATACTTGTACTCGTGTGACTGTGCTCTTCACATCATCCAGCTGAAATAGGTATGTTTTGTTATATATTATTGAAGGAAAACTAGGGTTTCATCCAACCACTTACAAGATCATCATCGGGTACATCAAAACCCTAAAACATCGTAATATGGTTGTTAAATAATAATACTTGTACTCGTGTGACTGTGCTCTTCACATCATCCAGCTGAAATAGGTATGTTTTGTTATATATTATTGAAGGAAAACTAGGGTTTCATCCAACCACTTACAAGATCATCATCGGGTACATCAAAACCCTAAAACATCGTAATATGGTTGTTAAATAATAATACTTGTACTCGTGTGACTGTGCTCTTCACATCATCCAGCTGAAATAGGTATGTTTTGTTATATATTATTGAAGGAAAACTAGGGTTTCATCCAACCACTTACAAGATCATCATCGGGTACATCAAAACCCTAAAACATCGTAATATGGTTGTTAAATAATAATACTTGTACTCGTGTGACTGTGCTCTTCACATCATCCAGCTGAAATAGGTATGTTTTGTTATATATTATTGAAGGAAAACTAGGGTTTCATCCAACCACTTACAAGATCATCATCGGGTACATCAAAACCCTAAAACATCGTAATATGGTTGTTAAATAATAATACTTGTACTCGTGTGACTGTGCTCTTCACATCATCCAGCTGAAATAGGTATGTTTTGTTATATATTATTGAAGGAAAACTAGGGTTTCATCCAACCACTTACAAGATCATCATCGGGTACATCAAAACCCTAAAACATCGTAATATGGTTGTTAAATAATAATACTTGTACTCGTGTGACTGTGCTCTTCACATCATCCAGCTGAAATAGGTATGTTTTGTTATATATTATTGAAGGAAAACTAGGGTTTCATCCAACCACTTACAAGATCATCATCGGGTACATCAAAACCCTAAAACATCGTAATATGGTTGTTAAATAATAATACTTGTACTCGTGTGACTGTGCTCTTCACATCATCCAGCTGAAATAGGTATGTTTTGTTATATATTATTGAAGGAAAACTAGGGTTTCATCCAACCACTTACAAGATCATCATCGGGTACATCAAAACCCTAAAACATCGTAATATGGTTGTTAAATAATAATACTTGTACTCGTGTGACTGTGCTCTTCACATCATCCAGCTGAAATAGGTATGTTTTGTTATATATTATTGAAGGAAAACTAGGGTTTCATCCAACCACTTACAAGATCATCATCGGGTACATCAAAACCCTAAAACATCGTAATATGGTTGTTAAATAATAATACTTGTACTCGTGTGACTGTGCTCTTCACATCATCCAGCTGAAATAGGTATGTTTTGTTATATATTATTGAAGGAAAACTAGGGTTTCATCCAACCACTTACAAGATCATCATCGGGTACATCAAAACCCTAAAACATCGTAATATGGTTGTTAAATAATAATACTTGTACTCGTGTGACTGTGCTCTTCACATCATCCAGCTGAAATAGGTATGTTTTGTTATATATTATTGAAGGAAAACTAGGGTTTCATCCAACCACTTACAAGATCATCATCGGGTACATCAAAACCCTAAAACATCGTAATATGGTTGTTAAATAATAATACTTGTACTCGTGTGACTGTGCTCTTCACATCATCCAGCTGAAATAGGTATGTTTTGTTATATATTATTGAAGGAAAACTAGGGTTTCATCCAACCACTTACAAGATCATCATCGGGTACATCAAAACCCTAAAACATCGTAATATGGTTGTTAAATAATAATACTTGTACTCGTGTGACTGTGCTCTTCACATCATCCAGCTGAAATAGGTATGTTTTGTTATATATTATTGAAGGAAAACTAGGGTTTCTTCCAACCACTTAGAAGATCATCATCGGGTACATCAAAACCCTAAAACATCGTAATATGGTTGTTAAATAATAATACTTGTACTCGTGTGACTGTGCTCTTCACATCATCCAGCTGAAATAGGTATGTTTTGTTATATATTATTGAAGGAAAACTAGGGTTTCATCCAACCACTTACAAGATCATCATCGGGTACATCAAAACCCTAAAACATCGTAATATGGTTGTTAAATAATAATACTTGTACTCGTGTGACTGTGCTCTTCACATCATCCAGCTGAAATAGGTATGTTTTGTTATATATTATTGAAGGAAAACTAGGGTTTCATCCAACCACTTACAAGATCATCATCGGGTACATCAAAACCCTAAAACATCGTAATATGGTTGTTAAATAATAATACTTGTACTCGTGTGACTGTGCTCTTCACATCATCCAGCTGAAATAGGTATGTTTTGTTATATATTATTGAAGGAAAACTAGGGTTTCATCCAACCACTTACAAGATCATCATCGGGTACATCAAAACCCTAAAACATCGTAATATGGTTGTTAAATAATAATACTTGTACTCGTGTGACTGTGCTCTTCACATCATCCAGCTGAAATAGGTATGTTTTGTTATATATTATTGAAGGAAAACTAGGGTTTCATCCAACCACTTACAAGATCATCATCGGGTACATCAAAACCCTAAAACATCGTAATATGGTTGTTAAATAATAATACTTGTACTCGTGTGACTGTGCTCTTCACATCATCCAGCTGAAATAGGTATGTTTTGTTATATATTATTGAAGGAAAACTAGGGTTTCATCCAACCACTTACAAGATCATCATCGGGTACATCAAAACCCTAAAACATCGTAATATGGTTGTTAAATAATAATACTTGTACTCGTGTGACTGTGCTCTTCACATCATCCAGCTGAAATAGGTATGTTTTGTTATATATTATTGAAGGAAAACTAGGGTTTCATCCAACCACTTACAAGATCATCATCGGGTACATCAAAACCCTAAAACATCGTAATATGGTTGTTAAATAATAATACTTGTACTCGTGTGACTGTGCTCTTCACATCATCCAGCTGAAATAGGTATGTTTTGTTATATATTATTGAAGGAAAACTAGGGTTTCATGACTTTATGTAAATCGATTTTTTATGAAGAAAACTTTCACTTGTTGGAGTAGATAAACCTTTTTTTGACTGGAAATCGATTTACTAGTTATTAGATCTCAAATTAGGGGTTTTTTATATAATTTTTTTTCGGTATAAATGATAAATGGGTTTTTTTGCATGGGGTTTTTGGATGAAGAACGTATATTATTTTATTAACTATATTTATATTTTTTATTTAATTTAAAAAATACTATTAATTTAGGGTTGTTTGTATTTTTTTTGTGTTTTATCCAAACAGGATGGCTTTAAGGCCGTTTACATTCGACATTCATTATGACGGATCTTTCTTCTTTTATCCTTTAAGGTATTATAGTGAAGTTCTATTGACCGTTTGTACTCATAAGATTGAAACTTGTGATGCACTGCTAGAATATCTTGAGAAAGAGACTAAGAGTGTAGTGTCGGGCATATACTTTCTGCTACCCGGCAATGAAATTAGTAATGGCCTTGTTAGTGTTCGTACTGATGACGATGTTGTATGTTTGTTTGATTTGGCAATTACTTATGGTAAAATTGACCTGTATTTGAATCATATTCAAACCCATGATGAACCTATAGAGAGACAGTTAGCTGTTCTCCCAAACACACCAGTTAATCATGGAGAAATAGAAGATGATGGTAAAGGTGAGAAAACAAATGTTGAGACCACCCCTTTGGTAACTGAAAATGACCATGAGGATGGAGTAATAGATGAAGATGGTGGTGTGGATTTAGGTGGAGGTGATGACCAAACTGAGGTACATGAACCAAGCACAATTGTTAGGAGTATTGTCAAGATAAGGGAAAGGCAAAGCAAGTAGAAGAAGTTGCTCAGGAAACTGATAGTAGTGAGGAAGATGAAACTGAGGTACATAGACCATTCCCAAATGTTAGCAGTATGTGTCAAGATAAAGGAAAGGCCAAGCAAGTAGAAGAAGTGCCTCATGATGGTGATAGTAGTGATGAGGAATATGTTTTGGAAGAGGAAACAGACAGTGAATCTGATACTGAAAGTGAAACTGCTTCAGTAGACTTTCTTTCTGAGGGTGAGGATGAATTGAGAGAGGTTAGGCTGAGGAAAAAGGAGGCCAAGGGAAAACCTAAGCCTGTTAAACAACCTACATTGGTTGGAAGTGCCAATCATGCAGCTGCAGAAGAGGGTGATACTGCTGCTGAGCATGATGAATTCATTCACCATTTGGTGAACATTATGAGGCCAGATGATTTTGCAGATATACAAGACCCTTTCAAAATGGTTGAAGACATTGATAAGTGGCCAGTACATAATCCTCATACCCCTTGGCGACTTAAGAAACCTATTGTAGGTGAAAGGTATGCAAGCCACATGCAGTTTAGGGAATGCTTGACCTATTATGGGTTAGCTAATGGGTTCAATATTTGGTATGAAAAGAGTACACACAAAAAAGTAATTGCTAGGTGTGGACAAAGACCACCAAATCTGAAAGACCCATCACTTGGTAAACAAAGGAAGAAGAATATGTACCCTGCTACTGTCAAGGGTGAAGAAGCTAAGTGCCCTTGGAGGTGTTTTGGGAGGCTTATGAATGATGAGTGTTCATTCCAAGTTGTTTCCATGTGGGATGAGCATACATGTTCTAGGAACTTTAGGTTTGGATCCCTAATAAATTACAAATGGATTGGGAAACAGTTTGGGGCAAAGATTAGGGCAAATCCAAATATAAAACTTGTGGACATTTCTGATTTGGTAATGAAGAAATACAAGTGTATTGTAACTGTCAATCAATGTAGGAATGCCAAGAATTATGCATTACATGAGTTTGCAAAATCTATTGAGGAACACTATGGTATGTTAAGATCGTATGGTGAAGAGTTGTTGGCATCTAACCCAGGTTCAACTGTGAATCTGCAGACAACTAGAAATCCAGATGGAAAGGTCTACTTTGACAGAATGTACATTTGTCTCAATGGATTGAAAGAGGGTTGGAAGGTTGGCTGAAGGAGGGTAATTGCTCTTGATGGGTGCTTTCTCAAGTATCCAAACACTGGTAATTGGACCTGGTTTTTAGAATTGCTGGCACAAGACCTAGATATCGAAGGAGGAGTTGATATCACTCTCATGTCAGACCAACATAAGGTACCATGTTTACACTGTCTTTATATATCTCATATTTAAATACAAGTACACATATTATTTTATTCTTTATATGTATACATACATACGTTTAATACAACTGCTGTTCATATATATATAGGGATTAATTGAGGCGGTGAAAGATGTATTGCCTTATGCAGAGCATAGGCAGTGTGCTAGACACATATATGAGGGTTTCAGGAAGAGATTTACAGGTGTCCATTTTCGAAGTATGTTCTGGGCTGCATCCAAGGCTAGTTATCCCACCCTGTTCGAGAAGATCATGACTGATATTAGGAATTGTGATCCCAGAGCTCACCAATACCTTATGGACAAAAATCCCAAAACCTGGTCAAGGGCCTTCTTTAAACTGAATAGAGCATGTGAAAATGTTGAAAACGGGTTTAGTGAATGTTTTAACTCTGTTATCTTGACTGTAAGGAACAAACCTATCATAACCCTGTTTGAAGCAATAAGGGCTATAATAATGGAAAGGCAGGGTGTCATGAGGGAACTATGCACTAGGTGGAAAACAGATATAGCTCCATGTATTGTCAACAAGTTAGACTGGGTTAAAGAACAACAAAGGTATTACATTATTACACTTTTTATACTGCAACTGATTCTAGTTTTATACTTTGTATATTCACACATATCATTCTTGTAATTTTTAAGGTTCTGGAAGCCATACCATGCTGGTGGAACACATTGGGAAGTGAGACAACTGAATGAATCCTTCAAAGTGAATGAACTGGACAGGACTTGCAGCTGCAGAATGTGGTCACTCTCTGGACTGCCATGTCCACATGCTTGTGCAGTGATTTTCAAGATGGGTAGGAATGTTGAAGACTATGTGCCTGGATGGTTTAGAAAGCACAATTATCTCAAAACCTATAGCTCCCACATCATGCCAGTGGGTGGAATGTCAACATGGAGGGTCAATAACATGGATAAACCTCTTCCACCTCTGCCAAGAAGAATGCCTGGCAGGCCCAAGAAGAAAAGAAGGAGGGCAGCACATGAAGGTGGAAGTCAAAAACCAAGGCCTCCACAGTTACAAAGGATTTCAAGAGAGGGTTTAGTGATGACTTGTAGCAATTGTCATGAGAAGGGTCACAACAAGGCCAAATGCCCAAATGGACAGGTACATTCACAGCCTAATGTTGGTAGCACAGATGGGATATCAAAGAAAGCTAAACATGTTGGTAGAGGCAGTGGATCTAGTAGAGGCCATGCCACTGTGTCAATCAATGGTAAACCTGTTGCTCAAGCAAGTGTACAAGTAAGTGTTAATTCAAGAGGCCAGGCTAGAGTACAAGTGGTTGGCAAAACTGGGTATAATGCCACAGTTGAATTGAATGGTGATGAATTACTTAGACAAAGAACCCCCATTCCAATGGATCAGATGCATGGAACTCCTACAAGGGTTGTAGCAGATAGTCCAGATGGTTGTGATCAATCCCCAATTACCCCAATTCCCACTCAAGAAAGCCAAGCAAGCCCATGTGCTCCACTACTAACAAGACCCAGATGGACAAGGTGTAGAATACTCAGTGACAAGAGTCCCACAAAGAGTTCCAATGTTGGTGCAGGATCCTCCAAGGGTTTGCTTGCTGAAAATGTGATAATTGGATCTCAAAGTGTTGTCACAAAATCAAAAACTGCTTTGGCTATAACTAGTACAGGATACAAGAAGTCAGCTGGTATGTGTATCACAATCTCATAGTTTTGTTATCATAATATAGTCTATTTTTCATTATCAATTTATTGTACTTTGTTAAACACTTTAGGACCAAGAAGGCTCCCAAGTTGGTGGGGAATGGGAATTTGTGTTGACCCTGTCACTAACGAAACATATATAGGTGGGAGAGATTCAATCCCAGTTCCTCTATGGCCAAAGGATGTACCAATTCCAAGTGCAAGTGAGGAATTTGCAAAGAAGCAGAAGGCAATGCAGGGTGTAAAGAAGAAGGTTGCAGAGGGTTCTGGATGTAGTCATCAAGATAATGGTCCAAAGAAGGCAGCTAGTGAGGGAAGTAACAAGAAAGCTAAGATGATGCAGGGTGAAGTATCAACAACTGCAAGTGAATGTGTTCCTAGGAAGGGTAATGTGGTAAATAAGCAAGTCAGGAGGGAAGCACAACCAATTAAACTTAGGCCTACAAGTGAAAGAATCATCAAGAAGAAAAGCAAGTGGAAGGACCAGGCAGCACCACTGATAATGCCCTTGAACTATAAACTATCTCAACTTGTCATAATTGCAAGTTCTTTTGATTCCCATTATTTTGTATGATCATTTGAACACTTAGGTGACAAAAAACTGATCCAAATTTGGGATGTGTGTATGTATGGTAGTGTAATGATGCAGGTAGAATGTTGTGCACATTCTAAGTATGAACAATATCAGTATGTAACCCCAAAACAACACACGCTTTGTAAGCCTAATTTTGTGCAGTTTGTAATGGAAAGTTGTTTTATGGGATATGTGTTTACCTTGATTATACTGCATATTTTAGGGCAATTAAAGTGGTATGGTTATGTTTGTTTGAACTTCATTATTTACGCAAAATCTGCTACTAAAATATGACTTCAAAATCATATGTAATTAAGCCATTACATAAACAAAATACCGATTACATGGTTAGAAACAAACAACACCATATTACATGGTTAGAAACAAACAACACCAATGACAACACATAGACACATTACTATGGAAAGTAAACAAATTGATATTTTTTCAAAAAATTTACACTTTGACTTTTGCAAAGACAACTCTTCCATCACTTTAACCACCTCCATTTTAGCTTCCCCTTCTTCTTCAAACATGTCAACGCTGGATTTAGCCTTCATGACCTCAAGATGGTTGTGCATTCCATACACCAAATCCTTGTAGTAATCACTTGGAAGTTCCTCATCTAAGAAATGGTATACACGACACTTGTTCTTCGAATCCTTTAACTTATTTGAAAAATACAATCAATTTCCATATTATATTATGAAACAATCTGGTTTTTAACATATTATATTACCTTAATCGGACATGATATGAACCTCCTTCCTGGGTTCTTGATCGTCCAAGATGTACGAGGATACAATTTGAATCCACATTCACAATACCCAAACCGGTTGTTATCTTTGGATCGAGAAGAAGATGAAGATGACATCGTGATTTCGGTTTCTAGGGTTTCAAGATTCAAATTAATTTAGGGAAAAAGAAATCGGGGAAAGAGAGAGAAGATCAGATTTTGTTGTTTAGCATAAAAGATATAAACTTTATATGTTTTTGTTTCTATATATATAAGGGGAAAATAAATGGCAGTCAAAGTTGGACAAAACAACTTATAGAAGTCAAAATACCACCGGTGGTATTCTTTGACCCGACTTAAACGGTGTTTACCACGATAATCCTTACATTAAACGAAAAAAAAGGTTGAGTCATGTTATAGTAAAAAAGTGCGAGTAAGATACCCTTTTAAGTAATTAGCCCTTTATTTTCCTCTTAAGTCTTTTGGGAGTTCAATATACAAACCAAGATATTCCAACTATGAATAGTATTATCATTTACGTAATGCAGTAAAATTACCTGTTTTGAGCTCTATGACATATTAGAGATTTTATGCATTAATGAACAAATTAGTTGGGTATTTATGTAGCTAAAAAGTTTTTGTTCAAAAAGTTACAATTTCTTTTATTTATATGATAAATCTTGATTGGTAACAACAGAAATATTGGATCATGATTTAATGTAGGATTATATTTTTCCCAAAAAAGTCAAAGGTATGTGGCAATTGATCAACTACACTTGCAGGCTCGAAGCAATGTTTCCCGACCTTGGGCCCTTCTCTTACATGAGAATTCAGGTACATATACATGGAAGGTAACTTTGTTGTACAAGGCGTTTAAAATTTATGTTATTTCCCCCGTTTGGCTCTCATATATTACGTTCACTTGATCTTAGCCAAAAGGCCGAGAAAGGTCATATATTACGTTCACAATCTTGGTGTATCTGGCACTCATACTTGGTTACATGGATCAAGAAGTGTACTTATCAAAATTTTCACCAAAATGCTGATCAAACAATTGACACAAGTCCATGTAATTTTAGAAATATTGAGGTGGCCCATTTTTTGATGTCATAAATATATAGTGCAACTAAAATTATGTTGTAAAAATGTTTGTCTCCCTCATATATTATGTTTAGATATGAAGCTTAAAGTGGTTGGTTGGAACACCACACAGAATGCCGTGTCACTATATAGAAGGTTTAGTCATATTGTAGAAAATGAACCGTAACAAACAGGTTATGGTGATGCATCTTTCCATCAGGTTTGATAACAAATACCACCTACAAAACAAAGGCGAACATACATGCTCTTCCACCTCTTTTGTTATAGTTTCCTACTTATTTAGGACTCGCATTGTTACATATCTATCTTTTTAAAAGTTTGTGGGATAAACCACTTTCGAGCAAAGGCTCATAGTTAACTGCTTCTTATCAATGAAGCCCAACCACCCCCTTATAACGCTTTCTGCTATTGCATTTTAACATTGTTATAACTGCCCTCATGGGTCTACAACGGGCAATCAATTCCAATTCATCCTCGTGCAATGCACGCGTTTTAAGCCCTCGTATTAATGAAAAAACTAAACTAAATGATTAAAAAATAACTAAACTATTAATGTGCAGGGGAATATATATACATTGCATCTATCACAAATTTTGGCATATAATGTAGACGTGCAGTTACCACAACGAAAATCAAGGCAAAATGGGAAGTTACATTGTTTACTCGTAATGATAGTTATTACCCCCAATTTTAGTCTATAATGGCCTATTACCCATTTCTAATATTGATTAACCACTTCTTCTTTTTTTAACCAAGCACAATTATTCATTATATTACCCATTCCTTACCCCTAAATACCCCCAACCAAGCACCCATTTCTTAGCTCATATCAAATACGTCACGGTATCACTACAAATAATATTACATGCAATTATCTACATTTTTAATTGGTGTGAACAAATTATTAAAAATTTTCGTGTTTTTCATGTGTAAAACCATATTGAACCTAAAAAGTGTACAGTTTTAAAAATTCACAATTGTAGGTATGGACTTTAATATGTAATTGTCACACCACTTTTGTCCACACTAACTATAATATATAGTGTGGACAAAAATGGTGTGACAAATTAAATATGAAAATCACATGGACTTTTAAAACTTCACACTTTTTTTTTGAAATGGAGTTAGTATCACTCACGACACCACCTTTTGCAATCAGTGGCAGTCACGCGATCATCCCCAAATACCTATCGGGAGAAAACCCAAATAATTGAAAAAACCCATTGTTTTCCAGACTCGAACCCTTAATGTATACACATTTAGGGGCTATATCCTACTTCTTGATAACCATATCATTGAGCCAATACTTCACACTTTTTAATAGGTATTACTACTTGGAACTTTTTTCTTTTCCTTTTTTTTTTCTTTTTATTAACTTTTAATCCATTTTTGGTTTATCAACTATGTGATTTCACTTAGAACGTACTGAAACTAATGGTTTTTTTACCATAAATATTTTTGCTATCATAATTTTTGCATAATTAATGGTTTTATATATAAATAAATAAAATCGACATATATAAAGTACTAGCTAGCACACCAAAAAGTTGGTAAATTGGTAAACACGGAGGAAGTAGTAGTATTTTAGTAGAATATGGTTTTCTCGATTAGTATTTTTTAGTAATATAAATATAATGTAAAGATAATTATATCGAAAGTACTTGGTATTTTATGTTGCTGGCAATTCCCAGTTAGTATTTTAGTAGAATATGGTTTTCTCACTAATAACAACTATATATATTATCTGAATTATATCTATCCCTTGCAAATTAATCCATATCTCCCTTTTATTACTTTCGTCTCATCTGTTTTGATATATATTTCGATAAAACCTGCGCGCTTACTTGAACCCTACCAAACAAAAGTGTTAATTATTTCATCCATATATCAATGGGTAAAGACACTTATAATCTTGAACCCTACCAAACAAAAGCACTCGAAAGCCTCAAAGAAAATGTCGATGTATCCTTCAGAGACAAACAAGTATCGATCTGGGGAATCCGACTCTCTGCCTATGGAAGCCCGAAATCTGATGTCGTTCTTTCCAAGTTCCTTAGAGCGAGAAACTTTAATGCCGGCCGTGCTTTAAACATGCTCCGAGAATGTCTTTGGTGGAGGCACGAATTTGGAGCCGACTCAATCCTTGAACAAGATTTAGGTTTCAAAGAATTTGAAGGTGTGGTTAGTTACATCAATGGGGTTGACAAAGAAGGTCATCCTATTTGGTGGGAAAATAATTATGGAATTTTTGAAAATAAAGAAATTTATAACAAGTTCTTGGGAGATGACAAGAAGTTGGAAAAGTTTTTAAGATGGAAAGTTCAAGTTCTTGAAAGAGGAATTAAGATGCTGGATTTTAAGCCTAGTGGAATAAAATCCATTACTATGGTTTATAATGTGCGAGGCCTGCCAAATAAAGAGCGTAAATTCTATTCCAAGCATCTCTTCCCTCTCTTGAGAAACAACTATCCTGGAATCATTGACTTTGAGGTATATATATGCATTATGTTATTTTTATGTAAAATCTCTATAAATTAATACTGTTGGGATAAAAATAATGTGTACGTGTAGATAATCCTCAATGCGCCATGGTATTTATGTAACACCCCAAGCCGAGGCTCGAAATATTACGGAAATCATATAGCACAAGGTGGAATTACAATAGAACAAGAACTAAATGCATTTAAAGATTCAGTGAATCCATTACAAAGACGAAACAAGTACCAAAATACAAAAGGAGCAATAACCATCAAAGTTTACAAAGGAGCATTCAGAAGATGGCAATTAATCCTAAGTATAATGCAAAAGAAGGCCAATGAATCCTTGATCCATAAAGTCCAAAGCCTGGGTTTAACAGCGTGCAACAATCAAACTCCACGTCCAGGGATAACCTGATTACCTGAAAAGTGTACTAAGCATAGTCAACACAAGGTTGGTGAGTTCGTAGTAATGGTCCACAAGGAACCATAGACAATAATCATAATGTACAAGTAGAGGCTAGACGTGACTTACGGTGAGCCTCTAAGTGACCCAACAATATCCAATCAATAAGATTACATAAGTACGAAATGCGTGTAAATGAATGCTCAAAGATATAAACATCAAATGCAAGTACCAAATGCATAAATAAGTCAACATGCCTATCTTATGCGTGAACTCCAGTCACCTATGCAACGATACACGCTTGTCATCACAATGAACAAGGCTGCATCTCAAAAACATCGAGATATATATGTCTATATACTCGGAGATCATGAACTACATCCATCAGATGGGTGTATACATCTATACACCAGGATGTCGGCACTCCCCTGCCGAGGGATCATCAACAATGTATGCAATGCTTACAATCAATCATAAATGCATCAATCACAATCGTCTGTCATGAACCAACAATCAATACTCGTCAATCATAAACCAATAATCACAATACGATGAACATGAACCAACAATCAATATTCGTCAATCATAAACCCATAATCAATCAATCAATCAATCAATCAATCAATCAATCAATCAATCAATCAATCAATCAATCAATCAATCAATCAATCAATCAATCAATCAATCAATCAATCAATCAATCAATCAATCAATCAATAATCAATAATCACAAACGAATCAAAACAATCAACAATCAATCAATCATCAATCAATCAATCAATCAATCAATCAATCAAGTCAATCAACAATCAACAATCAATAATAACATCAACAATCCAACATTCAAAAATCAATCAATCAATCAACAACGTAAGTAAACACGCAAGTTTACACTTTTCAGCCCGAATCTCAAGCGAGTAGGGAGATACGAAACTCACCTCGATGACTTATGGAAAGTTAAGTCGATATAAAGTCGAGTTATGGAAGTACAATGTTCTCCTTGCATCCAACACCTAAATATCGATCATACATTCCCATCAACATTCATAAGTACACATACAAAGTGACCAAGTATACGGCAAAACCCTAATTAGGTTTTCAAATGTTTCTCGACGTTAAATGACTTCTAAGACTCTTAATCAATGTTATATAAGATAAGAAGTGAATTAGATTAAGGCTCGGCGCGTAAAAAGGTCCAAAAAGTCAAACTAGGTCAAACAAGAAAATTCAGAATTTCAAAGGCCGTAACTTACGGCCAACAGGGGCGTAAGTTACGGTGGTCAGAATACAACGGGCGTAAGGTACGGTCAAACTAGGCGTAACCTACGGCCCTCTAGAAAGTTCACTTTTGGCGTCTGGAGTGGCGTAAATTAGATTTAAGCCGATTTAGGACTTGTAAATGTTCAAGATGACTAGAAACGCATAAACAAACATAAGTAGGTATAAATGGGATGAATTTGACTTACCAAAACTTCTCCTTGAGCTAGAACCCGAAATTAGGTCAAAATGGATAAAATGCAAGAACTTGGCTTTTGATTCTCCAATATGAAGCAAACGAGATGAAGATGGCTATGATTCTTATGTTATAACAGTTCTAATACCAAATCGATGCAAGAAAGGGGATGAAGATTGAAATGGTTTTTACTTGCTTTCACTTGAGAGGGAGAAGATAAGATAGATAGATAGATAAGCAAAGTGTGGGGAATGAGAAGATAAGGGGAAAATGGGTCAAAAGAGGCTGATGGGTCGTGGATGACCCACGGGCCGACCCGTTTCCCTTCTCAAGCCAAAACACAATCATTAACACGATTAAACGCCGAATAAACATATTAACGACCCGACTAACATACCACATAGTAATCACAAAATGGACCCAATTATTTCATTCAACAAGTTTGTTAGTCAAATTACACAAAAGGTCAACGGGTCAAAATTCACGGATGTTACAATTTACGCCCCTTGTTCAAAGATGAAACGAGCAAGGCTAATTATTTGGTCCCTAAGAAAGACAATGTCGCCGAAACCCTCTACAAGTAATTACTACCTCCCTACTTTTTTACCCTCTACTTTAAATTCGTGTACACATATTACTTTACTAATATAGATCAGTTTAATTAGTTGAATATGTATCAAAAAATTTCATATTGTTTTTGTATGTTTATAAGGTACATAAAGCCCGAGTATATACCAATACAATACAATGGTCTATGTCGACCCACTGAGTTGAAAGGCGGTCTTGTCAAACCGGCTACTGAGTTTACTGTCAACGGAGGAGAAGTTACCAATATTCCCATCCAAGGCATTGAGGTACCATTATTTAAATTTTCTGTTTTTTTTTTATATATATGTCACACTAATAATGTACACAAATCGTGACGATTGTGGTGTAACTTGTTCTGTATATAGGAAGGTGCAACAATAACTTGGGACGTGGTCGTTGCTGGATGGGATTTGACGTATTCTGTTCAGTTCATACCTCATGCTGTTGAAAGCTACGGGATCGTGGTGGAGAAGTCAAGGAAAATGTTAGAGATAGATGAAGCATTACATGGCTCATATGTCGCTAAAGAAGCCGGAAAACTAGTTTTAATCATTGATAACACAGCTTCTCAAAAGAAGAAGTTTGGTGCTTGGCGATCTCTTATCAAGAAAAAAGTGAAGTACGATCATGATGAATCATACGAGTCTCCTGTAGTATATGAAAATAATTGTTTGTTTCCGAGTAGCAAGAACTAAGTTTTTTATTCCTGTTACAAGTATAAGTGTTTGGACTGAGAGTTCAATCTGTCTATATCAAAGTTTTTCAAGTTGTAACAATTTTTCTTCTCTTGGCCATTAATTATATATGGCATATTAGTCCATGCCTTATTTGATGTAAACAATCTTTTTCTTTGGTATCTTGTTGAAAGGTTGTATTAAGAAAACTTATATATACTTCTAAGCCAAAAAAAATATTTCAGAGTAGCCAGAACAATTGTTATTCAAGCGTCAAACTTCTTCTTTTGAGAAGCTGTATTATCAATGATTTATATTACTTTTTGCCTTGAGAATACATAAGAGTAAAATGTTTCGATCAAAAAATAATAATAATAAACAAAATAGGAACTTGATATAAAACAAAACATTTGAACAAAAAGGATATACATAAATATGATATTTATGTAAATAAAGGGGTTAGGTATTGTAAAACAAGTATTAAAGTAAAACAAATAAGACAAGATCTTGACCCTTAGATCATGGTTAAATTGATGCACAAAGATTCACGAAGTAATTGATGCATGATGATTTTCATGATGCACAATGATTTTCAATGAATATAAACCTATTGTTTATTTGTTTTACTTTAATACTTGTTTTATTTTACCTAAAACCTGTAAAAATAAGGTAATAGAATAAGATGTCTAATATATTGTTGACAACAAGAACATACCTACGGTCTCTCCTCACATTCAGAGATATAAGATTTTAACACAAA
>CM067173.1:42501573-42571573 GCA_034093135.1 Erigeron breviscapus | reverse complement strand
ACCCAACAGGCATACAAACAGTGCATAGTGAAGTAAGCATATAGTGTTGTTATCCTTTGCCATTGATCCTGATGTCAAACTGTGACAGCTGCTTTGACAAGTGAAGTAAGCATCTAAATCCAAACACGAGTCTGTTTACATCCGAATGTTATAAGTTTATATCAGCTATTATGGACATTGGTTTTGATTTTATTTGAATTCTTGAAATTTGGAGTCGATCCTCTAGAAATCCTAAATCCGCCACTGCCATAAGCCATGTGTATATGAAATGGAACTCATGTAATGGGTTTCAGTACCATGACATATCAAGTGTCTTGCTTGTCAACGCATTATTGTGAAAGACACTAGGCTCATCGAAAACAACCTAAAGGCTTAGCCTTTTTCTCAAGCTCATTGGCTTCGACGATACGTGTATACCTTGGCCTTTATGAGAAGTGGCATATGACCCACGAGATATTTTAAATGCGGGTTTGTTCTGTCATTTTTAAACTACCAAAATGATTGTCATGGGCCTGCTAATCTAAATAAAACTAGGCAGTTATCTCCTTTCTCCCTGATATATCATATCAGATATTAATTTACAGAAACTTAAATAGTCAAAGCTAAGGTCCTCGACCTAGCTAATGGACACCTCTACATCTCTTGGTCTATGTTTCCCTTGTCATTTCAGCGCTTGTCTTGTCTCTTCTTGCTGATGATTTTGTTTATGTGTTAGTGGTGTTAAGCGTAACTGATGGACTTTTTATCGATTGTATAAGCATACATATTGCTCTTTATAAAAGTTTCCACTTCTGCCATCAACATTTCTCTAATTTTAGGAACACATAAGCCAGCAGTTGAACCAAGCTTGAAGAAGCTCTAAAGCGTTTCTATAGTTGTTAAGGCCTTTAAAGTTGTAACATTGGATTTATTAAAGAACTATTATCAACATGAGGCCTTAGGTGTGTTTGCATAAGCATCCTGATCAGAAGCATTAGCAGGCTTGTTCTCTTTTGCAGCTAGCAGCTCTTTCATAGATATGTGTTCCAATATTTAAAACAACTGTTCTATCTACTCTGAAAACTTTTTTTTTGTTCTTAACAACAGAAATTTTAGTAATATAACCTTGACAAGCGCCGCCGTAGGGATGGGCATGGGACTGGTACCGTCCCGTACCGGTCCCGGTACCGACAGTACCGATCCCGAATTTGACTAAAAGTGGGTACCGATCCCGGTCTCATATAAATCGGTACGGGACTGGTACCGAATCGGTACGGGACCGGGATTTCGGTACCAAATCCCGACTAGCACCGAATTTTTGGCAAATTAACAAAAGTCACATGATTCTAACGATTCTTCTTATTTGTCTTCTTATAAAGATGTAAACTAAATCCTCACTTGGTATATGAAGTTTTCATGTTATTCTACCTTATTAAACATTTGAAACATTAGTCATGCAAAATGATTTGAGAAAGCTTTAGACAAAATCAGTAAATTATAGCTAGAGGTAAAGATAATCAGTCAATCAAAACTAAAAGTTAACCTTATATTTGTGTTAATACCTCTAAAACCGTTCTATAATTCCACATGTCCTACAGCTCAATCTTACTACCTTCTGCTGACTAGTTAAGCACTTAATTAAAATTTGTATAGCAATCAGATCTACTAGCTACTAGCAAGGCATTTACATTTCATCGTTTGTGTACTTGTGAGTCACTACTTAGACATACTCTCACACTACAGTCATGCTCACTAGCTAAACACTAAAGCAGTTATACGATATTATCATCTTTAATAGTTGAGACAGCGGTGACAGGTCGGTGGTTCCCCACGCGCAAAGCGACATAACTCAACTAATGGTTAGAGTTTATACCTTACATCAAGACAGCGGTGACAGGTCGGTGGTTCCCCACGCGCAAAGCGACATAACTTGATGCGTATAGATTTTACTCGTTATTAGTTCTTTGAACTCCTTTTATTTAATCTACTGATTGCCTTTTCTTAAGATTACTACATTATTCATGCAATAGACATTATCAGAGACCCCAGATGACTCATACACTTACTCCGCATGCAACTAGTTCACAATCAATAGTGTAAGAATTAAGGCGAACCATACGTCTAAACTAGTTCCTACACAAGCACGTATATAATTAAGTCCAGTTAATACACCTATACTAATAACTAGATAGCTCTAATTGCTAGGCATATTAAAGTCCGGTTAAATGTGCTATGGCAAACATAATCGCATACAGTTTCAGGATAAGCTCTAATCCATTTGGAAAAATGAACAGCCACAAATCTATAGTTAAACTAAAAGTTCTAACTAACCGTTCATCTACCAAAGCTAATATTGCTTAGTTATCGTCATCTTTTGTCTACTTGCAAAGCTTATTTTCTCAAAATGTTTTCCAGACACAAGAAAAATTTTAAATTTTGCATGAATTAAGTAGTAGAAAACTTATGAAAATTCAAGCAATTAAACCACGGCTTTTTCCTATTCCATCCCCCCACACTTAAATTGTACAACGTCCCCGTTGTACTAAACATGACATAACAAAAAGGGTAATAGGAAAAACACGATAAGATAAAGGATTAACGAAACTTCCCGGGCTTAAATTGCATGAATGTTGTTGAAGATGGCATATGTGGAGCGACTTGAACGTTGTTGAGCTTCAAAAACTTGAGTCAGCTCCGTTTGATGGCGATCCATTGATGCTTCTCCATCTCCTTGTCTTTTTGGTATTTTCTTGATTTTTTGATTTTTTTGGATTTTTGGGTTTTTCTGATTTTTTTGGATTTTTCGCGATCTGGTGTGCAGACTGGAGTCGGGAGCGGCGCTGGCACAGTGGAAGCGGCGCTGGAAGATGGGGAGCGGCGCTGGGAAGCCCAGGTGCTTTCCCAGCGGCGCTGGAAGTTGGGAGCGGCGCTGGGAAGCCCAGGTGCTTTCCCAGCGGCGCTGGAGGTCTTCTAGCGGCGCTTGCGAGTCATGTACTTGCTTCGACGTCTGATTTTCCTTCACGATTTGCTTCCGGCATTCCCCCACACTTAGCTTTTGACCAAGTGCATGGTTTTCTTCAGAATACAAAGCTAAATACTCCTGCACACTTCAATCAAAATATAAAAATGGAAAATAACAAGCTAAAACATAAAAATAAAATAAAAACGAAATACGATTGCAATAAGTTACTTGTTTCTTGATCCAATGAAAGCTTGCATCTGTGATTCTAAAGATATATCTCATATAAAACACGTCACAAATGATTATATTCAAAACAATTCACTTAATTGCAATTAGTCACATATTCCTAAAAAGATAAAAATGAAAAATGAAAAATACGGCTTGGGTTGCCTCCCAAGAAGTGCTAAGTTTAACAAGTCTTCAGCCAGACTCGGCCTAGGAACTAAGTTGAGGAAGAATACGGGGTAGGCCGGGGGCCGGTTCCCGTGGGGTAACGTTCGAAGTGACTTATGGCTTCTTTGACATTCGTTCCTTTTCTCTCCTCCAAGCTTCCAGAGTTCCTTTGTGCTTCAGTAGCTTCAACCATTTCCACGTCGATCGGTGTTTGATTTCTAGGGCTGGCTCGGGTAGTAACAGATTTGATTTCGCAGAATTCGGGACAGCAAGGGGTTCCAGCGGCGCTGGCCTGTGCAGCAAGCGGCGCTGGTGCCTCCGTGGCAGTGCCCGATTTCCCGATTTTGCACGATTCGACTTCTTCCTTCTCCCGAGCAGCTTTGTCCTCAATGTCTATCCTGAATATAGCTACTATATACTCTTGTGGTGGTGAGGAATAGATGTTTACCTTGGCCTTTTCGTCCAACTCTTGCTTTGTCTCCGCATTTAGTCTAAGGTAAAAGGATTCAAGGCGTGTTTCATCATCTATTGTACCTTCCGGGCAATTTCCGATCAGCCTTTCCATTCTTCTCCACGCATCTCCAATTCCTTCTTCTTCTTTCTGTTCAAATCTCTTCACCTCTAAGATTGGTTGTAACTCTCTAGCCAATCTCCTTCTCTCTTCCAAACCTACCTTCTTATAATCTCCTTCCTCCAAGATTCGAAATTGCTCGGTTAGTGATATGGCTAGGAAGTCTCCTCTCGCTGCTTCGTCCAATATATTCTTCTCTACATCCCCTAAGCCATAGTAGAACGAGTCGATGATGTCGTCGTCCCAAAACGTTCCTAAGGGAAAACTATCAACCAAAATGTTATGCGGTCCCATGCCTCTTCGAGCATCTCGTCCTTATTTTGCTTGAAATAAAAAATAACCGAGCTATCCATACTAAGCTCATCGAAATCATCTTCTTCTTCCGTCGACTCGTCGTCACTCTCATCCTCCAATCTCCATGTATTATTCCTAATTTCGACCAATTCTTCCAATTCTCTTAAGGCATCATTTTCCGCTTCAACTCGGTAGCATGTCACATTTGATTCTTCATCTTCGACATTTGCTTTCAGGAATACATAATCAGGTCCTTGTCTTAGTAACATCTCTCCTTTGTCGAAGTCTATCGTCGCTCTTGCCGAATATAAGAACGGTCTTCCTAAAATCAGTGGAATTCTTTGGTAAGACGGGAGATCTAGAACCATGAAGGTTGTCTCGAAGCTTAACTCCTTTACCGTAACAGCTACACTCTCCACCCTTCCTCCTTGACACGTCGAAATCCCATTCACTACTTCCAACTTCATTCCTTCTGGTTTGATTCTTTCAAGTCCTAAACGGTCAAACAGGGCTTTAGGCATTATGTTGGCATTTGATCTGGAGTTTGCAACAGCGAGCATGTTTTCCGATTGATTTATGCGACATGGAATGACAAACTTTCCACAGTTTATGTCTTTGGTGTAGTTCCTTTCCTGCTTCAACTTAGGTCTCGATAAGTGCTCCATTCCTCCTCTAGATCCGTGCGAAATTGGGGCGAAACCAGATTGCCCGGCACTCCCAGCGGCGCTGGATGGTGCCCAGCGGCGCTGGTAGAGCCTGATCAGGTCGGGAATCATGCGTTGGAGGTCTTGTGCTTTGTTTTTCTCCCTTCTGAAGCTTTCCAATGCCCTCTTGACTCGGGTTAACGTAATATGTAGCTCGACCTCTTCTGGTAGTTCTCTTCTATCATCACCTCCATATCCTTGCACACGTTTTTGCCTCAGATCTGTCAAAGTGTCAATCACTCTTCCTAACTTTTCTTCTATCCTTTTCCATACTCCGTCGGCCTTTTGATGCAATAGGGTCTGTGCTTCCTCAGCCCTTGCAAAGAAGTGGTCGTAAACATTCTTCTCGTACCCCCTCTCCTCTGACGGGCTTCTTTTAGGTGATCCACCATCTCCCTCAAAGAACCGATGAATTGCCAATGTAGTCTCATTATTTTCTCCCATGTCTCCTCCCAACTCAAATAATTAAGTTGGTTGAATGCCTTCACTTCTTCCATTAGCCTTTCTTGACTTATGAATATCTCCGGAAGCTCTGGTCTCGAGTTGGAGTGAAGATTGTCGAAAAACCTGGACCTGGCAGGTGCCCTCAGCGGCGCTGAAGGGTGTCCAACGGCGCTGGTTAGTCCTGTGAGGGTTTTCTTTGCTCCTTTAATTCCCGGAACGAAGCATATTGAAGTGTCTTGATCTAGGTTCTCCATTCCAGATCTGTAATCAAATGACCTAAACGGTAGTGGAATCGAAAAGTAGGTTTTTCGGGTGAGATGTACCTTCCCAGCGGCGCTGGACTGGGTAGCCAGTGGCGCTGGATACATCCCAGCGGCGCTGGGGTCTCCTGGACAGCTTCTGTTTTCGCTTTTTGCCACTTTAACGTCTTCCTCCATTCCCAAGACAGGTTCTTCGAGTCCTTTCCAATGCATTGTACCTATCTTAGCTGAAACACACTAGACGAAAAATGAAAGAAAAAGAAAAACAAGAACGAAAACAAACACGAAGCACGAAAACGATTAGTAACTTCAAAGACAAATAAACCTAAATTCAAACAATCTAAACTTAATGACTAAAAACGATAAAATGAAAATATTTTTGGATTTTTGAAATTTTAAAGAAAATGGAAATACTAACTAATTTAACCTAACCCTAACTTTGACCTAAACCTAATTTGACTACTAAACCCTAAAAATGTCTTAACCTAAAAACTGAAAAGTAACTTTCTCATGCCGAAACACAAGAAAGGATCCAATTACACTACTAAACTAAGAATGCGTCGCGTCCCCGGCAGCGGCGCCAAAATACTTGATGGGTGTTTTTCGTTGTATTTAAAATTTATAAAAGTTGTACAAGTAATTACTCAAACTAAACACACACTAACGGGCAGAGAACCCGGTCAAGTGTAGTATAGTAAGTGATAAGTATAGGATCGTTCGCAGGACGCGTTGCTTTACCTAATCTAGTAATATGTGTAATTCTAGCGGTTGGGGGTTGTCACGATTTCCTATTAAACTAATTAAAATAACGGAAAAGTAAATAGAAGCCGCAACCACTTATTCAGCGAGAGGCTTAGTCTGAAAATAGTATGAAAAAGCAAATAACAGTAATTAAATTAAAATACTTGTTTGGCATCTCAGATCTCATGGTACGACCAGATATTATTCTACCTACTTGCTAGACTGTTGGAAACTTAATCACGGCTCAGATTCTCGTTAGATTCACTTTGCCTAAGTAACTAGTGATGTCCCTAGACTCACACTACTCTTTAAACAAATTCTCGTTAGATTCATTGTTTAAGCATTAATGACCTAAAGTTTGTGTTACTAATTCATCTTTAAGTTACCCGGCTCTTAAGCCATGACCAGATAATAATTCTCTCCGGTGACCACAGTGCACGTTTCCGTGTCACTGGATCGCGTCTGACATTGTTAAGCATCATGTTCTATTCGTCCTAATTACTATGGTTCTGGATCCCTCAGTTAAAAGTGAATCACCTTTTACATCTAGTTAAAGACCGACTAGTGTTTTCCATCCTTATGTATTAATCCTAGTGTATGATTATAGACCGATCATCAGAGTTAAATCAATACATGCAGATATAGAACCGATATTAATATGAAGAACTAGTAAAACATGGATCTACGACAAACAGTAAAACACACTCCAACAGATCTAACAAATAAAGTAAAATAGATAAACGTCTACATGATCACATTGATCCAAACAAGTATTCAGCCTACTAGCCTACCATTATTAAAGGAATAACAAAGTTTGAAAAGATGAAAGACATTGTTTACGAACTGAAAGTAAAATAAAAGAGTAGATCTAGGTTGAGGATGAAGATCGGAAGGTGTTAGAAGCTGCAAAACCTCCTTGGAATCTGCAAAGTCGACCTAGGGTTGAATGTGGGCGGCTAGGGCTGCTGAATCGGCTCTCTCTTAGGGTTTTGAGGGCTGCTTCGGCTTAAATAGGTGAATAGGTTGGTCTGCTGAACTGGGCTTCCCAGCGGCGCTGGATGGGCTCCAGCGACGCTGGGCATGGCCAGCGGCGCTGGCAAGGTGCCAGCGGCACTGGCAGCTCCTGCTGCTTCTCGTTTCGCTTCGTTCGGCTTCCGAATCACCTCCTTGTGTCTTGTAACTTCATATGCTTCCATCTTGAGTCACTTGATGCCATTTACCCTCACTCGCATCTTCTGTGAACCTGCGTAAACATAGAATCCATTAAGTACCGATAGTTCCGGAATATTGACATTTAGACATTGAAATGAAGCCTTTCGATAGGGGTTTTTATCACAAAATGAACGCTCATCAGATGCCCAAATCATGTAGATATTAAGTAAAGGTATTATGGTTTCAAGGACCTGTGCAACCCAAAGGTCCGGCCCATCTGGATCCGTTGAACCTGTAAACGAGGTTCCAACATATTATAGCTTTTGAGCCGGATCGGCCCTTTGGTTTTTACATATATAGGCCCTTTTTCTAGTTTTAATGTTGTATTAAACACACCCGAATCATCTTATTTCCAATGTAGTGTAGGGAGAAACACGCCCAGTTTTTTCTTAAAAAAAATTTAATACTCATATTACCATTAAAAAAATTATTTTATAGCGGTTAAACTGTTGAAATTGTGTGAACTTTCGTAGACCCGACTAACCATATGTCTTCGGATCTTTGAGCCCGTAGGGTCATACACAATAGAACATCTATAATGTTTAACCATAAAGCTACGGAATGATATTTGATCATTTACGCATTTAATTAAATAGTCTTTAATTAAATTATACGTTTATAAATTAACGCAAGTTAATTAAAGATAAACGGATAAACCGACAAATGTTATTTATAGTAGTCAATTAAAGTTAGGTTTAAATGATTGATGAATAATTATTAATTAAATGAGTTTAATTAATTAAATGGGTTAACGGGTTGGATAATTAATTAGTTAATAGTCCAAATTAATTAATAAGTGATTAATTAATAAGGAAAGCTCGGTCCGTCCCACCAAAGCCCCTAGGGCGTTCTAGGACCTTCCTAGAGGGAGGTGGACGAAATTTAGGTGAAGATTTAAAGGGTTTTTAGTTTCCTAATCTAGCTAGGATTCTTCCCTATATAAACCCTTTAAATCTCTAATTAATTCATTCATTCACAAATCCCTAAACACACACTTAAAGGTGAAATTCTCTTCTCCTTTATGTGTGGGTCGAAATTCACATAACCAAAGAAACCAAATCCCAAAATTGTTTTAGGTTTAATTATTTAGGGTTTTAGTTAAACCCTAATTTAGTTTTAACAAAAGGTTTCTTCCCTTTTGTTTTGGTTAGGGTCGAAATTCAAGAAACCCTAAGAAGGGTTTTCGAATTCGACTTCCTTGTCCTAAGGAAGGTCGAATTCGACCTTAGGGTTAATTCGGGGGTTCCGTTCGGTTGCGGTCGTAAGCTTAAAGGTGTCTAGCAGATCCTTGGTTGAGGCATTGTTCGTGTACGCACTTACGGAGGGTTTCTACACTTGGAATCTCGTTTCCGGAACTTTCCACATCATGGAGGAACTCGTCTATCGCAACGTTGTAACATCCTAAGAATTTTAAGGTAATAAATTAACCCCTTTTATAGTTTTGACATTAAATTAATTTCCTAGTATTTTATTTTTGGATGTGGGGTTAATTTAGTTGGAACTTTAGCGGATAACGGATATTTTCTCACCAAAAATTTGAGATGGGGCATGGCATCTCATTAGGATGCCAGCCATGTTCTTCCCTCCTTATTCACCATTCCACTATCTTCTCTTAAACCTTCTTCAACCTTCATCTCATTTTCTTTTCAATAAAATCAATCTCACTCTTGCAATTATTCAAATTCAATTAAGGGAATAACAATCATAATAATAAGAACTATAGGGAAGAATTGAATTTGGGGAAATTGAGAGTGTGGTGGTGATAGTGGCCGAAAATTAGGAAGAAGAAAGGAGAAGAAATTGTGAATTGAAACCCTAAACTTTTCTCTTCCATTCTTTAAGGTATTGATTCCTTAACCTAATTTCTTTTCCTTTTTGAGAATTAGGGTTCTTGAGAGGTTCAATTTGGGGATTTTGCTAGAATTGGGTTATTATATGATTTTCCCCAAATTTTTGTATATTATAGTTTGTTATTGAGTTGCATGATGAATTTAATTAAGATTTTGAATGATTGACATTGAAACTTTGATTATGGAAGAATGATGATTTTTGCTAGTTGAATACAATGATGATGAACTTGATGAGTTGAATTCATCAAGTGAATTTTTGAAAGAAATGCAACTCAATAGCAAAATAAGATGGTTGAATTAAGAATGCTAGTGAATAGTTGTAAGGCCTGGTTGAGTTAGCCAAAATGGTGAATATTGTCTTATATGCGTATTGTGGTGATTTGAATAGGTTAAAAGCTTGTTGTGCATTGCGGTTATTTGATTTGATTATTGTGTCGCGAAGGAGGTGAGTATACTTGCATACCTTTGTATATTCGTCGGGTCAATTACCATACGATGGTGGATTCCGTGTGTGGTAATTGATTTGGCGTTGAGCCTAAGTAGGGGCCATCTTTGATTACGGGCCTAAGTAGTGGCCATAGCTCATGTAGAGCATTGTTATTGTGTATATTTGATTGTGATTGTAATCATTTTCTTATATGGATCCATGTAATGTGTTGGCATAAAGGTGAGTATTATAGATATGGCACGACGGTGCCATAGTCTATATGCAATAGACCTTTGTGCATTGCCCTCCTTCGTTTATATGATTGTATGCAAGCATATTCACTAAGCATTCGCTTACCCTTTTAGTTGTTTACCATTTTATAGGTGGTTCCGGAAGAAGGAACTAGTTTTGGTGATTTGAAGTTAGTAGAAGAAAGGTTGATTAGAAGACTTGGAGGTATTGTCCATTCTTGAAAGAATGGATCTTTTGTTTAGACACTTAGTTATCCTACATCATATGGCTCATGATGCTCTTGATATTTTGGTAGTCTTGTTTCTTAGTAAATTTCTGCAAAAATGGTCATGGTTTGGTCTTTTGATTTCAAAAACAAGTATGGTTGTCTTGCTTAAACGTTAACTTGGGTAAATGACCCGTATGGTTGTGTAAACGGTTGTTTGAACATATGGATACTTGGTATATGTTTGAAATCATGTTATGTAATGGTTTGAACTCAGAATTATGTGTAATGAAGCTTGTGTTAGAGTTTGGAAGTGTTGCAATTTGATTAAAGTGTCAAAAATGAAGTTTTGCTGTCAGGTGCAAAGTTGTGTCGCAACTTTTGGAGGGTGTGACGCAACTGTAAAGCCACTGAGTTCTCTGACCTAAAGGTTGCGCCGCAACTTTTGGGGGGTGTGACACAACTTTTTCTCGTTCAGTAGAAAACTCAAATTTTGAAACGTTCATAACTTTCAAACCGTAACTCCGTTTTTAACGTTCAAGCTATCCACGAAAACGTGTTAGAGTCTAGTTTCTAATGGTAAGGTTCTTTAAAGATGAAACAAAACTCAAGTTATCCAGAAGTTGGTTCAAAGTGAAGTGTTCAAGTCCCGGAAAAAAAAATGTCTTATTTTTCTTAAATCGAGTCGTGTCGTTTCAAACGTGGTTAGTTTTCTTGTATCTATTTAAGTTACTTATATTACATTGCATGGTGATTCTGTGACGGGATATTAGAACTATTAAATGTTTCCTAAAAATGATACCACACGTTTTTAATAGTTGCTAATAGTTCGTTAACACGCTTCCGCTGCGCACTCTGTTTTGAATTGAAAATTATTTTGATTTGTCACTCAAACTGGGTCGGTCACCCGACCCATTTTATGTTAATCGGTTAATGAAATCCCAACATAAACGAGCTCACATAACTCTAAAGTATAGATATGGAGAGGTGGGAACCCCTTGATCTCATGTACCATATTGGTATACCTGCGAACCCCCATGCTAAGTTTTGCATCGATGGTTAGCTACCATTTACAGACTTCCCTTTGGCAAAAATCGAATTTGCGTCCCACAAGACACAGCCCCAAATGGCGTCATGGTGGCCAATCCACGTTATGAATATTTATAAATCAAGGAATATTGTTTTAAAACATTGTCAGACAATCAAGAAAATTCATATATTAAAAACCAGCACATGTTTCACTACAATTTCACTAGCAGCACATATTGAATCAATGATCAATCTTAACTAAATCTGCAAGTACACATATATATGATCTAAATTTCGAGAATCTTACTTGACTCGAATCATCATTCATACAAAAAAAAACACGAGTGCAAAACTTTTCATCTCATTATACAATTGCTAACTCGAAGGAACAAGTGCAATGATCTTCTCTGCTTGATCCGGAAAGAAAGTTATGAAAAGATACGCACCTGCAAATGTCACAAGTATATACCATAAGATATAAGGGCATTACAAATTTATGGTTCTACGTGTCCATAATGCAAACAAGCAAAAAAAAAAACCCATATATTTACAATAATCATGAAAACCCCCAAATAAGTGAGTTTTGAAACCCATGGAGATCATATGAATCTTGTTGGTGCATCAAGGTCAAGGGTGGAACAAAAGGGAATGCTTTCAAAGGGAACCTTAGGAGCCGTTTGGTTCCCAAACCTTAGAGGAATTTGGTGGAATATAATTTAGGATCTCCTATGTTAACCTAACATGACATGGAAAAAAACTCCAAATCTCCTATGGAGATTGGCTTCCTTACCTATCAGGTCTGGGGGTTTAGGGTTATATTCGGCAGTTGAGGTTTCATCTTATGCATTTGTGGCATCAAGGGCCCAATCTTGGGTTCTACAGGATCACATCTTACGAGACAGTGGTATATGCGGTATGGATTCTGATTATGCTTGTGCTTGGCTGGTTTTCGTGATACGATTCCCAGCTTTGATGTTGACGGTTTCACTAACAAGGACACCGTCCCCCCTAAAGCCCAACATGTATTGGCGAGTGCCCTTTTTAGTAAAACTGTCCAAGATATGGAGGTACACTTTGACTTGATAATCAGACAAAAAGCCATTTTTAAGTGTCTGCAGGCACCACATGCTCAAGATTATCTCCTTGTTGTCCCTATAGATGGGTTAGGACAACATATGTCACCGGTAGAGTATCGCACTATACTAAAATACCGTCTCATGATCCCTTTATTTCCTATTGATGCGATATGCCCTATTTGTCGGAAAGCTTGTTTGGATACCTTTGGGGAGCATGCGCTTCACTGTTAAGAGCTCCCGGGGTTCAAATACAGACACGATTTGGTTAGGGATGTTCTCTTTGACATTTTTAGGCGGGCTGGGATTTCTGTTAAGAAGGAAGCGCCAGTGAATTTCTTGACTGACCCGTTGGAAGGGAGATCTACTCTCAGACCTGCTGACATTTTGGTCTTTGGTTGGACTGGGGGAAAACATGCATGTGTGGATGTAACAGGAGTCTCTCCTCTTGTGGGCTTAGGGTGTAGCTTCACAGCCGGTCTTGCCGCTTTAAAAGCTGCCTCATGCAAAGTGGTCAAACACGAGAAGGCGTGTCTTGACAACCAACACGTATTTATACCCTTTGCATTTGATACCTTTGGATTTCTTGCACCTGAGGCCGTCGAGCTACTTGGAAGGGTCCAACGGGTCATGCATAGTAATGTTATGACGCCACGATCGATGAATGTAGTTTTTAAACGTCTTAGTTTTGCTATACAAAAAGGAGTGACGGCGCAGCTTGTTGCCTGTTTGCCTTTTATTTCTATGTAAATTACTATATCTATCAATGAAAACTATCATTGACAATGCTAAAAAAAAATATAAGAAAAATTTCATTCCACCAGATTTCCATAAATTCTAGGAAACCAAACAACCCCTTAT
Organism: Erigeron breviscapus; assembly: GCA_034093135.1. Taxonomy (NCBI): domain Eukaryota; kingdom Viridiplantae; phylum Streptophyta; class Magnoliopsida; order Asterales; family Asteraceae; genus Erigeron; species Erigeron breviscapus. The sequence continues at coordinate 42,558,316 of CM067173.1, read as the reverse complement.
TGGTATGGTTTTGATGGATTGATAAGCAAAAATGTGTTCCATTCATGGAACAATATAAATTGGCAACTGGGCAAACTTCTTCTATAATGTTCCAATTGTAAATATGTGGAATAAAATATTCTCGTCTAAAAGACAAAACTGAACAACTTTGTGATACCTGTATTTTGATGAAAAGAGGAACATGTTTACATGATTTAATGTGTGCTCTTTCTTATTGAGTTCGATCTCTAACAACCACAATCGAGTATTCTTCTGTTACATGTCTCTTTGCTTCATCATGACATATTCAATTTCTGCGTAGACAAAAAACTAGAGATGAGATAAGCGAGCCTAGAAAGAGAAGGAGAGGAAGCAAACTACGGGCTAACTCTTAAACTTGTACGCAAAATTCTTCGTGTTCCATCATGACAAGTATTATTAAACTTTAATGAAAATGTACCCAAATTGCTGAAAACATATCTCAAATCATAAGCTACTTTTACAAGCTCATTTTAACACAAAAGTCTACAAATGACTTCCAAATTTTTAAATTTGATACAGATGATTTTTTAAACTTGACACTAATAGTTATGTAGATATCTTATTTTGTTATGTTAAATTAAGCCTTCTACATTATATAATAACCATTGTACATCTCGAAACATGACATTGTCAACTGTCAAGACAATGTACAAAATCAGTATCAAATTAGAAATAGCAGACAATACAGTTGACTTAAAAAAGTCAAACATGAGTTTTACTGTAAAGAGGGATGATTATGCAACATTTTCCACATCGAAGAAAAGGGTAATCATAGCACGTCTAAAGATCTGAAAAGGGCTAATGTCAAAAATAGCAACGTACTTTCATTTAACTTCTGTTTTTGTATTTGTAGTTTATGCGGTCCATCATGATTACCGGATTTCAAAAACTGTTCTATATTGGTCTATTCTGAAGAAGTAAATACGACCAAAATACGAGTAGTACTATCTTCCAAAATAATATCTGGTACATATAGATAACTCCAATGACTAATGGAGCTTTTTAACACTTATCATATCTTTAATGACTTACTTTTTGCATTTAAGCAACTGCAATAAGCCACGAAGGTTGACATAGAAACAGATCAAAGTACATCAACTAAAAATATACTTCGTTTTAATTTATTGAGATAAACCTTCAAACCACCCAAAATAGGAGCATATTTAAGAAATTTAACCAATAAAGAAGGGCTAAGTGCAAAAAGATTTATCTAACCTGTCATGCTTTACCATAGTTTATATCGAATTTAACCAAAAAAAGGACTAAGTGCACCAAATGAACGTTTAGATATTATGGTTTTGTAGGACTGATAATATATGTATATAAGGTAACAACTTATATGATTGCCACATCAACAACTACTCGACAAAGTGATAAATATGCAGACGATGAGTTTCATGTAGTAGTCCATATTTGGAAATTTGAAGGAAAATAGATTTTTGAGAAATAGAAAAACTTTACCTTCGAGAAGAGAGTGCAGAAGAGCAACAAGAGCTGATCCTCGCCATTATTATTAACGAGTAAATGTGAATACTTGGTAATAGGTGATTGCTTCATGTACCCCATTCAGGACATTCAATATGTATTGGATTGAGTTTTTCAAATCCTAATAGATATTATTTTTTTCAGTTTTCTAAAGAAACAATTCTTATCAACCAAATATGGATAAATGATACTAGCATATTATTTTGATTTAAGGAAAACTTGTTAGAATATGAGTACATAAACATATAACAATTCACGAGTAAGCGCAACGGAAGAATCGAATATGCAATCACATTAATTAACAAAGAGAGAATCGAAACGTGTACCTTTTGCAAAGCTTCCAATATTATATAATAATAATGATATTATTATGAATTAGGGTTTAAAGTAAAACCCCTCTACGATCGCACACTAGACACCCCTTATACCGTATGCTAGTACCCCGATCACGATTAACAAACCCCTTTGTAAATCACCCTTCATTCGAAATCCCCATAATTCGTAAACCATTGTTGTCGACAAAACAAAACAATCCCATAATTAATGCCAAGCATTAATTATACATGTTCTATATTGATAATACGAAAGGCTCAAAAAACCGAATAGCCTTTAGATGTTTTCGGCCGAACCAAATAAAGAGGGAGAAAGAAGAGAATTACTTATGTGAAGGAATGAAAAACCCTTTGAAATTAACCCTCTATATATAGGGGTTTAATTAGGTTTTATTTACTTGGTGACCAAGTTTATTAAGGCCCCAAAAGCCCTCTCAAAACCGGCCCCCTTTATTAGGGAATTAGGGTCCAACACTAATTTCCTAATTATCACATAAGCCCTTCTCCTTTTAATTAATAAACACTATTATACTTTTAATTTAGTTTATTAATCATTTCGTGATCAAATTAATTAATATATTACTTTAATATACTAATTAATAATATAGAGTTACCGTGTCATTTCGTGTGACCCCGTAGGCTTAAATGATTTCCGGACATGCGTTTATTATAACGTGATCACATACCAACAGCTCCCACTTGAGCATGTTATATAAAGGCAATAACATTGGTTAGCGTCTAGCAACACGTCAATGCTCCCGGAAATATTTAAGTATATTTTCTTAAAATATCATTTGAAATGATTTAGTCTTTAATATCCCTTTGTTTCAGATACCCTTGTTAATTATGAATATGAATCAATGTCATTTCATAATTTAACGATTATGTTTCTCATTTCTACAATTAATCAAGATTACCAAATTAGTCAAGACCTCCTCTTGAGTTCATTTGGGTATGGCCATACAAACATCTTAATTAATTAATGAGGGGCCCAAATGGTATCATACTTCAGTTGCAAATTGAAGGAACAAATCCTATATTGACTACACGTGTTAGTCATGTCATTTCACTACATTTCTGAAAATAGCCCTTTATTACTACCTTGTTCAGGACAGTTAGAACTATATCAAGAAAATGCAATCCACACATGTATAACCTGCTTGTATCTCAAGTCTAAGGATAAATAAAGTAACCATTTCACGAATTTCACTTAATGACGCCGATCCATAAAATGACAATTCGTTAAGTGGGGTAAGTCCGATATTCATCTCTTTGAATACCATGTGAGTTTGGCAGGACCATCTTTAAAATATTCCCTTAAATATTTTCACCAATCTCTCACATTTGCCTTAGTTTAACTATATTCCCATATAGTTAATCGACAATGGACGTTTTAGAATATTTTAAAATATTCCCTTAAATATTTTCACCAATCTCTCACATTTGCCTTAGTTTAACTATATTCCCATATAGTTAATCGACAATGGACGTTTTAGAATATTTTAAAATATTCATGGATTTAAACATGCAAATATAGGACACAATCATTATGAAATGAAATCACTCATACCAAGTATATGAATTCATTTATTGAAATAATAATTGTTTAACATCCCATTATCCAAATACCAATCACAAATTTACATGAGATAACCAGCTAGTTTAAGACCTATGCCCTTGGCACGCTTATTGAGCTTTCCTTTTAACAAAGCCTTTGCAAAAGGATCAGCTAAGTTATAATCTGTGTGAACTTTAAGTATCTTGATTTCTCCTAGTACGATTTGTACACGTGCAAAGTGATATCGTCTAGGATAATGTCTGGCACCTTTCTGAACTCTGGGTTCATTGGCAATGATAATATCTCCCGTATTATCACAGTACAGATCCATAGGTAAGTTATTTGAGGGCATCACGTTAAAACCCAAAAATAATCTTTCTAATCCAGACAACTTTCATGGCGACTTCTTGAGGCGACAATATACTCAGACTCTGTTTCATACATAGCAACTGTGGTTTGCTTTTATCTCTTGCATTCCACCGTGTCTTCATTTAAAACGAAGACTTATCCCGACTGATATTTTGAATCATCTCTATCAGTCTGAAATCCAACATCACAGTATCTATTCACTTTGAATTCTGTATCGGGATTTCAACCATACACCAAGAATAATTCTTTATAAGCTCGCATGTACTTAAGAATATTCTTCACAGCAGTCCAATGATCCTCTCCATGATTTTGCTGATAGCGGCTAACTATATTTTACGCGAACGCAACATCAGGTCTAGTGCATCTTACCGCATACATGATAGATCCCACAGCCGAAGCATAAGGACTTCTTTTCATACGCTCCACCTCTTCAGGTGTAGAAGCACCGTTCTTGCTAGATAAATTAAGTCCTTCTTGCATCGGTATAAAACCACGCTTAGAATTTTCCATCTTGAATCGCTTCAAGATCTTATCTATATAAGCACTTTGACTTAATCCAATCAACCGTTTACTTCTATCTCTATAGATCTTGATTCCAAGAATAAATGTCGCTTCACCCAAGTCTTTCATAGCAAAACACTTTCCAAGATGAAATTTAACATCCTTTAACATTGGAATGTGATTTCCTATTATCAATATGTCATCTACATACAAGACAAGGAAAGTAACATTACTCCCACTAGCTTTGCGATATACACATGGCTCATCAGGATTTTGAGCAAAACCAAACTTTTTGATCTCCTCATCAAACCTTTTATTCCAACTCCTTGATGCTTGCTTCAATCCATAAATGGACCTTTGAAGTTTGCACACCTTGTTGGGGTGTTTTGGATCGACAAAACCTTCTGGTTGTACCATATAGACTTCCTCGTCTAGAAAACCATTTAAGAAAGCGGTTTTGACATCCATTTGCCATATCTCATAGTCATAGTACGCCGCTATGGCTAAGATGATCCTAATAGCTCTAATGTCCGCAACGGGAGAAAAGGTCTCCTCATAATCAACTCCATAAAGTTGAGTATAGCCTTTCGCCACAAGACGAGATTATAGGTGTGTACATTTTCATCCATGTCGGTCTTCTTCTTGAAGATCCATTTACACCCAACGGTTCTACCATTTGGTGAAAGATCAACCAAGCTCCAAACTTGATTATCTTTCATGGATTTCATTTCCACATTCGCAGCTTCAAGCCATTTTTCAGATTCCGGATCTGATAATGTTGCTTTGAAATTAGGAGGTTCATTTAAGTCTCCTAATACGTGTTCTTCAGACTCAACCATAAGATTTAATCTTTCACGAGCACGTATTGTCCTTGAGGACCTACGAATTGGAATCGCTTCATCTTCAACTTGAAGTTCATCTTGAGATTCATCTCTTTGAACATTTTCCCCCCCAAGTTGATGATTGCTAGTATTTTCAGAAGTTGACACATCTTCTTGAATCTCATCAAGTTCAACGATCCTCCCACTGTCTTCTTGAGATATGAGTTTCCTTTCAAGGAACTCAGCAAATCGAGATACCTTAACAGTGTTTTCGGTAGAAAAGTAGAAGTAGTAACCCATTGTTTCCTTTGGGTATCCTACAAAGATGCACTTAACAGATCTAGATTCAAGTTTGTCAGGCGTATCTCGTTTTACGAGTGCCTCACATCCCCAGACCTTTAAGTAAGACAATATGGGAACACTCCCATGCCACAATTCATGCGGTGTCTTGTCAACCTTCTTGGTTGGAACCATATTGAGAATGCGAACAGCAGTCTCTAGGGCATAATCCCAAATTGAAAATGGGAGAGTCTTAAGGTTCATCATTTAATCTAACCATGTTCAACAAGATTCGATTTCTCCTCTCAAATATACCATTATATAGGAGTAGCTTGTTGAATAAATCCTCAAGCTTTTTAGATAATCCTTAAACTTTTGGCTTAAGTATTTTCCACCTTGATTCAAACGAAAAATCTTGATGGTTTTACCGAGTTGATTTCCTACTTCATTTTTAAACTCTTTAAATGTTTCAAGACTTCATGTTTATGTTTAAGCAAGTAAACATAACCATAATGACTGAAATCATTCATAAAAATGATGAAGTAGTTAGTACCTTTCCTTGACATATGTCTAAATGGGCCGCATACATCGGTATGTATTAGTCCAAGTAGTTCTTTAGCCTTCTCCGGTTTTATGCGGAAAAGCTATTCAAGTCATCTTGCCGAAAACACAAGACATGCATTTGTCAAATGATTCATCATTTGATTGTAAGATCCCTTCATTTTGAAGACTTTCATTGCGTTTCTTGACAAAATAAACAAGACAACAATGTCAAAGATAGGTAGAGTCCAAGTTAGACTTGACCCTTTTGCTATTGAATTATCTTTTGAATCTCATCAATTCTCATAATTCAATTTAGAAGATACTTGAAGAACTGGTTAAACCAGCTTGCTTCTTCTTCTAGTTCAACTCAGCTAGATACTTACCAAAGTTCTTGCCCTTAGCTTACGGTTGTTTTGCTTTCTGAACCTTTCCCCCCTTGATCATTAGAACTTGGGGTGTAGCAGATTTCTTTGGAAGCCTTTTCTCATACTCAATCAACATGGCATGAAGTTCAGCTATGGTTTTACTCATGCTATGCATATTATAATTGCACACAAAACTCCTCAAAATCCCATAAAAGAGACTTTAGAATCATGCCAATAGTAATAGGCGAAGGATAAACATAGTTCAACCTTTCCAATTTCTCAAAGTACCTCTTTATCTTGAGTACTCGAGGACTAACCGGTGTTCCTTGCTCGTGTTTCAAGTCATGAAGTGTGTCAACTAGGTCAAACAACTCCACTCCAGCTTGCTTTTCGTACAAAGACTTGAGCTCTTTAATCATATCAAGAGGAAAATAATTTTCAAATTGCTTTTGAAGTTCGGGAATCATACTCCCTAACATCAAACAAGCAACCTCATTGTGTCTATCGTACTGAGCAGCGCATGCAGCCAACTCTCCAGTTGTAGTATTAGCTCCCGGAACAACGGGTGACTGCTCTTCAAGGACTTGATATTTCTTCTCGGCTCTTAGAACTATTTTTAGCTTGACGAAATCAGTCATTGAAGTTTGGTCCAGAAAGTTTTTCTCTTTCTAGCATCGACCTAAATGCCGATTGGTGTATGTTTTGAGAAGGATTTGTTGTTGCCATCTCTAAAACAGACAAAAGTTCAATTATTGGTATTTTCGATAATAATCCTTAAGAAATGTAATTTACCCATGTTAAATTCATTTAACAATTAATTTCATTAAGGCTAGGATCCAATTGACATACAATCATTTCATCTGTTGATCAGCTAGAAATGACGATACTCAAAAGGTAATCGACGATCAATAATTGCATTCATGCAATTCCTAGAGTTATGGGACTTACAACAACACTTTAAAGGGGTATTAAGTGTTTTGTAAACATGTTTTGTCCCATCTTATGCCACGGGTCAAGGATCTCACCTCTTAACTCGCTTTAAGTCACCCAATTAAGAACATGTAAATAGTCCACCACCAGTCTCACGGTGGAGTGGTAATCTACCTTGAAGAGATACAATTCGCCTACGGTCTCACGTAGGAGCGAAAATCACTGGCAAGTGTTCTTAGCAAAGTGGGTGGCAATGACTTAACTTTAAATGGGTAATACATTTGATGTGAATCAAAAGTTTATGTATGAAGACTCATGCAAATCTTCATAACATAATATTTAATAAAATCATTTTTATAGTCTTAGCAACACAAGAGAGCTCGGTAGCTCCATTTGAACGCACAAAGAAGCGCAAGGGCAAAGGTTTGCGATGAACGCAATTAAAAACCCGCCCTTTTAGGAGGCTAACGCACTCCGACTTATACCTCTCTTAGAGTTTGTTCAAATGGGTGAGCCGGTGTATCTCAAGGTTGTAAGACTCCAATTTTATTAAGAAATCTCTATTTCGATAGTTCTTAGTCAAGTTTATATATTCCAACGAAACAATTTTTGCATCACCTTTATACCTCTTTATAAACACGCAAAAATTAATAAACTTACTAATTTCCGAACTAATTAATCATGCAACAAGTTAAGGTGGGCCACCTAAACATGGTCACTATGGTTTATGCATATGTCTAAAGCCGGCTCCCCCCTCCGAAGAAGAGGACCACATACATCAAGTTGCCTTGATTGCGTAAGCCTTTAAACAACTTAATTAACAAGTAATTCACATAAACATGCTGACTGGAAATTTCCAGTAGCTTCACGACCTGTTTAGATCTGTCTGGTCAGAATCAAGCTTCGACCAGAACTACAAAGTTGTAGCCCTATGTGTTGAGCACCTACTGTTCAAAGCACAAGCTTCTAACTCATTACAGATTAAAAGATATGAAATTTTTAGTGAACTGTCGCATAGCAGGAAAATCACACGAAAAATTCACATAATCACACAATTATCTAATAATTTACCCTAATTATTGGATCATCATGCTTTGCTAAATATATCTCTATATATCAGTAATAATCACAAGTAATTTTAAATGAATTCCTTGTGATTTTACTTTTATTTAACAACCTTAAATAATCAAGATACACAAACATGCAATTTATATCAAATAAATCATGTCAATTCACAAACTCAAAACATGCTTAGAGGGTTTCAATCTTCCATTGAATTAGGTTAAATTAATTAAACAAAAAACCCTAATTTTTATTTAATTAATTCGATTTTAATTAAAAAAAAATAAGAAAACCCCTTTAATTATTTAACAATTAATTAAAAAACAAACCAACCCTTAACCCCCCTTCAAGTTTTGATCTTTTGTAATTAATAAATCACATATGTGGCTCGTGATACCACTGTTAGAATATGAGCACATAAACATATAACAATTCACGAGTAAGCGCAACGGAAGAATCGAATATGCAATCACATTAATTAACAAAGAGAGAATCGAAACGTGTACCTTTTGCAAAGCTTCCAATATTATATAATAATAATGATATTATTATGAATTAGGGTTTAAAGTAAAACCCCTCTACGATCGCACACTAGACACCCCTTATACCGTATGCTAGTACCCCGATCACGATTAACAAACCCCTTTGTAAATCACCCTTCATTCGAAATCCCCATAATTCGTAAACCATTGTTGTCGACAAAACAAAACAATCCCATAATTAATGCCAAGCATTAATTATACATGTTCTATATTGATAATACGAAAGGCTCAAAAAACCGAATAGCCTTTAGATGTTTTCGGCCGAACCAAATAAAGAGGGAGAAAGAAGAGAATTACTTATGTGAAGGAATGAAAAACCCTTTGAAATTAACCCTCTATATATAGGGGTTTAATTAGGTTTTATTTACTTGGTGACCAAGTTTATTAAGGCCCCAAAAGCCTTCTCAAAACCGGCCCCCTTTATTAGGGAATTAGGGTCCAACACTAATTTCCTAATTATCACATAAGCCCTTCTCCTTTTAATTAATAAACACTATTATACTTTTAATTTAGTTTATTAATCATTTCGTGATCAAATTAATTAATATATTACTTTAATATACTAATTAATAATATAGAGTTACCGTGTCATTTCGTGTGACCCCGTAGGCTTAAATGATTTCCGAACATGCGTTTATTATAACGTGATCAGATACCAACAAAACTAACACAATTAGATGATTACTACTTTATTAGTTTGCAACTTTTTCAGAATAATAATACTTTCTCAGTTTCTTGACAGCTTTCTCATGCAAATAACTTGTAACGAAATCTTTAGTCTTGCAAAGGTTATTACTAAAACAGGTTAGTTTTCAAGAAATCATTCAACCATAAATATTCGACATCATCTTAATGATCCTTTTGGTAGTTCACACATGCATACAAATTGATAAAAGTTGTCATTAAGCCAAGAAAACTGCTGTAATTTATTCAGCAAACTTTTTGACTTTGTAATCTGCACTATCAAAAGCAGAGCACGTTTACATCTCCAAAACAGAACATACGGCAAACACTTTTCCGAGCTATAACCCAAGCCTTCTAAAGTGTTAAAAGATTATCACAATAAGCATACAAAAACTTTTACGATCTATAAATCCAACCCTGCAAGTCTCAGTCACATTTTAAAAGAAACTTTTTTTTTTAAAGATCTGGCCCGCTATATGGATAATAGAACAATAATCACTAAAAATGTTTAAAGATCTTGAACCATGTGACGGTAAACAGCACAACGCCTCATAATTGTGACATAATTAATCCGTCATGTCATAGAATATCTATATACAATTCTGAAGAGAAAAAGAAATCAGTAAAAAGACTTGGCTGCCTGAGTCCTGAATAACATATTTCAATTCATCATTTACAGAACTAAGTTGTAGCATATGACAAATCTCACATGTGAAGCCCCAAATCAATCTACATTGGTTGTAATCAATGAAGTAGTCAAAATTAGCATATGTCACTATATAAATAGTTGAGCCGGAAATTAACCACAATAACCATGTAAAGTGCCTATCATTCATGTGCAAACCACGCGGTGCATCGATGAAAGTTTCAACGCACAAGAGAAACATACAGAAGCGATGAATCAGTTGGTACTTCACCAAATTTGATACTACCAAATTTCAGTTCAAGGTCAAGTATAATCCCCACAATAAGGCTCAAGAAGTTTGCTTTTTCTCAAGAATCAAAAAGGCTCTAAACCTAAGGCAGCATCAAGCGACTGCTAAGACCACCTCCCATGGTTAACCCCATAACACTGAAAAAACTACCATGGGCCATGTCAGCATGGCATTAACATAACAGTAAACCCACTTTTAACCTCCATGGTTCTAAAATTCTTCGCAATTTTTATGGTTTTTTTTCTAATATTCTTGTTGTATAAGCTTTTATCCACCCAGGTATTCCTGCGCAATTTTTTTGCAAAAACAGCTATATAAAACACCTGTGTTTTAAGACATCTATATCAACAATAACATCGCTAATGCCATCACCACCATATTGCTAACAACAAACTAAGTAATTATAAGTCAAAGATAACAACCACATTAATTAACTAGTGTTTAAAACGTCATGATGCCAACATACGAAGATAAAGTTAACAACCACAAAGCTAAAGTTAACCATTGTCAAAACCATGAAGCTAAAGTAATAATTCAGATTCACCTAGTGTTTAAAAGACTCCAACGAGTCAACCCAAGATTCATCATCAGATGACTCACCTTCTTCTTGCAATGTCCCACGGTTCTTGAATGCTTTTTGGACTTGAGTTTTGATTTGGGATTGCATTTGAGTCTGCAACTCGGACATCATCTCTGTCATCATATGGTTTCTCTCACTTGTCATTCTTTCTTGCACCATCTGCTCTACTGCTTGTGAAAACATCCGCTCAGCCCGAGGACCCAACACTGCTCGCATGATGTCCGTCGCAGACCTATCTGGATGCTGCCTCTGAAGCTCAATCATTTTTTCCTATGTAATTTACAAAGAATCATAATCGACGTTATACATATGAAAATGTTATATATTATTTCATATGCTTAAGTAAAACATGTGTACATTATAAATGTCGGATTAGAAGCAAACCTAGACATATGGCACGTTGTTAATGGACCAAAAGTTGAATCCGTGATTGAAATCTTAAAAGTTAAAAATAAATTAAAATAATCAATCCGAGAATGTAAACGCCGGACTCACGTAAACTAGATGCCATGTAGACGCAATCCCCCGTACGATTGTTTTCAAAAAAAAAAAAAGTATTCTATGAACGAAGGTATAGTGCCGGATTCACTTGTTTCATAACTTCTTTTTACTAAAAACTTGTTTGACAAAATCTACTCTAAGAACGTCCGTTCCAAAAAAAGAAAATCGCTCTAGCTAGAGGAACTTAATATAATGTTACCTCAATGCCTTCAATGGTAACATTCTTGGTTACTTCTCCACCGTTGACAGCATTAGTACTACTGTCTCTCAACTCCTTGGGTCGAAATAGACCATTGTATTGTATTGGTATGTACTCGGGCCCTATGTACCTTATAAACATACAAAACAACATGAAACTTTTTAATACATCTTCGACTAAACTGATCTATATATATTAGTAAAGTAATATATATGTATACGGATATAAAGTAGAGTGGGTACTAACTTGTAGAGGGTTTCGACGACATTTTCTTTCTTAGGGCACAAAGCAACGCTCGTTTCAAAGCATCTGAACCACCATGGCGCATTGAGGAATATCTACACGTACACAAAAACATCAAATTAAACGAAGATTAAACAATCAATTACAGTTGTGCTAAAACACTTTAATATATATATAATATATATTATATATATATATACGAGCATAGTGCCCGCGCGATGCAGCGGCGAGAATTTACAACGTACGATATGCCGTGATGACGACAATTTACAAAGTGCTACTCGTATTTGGTGTACTACATGATATCAATGATTGCAAGTTCATACTACAATATGCAATATGTAAAAATGATACAATAACAGTATCATAACTTGGTGTTACTAAGTTTGTATCAAATATCCCATCATTTCTTAAATAATCATTATTCACAATCTCATAGCTTTATCTACTAAAAAAATAAGCAATTTCAACCGAAAAGTTTAAAGTAAGCAAAGTGATAAGAAAATTAACAATATTATCCATACAATCAGAACACAAATATCAGTTACTTGCCATGGTCTATCATATGAATTTGAAAACAGATTGAAGAAAAAAAACGACTTAAAGCTAATTGACATGTTCATAACAAAAAAAACTCACTGAGGCATTTTGTCCAACACCTTTTATGCGATATTGTAACTGTTATTGTGTGGTTTTTCAAACACCTAATAGAACAAATATTACCTAATCAGAAGTCTAGATAAGCATGCTCAACAATAATTGTTCAGAATCGAAATACAATTTGGCCGTCCATTAGGAGACCGGCGCTGGAAAATTGGCCGTCGATAAGTGGAGGTGGAGGTAATGGATGGTGATTGGCTGGAGAAGATTCGGTGGAGGTGATGGATGGTGATTGGCCGGCGAAGATTTGACCGGTAGAGATGATTATGCCGGCGATGGTGATTGGCCGTCGAAAAAGAGACCCGGCGATGGTGATTGGCCGTCGATAAGTGCCGGTGGAGGTGATGAATGGTGATTGGCCGGCGAAGATTGGTGGAGGCGATGATGATGTCGGCGAAGATTTGACCGGCGATTATTCCCGGTGGAGGAGATGGAGGGTAGGGGTTGAGAGAGTTCTGGTGTGTGTGTGTATTGTGTGGTGTGTGTGTGTGTTTTGGTAAGAAGGAGGGGTAGTTTTGGAAGTTTAGATGGGTCTGTTTAAAATGAATAGAAGATGGGTCTGTTTAATAGGTATTATAGATATAGATATAGATATAGATATATTAAAGAGTTTATACTTACAACAAAATCAAAGATTTCTGGATAGTTGTTTCTCAAGAGAGGTAAGATATTGCACAAGAAGCAGAACTCCGGCAGGCCTTGTACATTACAAACAAGAGTAAACGAGTTTATCCCGTTCGGCTTAAAATCCAGCATCGTCCTAATTCCTCTTTCAAGAGCTTGAATTTTCCATCTGATAAATTTTTCCAACTGTTTGTTATCTCTCGGCTTGAACCACTTCTTAAAACTTTTTAATACAAAAATTCCATGATTATTTTCCCACCAAATAGGATGACCTCTTTTATCAACCCCATTGACGTAACTAACCACCCCTTCAACTTTTTTGAAACCTAAATCTTCTTCAAGGATCGAGTCGGCTCCATATTTTTGCCTCCATGAAAGACAGTCACGGAGCATGTTGAAAGCTCGGTCGACATTAAAGTATCTCGCCTTAAGGAACTTCGAAAGAACGACATCAGCTTCCGGGCTTCCGGGGGATGAGAGTGAGATTCCCCACATTGATATTTGTACGTTTTTAAAGGTTTCATTAACCTTTTCTTTGAGGCTTGCGAGTGCTCGCTTTTCGTAATCCATTGATGAGCTATAACTTTCGTTCGTTCAGGTTTAATTTTTTCGATATGGATTTGCAAAAGATATTGAGAGAATATTTATAGTTATTAGCGAGGAAACTTTGTTTACTAAAATACTACTTTCCTTAAATTTTTATATTGAACGAATACAATACAAATCCTTATATATAATATAAAAGTTGAGTCATGAATCAACTCTAAAACTTAAATAATCTCTCTTCATAATTGTTGTTATATTATAAAGAGTTGTATTCATTCAAAAACATGAATTTTGGTGAAAACCAAGAAACAGATCTGAACCATTGGATCAGATCTAATCTAAGGCTACAATCTTTAACAAAAAATAACACGGAGGGGCAAAAAGGTAATTATACACGCACTATATAAACCCAAAAAAACACCCCACTCCTCCTTCACTCCCGTTTTGCTCCGTCGACCAAAACCCTAACCTCCACAAACCACCGCCGGCCGTCATCTCTATTATACTAATATTGTTCATCTCCATCGGTAATCAACGTCAAACACTCACGCCGCCGTCATCTTCATCGTCGTTGCTTCTATTTGTACGATCCGTATGGTTCATCGACGCGAATTTCAACATCAATTAAACTCGCAGCCGTCAATTAAAACACTAACTTTTGATTTCGTTTAGTTAATCAAAAGAGGAAGAAGATATGATAAGCGATGAAGAAATCGAACAAACAACAGGTATGTTAATCTGTATTATAACAAACAGTTAATCTGAAACAAAAGGTGTTTGTATTTGTTTACATTTACAGTTTATAGAATCACAATACTATTTCTTAATCTGAATTAGTAGGTGTTCTATTGCTTAATGACAGTTAGATTTTATGGAATCACGTTATTATTGTTAGGTTTGAATCAAACTGGTTGATAATCAACATGCTTAGAATGTGAAACACAAGGTGTTTGTGTAGCTTAACGTATTCGATGAAAGTAGGATTGTATGGAATCACATTATTATTGCTTGAAAATTGTATTTAATTGCTTAATTCGTGTTTGCTCATGAACAGTTTGATCAAATGCCTGGAGAACCTACATGTCACTAGTGTCGCTTATGTATTCAAGCTGCATATGATTCATTTATACTTTTGCTACAGGTGTCGAAACACATTGTGTTTGTAAAAGAACACCTTGTGTTTAGAAATTGTATGAGTTTTTCGAAACCCAAACACAATGTGTACAACGTATAAAAATACCATGTGTTTAGAAATTGTATGGGTTTTTCGAAACCCAAACACAATGTGTATAATGTACAAAATTGTATGAGTTTTTCGAAACTAAACACACTGTGTATAATCTATAAAAACACCTTGTGTTGAGAAATTGTATGAGTATTTCAAAACCCAAACACATTGTGTTTAGAACATTATGTTTAGAAATTGTATAAATTTTTCGAAACACAAACAAAATGTGTATAATATAAACACAATTTGAGGGGACGGATGTATACGGTACGCTTTAGGGTTTAGGGTTTGAAGTTGTAGGGTTAGCCGCTAACCCTACAACTTCAAACCCTAAACCCTAAAGCTTAATTGTTAATCCGAGGGAAAGCTACATTCTAAAAACCCTGGAAAATCTAAACCCTAAACCCTAAACCCTAAAAACCTAAAAAGGATGAGGTTCCCACTCTAGGGTTTAGGGTTTGAAGCCCGAGGGTAGCCTATCGGCTAACCCTCGACCTTCAAACCCTAAACCCTAGAGCGGGATGTAGTAGGGGGACGGATGTATACGATACGCTTTAGGGTTTAGGTTTTAAGTTGTAGACACTAAACCCTAAAGCTTAATTGCTAATCCGAGGGGAAAGGTACATTCTAAAAACCCTGGAAAATCTAAACCCTAAACCTAACCCTAAACCCTAAAAACCTAAAAAGGATGAGGTTCCCACTCTAGGGTTTAGGGTTTGAAGCCCGAGGGTAGCCTATCGGCTAACCCTCGACCTTCAAACCCTAAAACCTAGAGCGGGATGTAGTAGGGGGACGGATGTATACGGTACGCTTTAGGGTTTAGGGTTTGAAGTTGTAGGGTTAGCCGCTAACCCTACAACTTCAAACCCTAAACCCTAAAGCTTAATTGTTAATCCGAGGGAAAGCTACATTCTAAAAACCCTGGAAAATCTAAACCCTAAACCCTAAACCCTAAACCCTAAACCCTAAACCCTAAACCCTAAACCCTAAACCCTAAACCCTAAACCCTAAACCCTAAATCCTAAACCCTAACCTTCAAACCCTAAACCCTAGAGCGGGATGTAGTAGGGGGACGGATGTATACGGTACGCTTTAGGGTTTAGGGTTTGAAGTTGTAGGGTTAGCCGGCTAACCCTACAACTTCAAACCCTAAACCCTAAAGCTTAATTGATAATCCGAGGGGAAAGATACATTCTAAAAACCCTAGAAAATCTAAACCCTAAATGCTAAACCCTAAAGCTTAATTGTTAATCCGAAGGGAAAGATACATTCTAAAAACCCTATAAAATCTAAACCCTAAATGCTAAACCCTAAACTAAACCCTAAACTAAACCCTAAAGCTTAATTGATAATCCGAGGGGAAAGATACATTCTAAAAACCCTAAATCTAAACCCTAAACCCTAATTGTAATCCGAGGGGAAAGATACATTCTAAAAACCCTGGAAAATCTAAACCCTAAATGCTAAACCCTAAATAAAAACCTAAAAAGGGAGGGTTCCACTATAGGGTTTAGGGTTTGAAGTGTAGGGTTAGCCGGCTAACCCTCGACCTTCAAACCCTAAACCCTAGAGCGGGATGTAGTAGGGGGACGGATGTATACGGTACGCTTTAGGGTTTAGGGTTTGAAGTTGTAGGGTTAGCCGGCTAACCCTACAACTTCAAACCCTAAACCCTAAACCCTAAAGCTTAATTGCTTAATCCGAGGGGAAAGATACATTCTAAAAACCCTAGAAAATCTAAACCCTAAATGCTAAACCCTAAAATGCTAAAGCCTACAGGAGGGGGACGGATGTATACGGTACGCTTTAGGGTTTAGGGTTTGAAGTTGTAGGGTTAGCAGGCTAACCCTACAACTTCAAACCCTAAACCCTAAAGCTTAATTGATAATCCGAGGGGAAAGATACATTCTAAAAACCCTAGAAAATCTAAACCCTAAATGCTAAACCCTAAACCTTAAAGCTTAATTGATAATCCGAGGGGAAAGATACATTCTAAAAACCTAGAAAATCTAAACCCTAAATGCTATACCCTAATGCTAAACCCTAAACAAACCCTAAAGCTTAATTGATAATCCGAGGGGAAAATACATACTTAAAACTCTAAAACTCTAATCCCTAAAGCTTAATTGTTAATCCGAGGGGAAAGATACATTCTAAAAACCCTGGAAAATCTAAACCCTAAATGCTAAACCCTAAAAAGGATGAGGGTTCCCACTCTAGGGTTTAGGGTTTGAAGCCCGAGGGTTAGCCTATCGACCTTCAAACCCTAAACCCTAGAGCGGGATGTAGTAGGGGGACGGATGTATACGGTACGCTTTAGGGTTTAGGGTTTGAAGTTGTAGGGTTAGTCTAACGGCTAACCCTACAACTTCAAACCCTAAACCCTAAAGCTTAATTGCTAATCCGAGGGGAAACATACATTCTAAAAACCCTAGAAAATCTAAACCCTAAAGCTTAATTGCTAATCCGAGGGGAAAGCTACATTCTAAAAACCCTGGAAAATCTAAACCCTAAATGCTAAACCCTAAAATGCTAAAGCCTACAGGAGGGGGACGGATGTATACGGTACGCTTTAGGGTTTAGGGTTTGAAGTTGTAGGGTTAGCCAGGCTAACCCTACAACTTCAAACCCAAACACATTGTGTTTCGGTTTCGAGTATTCATACAATGGCCATACACAAGGTGTTTCTAATCCAAAACACATTGTGTTTCGGTTTCGAGTAGTTCCTACAATGACCATACACAAGATGTTTCTAATCCAAAACACATTGTGTTTCGGTTTCGAGTATTCATACAATGGCCATACACAAGGTGTTTCTAATCCAAAACACATTGTGTTTCGGTTTCGAGTAGTTCCTACAATGACCATACACAAGATGTTTCTAATCCAAAACACATTGTGTTTCGGTTTCGAGTATTCATACAATGGCCATACACAAGGTGTTTCTAATCCAAAACACATTGTGTTTCGGTTTCGAGTATTCATACAATGGCCATACACAAGGTGTTTCTAATCCAAAACACATTGTGTTTCGGTTTCGAGTAGTTCCTACAATGGCCATACACAAGGTGTTTCTAATCCAAAGCACATTGTGTTTCGGTTTCGAGTAATTCCTACAATGACCATACACAAGATGTTTCTAATCCAAAACACATTGTGTTTCGGTTTCGAGTATTCATACAATGGCCATACACAAGGTGTTTCTAATCCAAAACACATTGTGTTTCGGTTTCGAGTAGTTCCTACAATGGCCATACACAAGATGTTTCTAATCCAAAACACATTGTGTTTCGGTTTCGAGTATTCATACAATGGCCATACACAAGGTGTTTCTAATCCAAAACACATTGTGCTTCGGTTTCGAGTAGTTCATACAATGGCCATACACATAGATTGGGTATTAGCAAACCTTGGTTTTCATACAAAAACAATTATATAAACAACATGCAAATATGCAAGACTATGTATTGCTAATGAAGCAGAAGTTGACATATGAAAGAAAAACTTAAAGAAAGTATCCATTACTAGAAAATCCGGAAACAACCAATTTAAAACCATCACATCCAACAAATTTCTAAATCACCGTACTATACAGCTCAACTAAGTATCGGGCTCAAACCGATCAGAAGACCTTATCAAGTAAAAAGGTTCTATCTAGAATGCAAAAGCATTAAACCTTCAAAAAATAATATCACTAGATTTACGTTGGTTCCTATCTTTTTGAGCTTCAATAACAAGGCCTCTCATTTCATCTTTGTCAGAACTACCGATGAAGTCCACTGCTCTTTCCAAATTCATTTTAGAATGCTAGTGTTCATTTCGTAAGACAGAACCTTTGCTGCATATCGATGCCTTAGCCTCCTCAGCTTTACAACTTGTTCACCGGACTCGCTTGGAAGATCACAGATCCAATTTTCATCAGGATGTCCCACATAACATTCCATGTGGCCCCCTTTGCCTCAACAAATACAAATAAGTGAGGGTCTTTCCTCTAATAACTCATAGGCGTCAACCTCTTGAAAATACGCAAGCTCCTTATCATAGTTTTGAGGCGGTGCCCCCTTTGCCTAATCCAAATAAGTCACAGTGAAACGAAAAAACATAAACTAAAGAACACCATTATTGGAAGCAGAATGATATACGTACTCTAGCAAGCGGAGGTTTGTTTTTTCTTATCCATTTCTCCTTCTCAGGTCCATAATTAACAAACGCATCAACTGTAATACTTGTCCGCCCTCTGCAAAACATAGATTAAAGGTTAAAACTTCCGTAATTTTATATACATTGATTGGTTCATAAAGTTCAGTAAAAAAAAAGAGAAAAAAACCTGGTGAAAAGGGAACGGTTCCAACTAATACGTTTCCCTGGAGCCAAACTAACCCGATTCTTTTGACTAGCGCTCGCCTCCTTCCTGCATACGCCTCAAAAAGTACTTAAACACAAAGTGACACCATATAAACAGAAACATACGAAGGTAAATACGCTAAAAAGTTATCGCACTCTTACAAAATATTCAACTGAGTTACTTTAATTTACTAACTTATACCAAACAAAGTCACTCAATTACGCGAAAATGATAATATTAACGTCTTTCTGAAGGTAATACTCAGTAATCAACTGACCCAACGAACAAACATCCAATTCAGTAGTTAGATTGCTTATTGTAGTATCAATCATCATACCTTTGGCTATGGCCACAACTTCCATGTCTCCTCTTGTTATAGCTTTTATTTCTATATGGATTACAACCTTCATTGTAATCCATTGCTTTCAAAACTAGTTACCAATTTAGCCAACTGGAATTGAAGACTTGATAGCATAACTAGAACAGATGCTAAAAACTGAAAGGATGCTTGTTATTCAAATATGTGATAGATATATTATGCAATGTAAGATGGAACACCAATCTGCCAAAATATGCAGTTAAAATCTGGAAAATAGGACAAAATACTCGATGAATCCAAACTGTTTTCTAGCAAGGTATGTTGGATTCTGGGTATTAGCTCAAAAGCTTCTGCAGCAAATATCAACGTCCTAATTTGATGCTTCCGCCAATTTCTGCCACCCAAACAATGTAAGTTGATTAAATTAATTTACTTGAGAATGAAACATACTCTTACATCAGATAATGGGGTTAAATTTGCAAAATCCCTAAGGAAACTCTATATATCTGAATGACTAATGCTGCCATTTGAGCTAATTCCCACAAATGGACAAATAAAAGGAAACACATGATATCTTTTGCCACTTCTTAAAGTTGTAATGATACTTTGTAGACAAAGACATGTACTAAAACATAAAGCCTCACTGATGTAAATTTATCAAAATAGTTGTGTTTCATGAATGACATTTCTTTCATGTTCGACACATTTCAGTAGAAAGTTACGCAAAGGCTAATGGATACTAAATAAAAAAAACCCAAGATGACAAGTCATTAGAGCTATCACATTAAATTTTTAATTAAAAACAAACTGAATAAAAGCCAAATAGATAAAAGAAAATTAATTAAACAAACAGATGTATTCAAGCAACTGGATTGTACCTCATCTTTCTTGCCTCCTGAGAACGTCTTGTATCCACCAAAGAATGCTAACCCCCAACCAGTCAGAGAAATGATTACAAACTGCAAAACACAAGTTTATATAATCACTGCGATAAGTAAATAACATTTAAACTGTTCTCATTTTTCAGAGCATGTATATAAAAAAACAATGTACTTGAAAACTATGAGATTATTTCCAAATAATGTACTTGAAATCATAACTCTAACATTGTAACGTTAGATTTACTCTGTTTTCGAAGTTAATTAAAGTGTAAAATACCTTTAGTGGTGCTAAGCATGTGAAAACATCTTACCTTTACATAATCGTGTATTCAGTAGAAGACACAGACAAAACACATCTATTCAGAATGCAACCACACGAAAAACAGAATACTACTTGACTTTGAAACTCTATCTAACAAATGATAGAACTTTAATCACTGCCTTAGTAACTAGTGTCATTTCATAAAACAGAGTGGATCAACCACATTAAGCCCCACACTAAAGACTGAAAAACACATAATGTTACACTTAATGTTTGGAGAATCAAAAAACACAGCGTGTATGGGTGAAAACACAAAGAGATTCAACAAAAACATAGCCACTTGGAACAAATTAGATACAGATTATACATATACATACAGTTAACAACACACATATACAGATTATACTTCCAGTCAACAAAAACTAAATGACGTCAGCATTATAATTAAAAATGCAGAAAAATAACCTAAAAAAATTAGATCTAAATTAAAAAAATAAAAAGTAAAATAGTAAGAGATTATACTTGATTCAGCAGAAGATTTGATAGAGATAACTTCCGGTTTAACCTTAATCGATCGTTTTTTATGAGGCATAGAAATTTCCGATACTATCACCATTTTTACACGTGAAAAGAAACGGCGGCCGGAGATTAGAATCGATTAAACATTATTAATCGCGAATTCGGCCGGATAATAGACGGCGGTCGGAGGAAAAAAGAAGGCCGGAGAAGAAAGGGAGGGAGGAGAGGACAGAGAGCGAGAGAGAGAGAAATAGGGTTAGATAATTTTGGGATCTGAAAGAATGAGAAACAGTAATGTGTTTGGGGGTTTTGTTTACGGGGTGAAAAGACGGATATACCCCTCCGTGTTAAAATTGTATGTATGGAGCAACTTTTAATCTGGGCCGTAGATCTTGGTTGATGGATGGTCAGGATGTGTTTTCTGGTTTTCACCAAAAAAAGAGTTTGTATTTGATCTTTTCACTAGTTTACAAATGTATATAGCATGGGTATTAAATTCTTCATTTGTTATGTGGTTTATTAGTGATATGTGCATTATTGGAAGAGTAGTAATTGATTATATTGATAATGATTAGGAAGCTAAAAGGGTGGAATGTGAAAGAGATATTGGAAGAGTAGTAATTGATTATATTGATGATGATTAGGAAGTTGAAAGGGTGGAATGTGAAAGAGATATTGGAAGAGTAGTAATTGATTATATTGATGATGATTAGGAAGTTGAAAGGGTGGAATGTGAAAGAGACTAAGTGATGTATATGTATATGTAAATAAACGTGAGGTTTGTGATAAATAGATAGATGTTTAATGAGAGTTTATTGAGTTGGGGTTATAGAATTTGTTTGGTTCCTGATGAGGGTCTATATATATGAGGATTTAGTTTTCCCACTTTGCATTCCTCCCTCCTGAAAGCATTTAGTTTTCGTAAGTCTCTCTAAAGCCAAAAAAATACCTGTTATGGCCACCATACATGCGACAATTCCAGCTTTAGTACAAAATTGAAAGTGTTATAATCTTACGAAAATCCATTCCGTCATGCAGTTGTATCAAGATGGGTGGGTTGGTCAACGAGTCAAAATGGGTTTGGGTTCATCTTTAGTATGTGTCAGAATGGACCTCATCAAGTTTACCCGCAAAGAAAGTTGCCTGTTTATAATATAAAATGTGTTAATTGTGATGACAATTAAGTATTAATTCACAATGTGCCTTTTCCATATTCTTTTGTGAGGATTACAACATATACTCTATTATTGTGCAAGTTGTTAACATGAAATGGTATTTGTATTCGTGTGTTGTAGAAAGAGCTTGGTTCCTTGCAAAAAGATACAAGTGTGAAAGATGAAGTGGGTCCTGCAAATGCAGGTAAACATCCTCATGTGCTGTTTCCAGAAAACCGACATAAAGAAAAGCTCATTTTCCACTCCCAGAAGGCTATCTTCAGATAGAATTAGAAAAGCCAAATACAATAGCAAGTTTCTATCGGGAAAAAAAAATAAACAAAAGATAGTCCAGTAATTAAGCAACATACTCCTGCTCATTTAGTGCGCTGATGATTAACGAATTAGTGTTTTAGTTTCATTATCTTTTTGGCATCTTTTATTCAAAGCACACAGTGTTACTCATGCTTATGCTTTTTTATTTACATAAACAGTCATAAGACTAAAGCAAGTAAGCAACCAATTTCTTATAAACAGTAATAGTACGATAACTTGAAAGTTGGACGTGTTGATGACATTCAGAATTTAGAAAATATGGGAAGATGTACATGTTGGATAAAAGACCAGAATTGGTTAATGAACAAGGGTCAATTTTAATGCATTGCAAATTAACAAGGGTCGGGTTTAGTTGACCACTATACCATATTATACTCATTAAAGAATTTAAAATATATATCCTATTATATATTTAAGGTATTATTTGGGCTTTTGTAAAGATCCTATTGTATATACACAGTTTCATTTATGTTTTTGTAAAATTAAAGATGAACAACCAATCAGATTACCTATTACTATGCCAAGACTGTTGAGGACTACATTGCTTTCAAAATATTAGTCAAGCACTGCAGGGAACAACAACGGTTGTGGACTACAAGAGTAGATACTATAGAACATGGACATAATTATATACTTTATTATTGTGCAAGTTGTTAACATGAAATGGTATTTGTATTCGTGTGTTGTAGAAAGAGCTTGGTTCCTTGCAAAAAGATACAAGTGTGAAAGATGAAGTGGGTCCTGCAAATGCAGGTAAACATCCTCATGTGCTGTTTCCAGAAAACCGACATAAAGAAAAGCTCATTTTCCACTCCCAGAAGGCTATCTTCAGATAGAATTAGAAAAGCCAAATACAATAGCAAGTTTCTATCGGGAAAAAAAAATAAACAAAAGATAGTCCAGTAATTAAGCAACATACTCCTGCTCATTTAGTGCGCTGATGATTAACGAATTAGTGTTTTAGTTTCATTATCTTTTTGGCATCTTTTATTCAAAGCACACAGTGTTACTCATGCTTATGCTTTTTTATTTACATAAACAGTCATAAGACTAAAGCAAGTAAGCAACCAATTTCTTATAAACAGTAATAGTACGATAACTTGAAAGTTGGACGTGTTGATGACATTCAGAATTTAGAAAATATGGGAAGATGTACATGTTGGATAAAAGACCAGAATTGGTTAATGAACAAGGGTCAACTTTAAGTGCATTGCAAATTAACAAGGGTCGGGTTTAGTTGACCACTATACCATATTATACTCATTAAAGAATTTAAAATATATATCCTATTATATATTTAAGGTATTATTTGGGCTTTTGTAAAGATCCTATTGTATATACACAGTTTCATTTATGTTTTTGTAAAATTAAAGATGAACAACCAATCAGATTACCTATTACTATGCCAAGACTGTTGAGGACTACATTGCTTTCAAAATATTAGTCAAGCACTGCAGGGAACAACAACGGTTGTGGACTATAAGAGCAGATACTATAGAACATGGACATAATTATATACTTAATTAGAATTCGAATTATCTTAGATTGTTCATATCATTTGGGTATTTGTAAAGTTTGAAAAAAACGATCATCCTAATAGTTATCTAATGCGTCTACAACGCGCATACAAATAATAAATGTAACTATTGTCGAATATTAATCCGTCTGAATCAAATTAATTAATTGCAAGGTATAATTTTTTATGGTTTCAATTTAACATTTTCTTTTATTTTAATATAGATATAATATTGTAAAACAAGTATTAAAGTAAAACAAATAAGACAAGATCTTGACCATTAGATCATGGTAAAATTGATGCACGGAGATTCACGAAGTATAAGTATATATATTGATGCACAATGATTTTTATAATGCACGGTGATTTTTAGTGAAAGATAATCTATTGTTTTATTTGTTTTACTTTAATACTTGTTTTATTTTACATAAAACCTATATAAATATATATTAAATAGAAACTATATTTAGATATCTTATTTTTTTTTAACAGCGAGTTAGTAGTTAGCGGTTGGTATTTGAGACACCACATTGACATCGAATTGGGCAGTATGCGGTGTTCGAACCACGCATGCCTGGGATGAAACCCAGAACTCTCAAAAAATAACCCTAATAATCCACTCCTACAAATGTAGGAAGTGAGATTCGAACCCAGGTGGATTTTCCAAAGGTCTAAATCTTTACCGATATCTTTAATTTGTTATATATAGTGGTTATGATCTTTTACTATCTGATATGACTCATTTTATACATATTCCTCACATTATTTTAGGCCATTTATGGTATATTTTATAGACATTCGTACCTTTATTTTGTTGCTTTATGGTATGTGTTAGTGGTTCCAGGATTATAGCATGCGAGATGGATTAAAATGGCCAAAAACGACTTAAGGAAGAATGAAATGGTGTTCGTGGAAGTTACGGGTGAAAGACATGTCGAAAAAGGATGTTAAAATAAAGAATTCATGAGTTTCAAAGCTTAATTCCCGTTAAACAAACCTTAACTTCCGTTAAGAGGAAGGTGGGATTACAAGCTTTCGCTAACTGGCGTTAGGAGCAGACTAACGGCCGTTAGTCACTGAAGGACTGATGGTGCAACAAAATTCTGATGGGCGTTAATCTGAAGGACTAAAGTTGAAAAAACTGGACAGTTAGCCCGTGTAACGGCCGTTAGCCATCTTTAACGGTCGTTAGATGCTGAATTGATATATATAGTTTCTTTTATTGCTTATGGACGCATCTTAGTCACTTTTTACCACTTAAAAACCCTAGAAACGCGAAGAACGGATTTAATGCTTAGTTGTTTGAGTAGAAATTATTCGCGAGAGCGATAACTATACTTTTTGCAATTAAAGATTTAAGTATAACGAGAGTTCATCTTAATTATCTATTAAGTTGTTTCAACATTGTGAGTGACATTGTGACATTCCAATTGACATGTGAGCTATTCCAAGTGGGTGTGCTTTTTATATTCTTGTTTACAACAAAACTCTTTTCGATTAATTCCTCGGAATTACTAACTTCATTTCATTTCTGCAAACTAACCTTCAAAAGCAACGTGACAATACGGTCACAAACCCCCTTTTTACTTGAATTGCATTATTTGAACAACTGCTTTAACGATAGTCCTTGTGATCGACCTCGGATTTACCAAATTATCTATACTGCATACGAACGGGTCCACTGCCCGCAAGTGTGTAGTAGTCAGTAGTTAGGTGAGTTCTTGTTTATAAATTTAAGACTCGATTTCACACATCAAGTTTTTGGCGCCGCTGCCGGGGACTTTAGTTTTAGTAGTTGTTTGATTTTGTAGTTCGACCCTTTCTCACATTTACTTGTGAGGAAGTTAATTGCTTTCTTAGATTAGCGTAATTTAGGTTAATTTTTTTTTATTTATTTAGTTTAGTCCATTTTATTATTTAGTTTTTGTTTTCCATCTGTGCTTTTCACGGGTTGTGCTAGTGTCTGTTTTGCAGTATTAGCGTCACCAATGGCCGATCAAGACTATGAGTTGGAGGTGGAATATCCGGACGAGATTCGGTACTTTAAGCAATTACTCAACGAAACTTGGTATGAAGCATGGTTAAGGATTAGAGAAGTAGTCGATAAGTTAGGCACGAACAACATTTTCGTTTGTGAACTTGTTACGTTTTATTTGCGTGGGCTAGATGACGAAACCTACGAAATTCTAAGCGAGGAATTCTTAGGGATGAATACGGACGGAGTATTTGATTATTTGGAAGAATTTGTTCAATCGGAGGAATTGGTGTATCTGCCCAAAAATAATGCAATGTGGCAAGAAGTGTATGAGACTTCTAAAGAGAACGAAACAATGGAAGCTTATGATCACTTGGAAAATGAATCACAAACCCAACCTCCTGAAAGCCAAAAATATCCAGAGATACAGGATTCCGTTCAAATCCTGAACACTGATGCAATGGAGGAACCATATGTGTCTCTTTCGCAATCTGACTCGGGTAACATGATGATGGAAGAATTGAAAGAAGAGTTCATGGAACCGGGTGATGGTGTGAGTAAGATAGTGGCACAAGAGCTAGAATCATGTCCAGAACTTTTCATTGGAGTTGACTCGAAAGAAAATGATTATCAGTTAACTCATTCGGAACCAAATGAACTACCACTTATTAGCAATGAGCCAGTGATTGAAGTTGTTGATGTGGAGTTTAGTTCCTCCTTTCTTGGTAAGGTATGTGATGTTTCTTGTGATGATACAAATGTTGCTAACTATATCTTGCAGGAATTAGAGGATAAATTAGAAATCGCCTTGGATGAAGAGGATGAAATTGGTCCGGCAAAGACGATTAAGCTTGTGCCCACCATAATGGATGTATTACCCACCGTTCAAGCATGTATTAAATTGGTGAGCAAAAAGAGGAAGCTAGAGGAAGCATCGACTACTTTCCTCATTGATAAGTGCTTAATTGTCTCTAAAAAGAGATGTGTTTACACTTCAGGTAATCCAGTATTGTTTGAGAATAACAAATGGCGGTGGGTGAAATCATAGATTTAAAAATAGATGTGATAGATCATGTGAATGTAGATTTTGAAAAGGTGGATTTTAAGAAACGGGTAATGAGAAAAGTTAAGTTCACAAGTTTTTCACCTTACTCATGTAGGCCACCAGACTTTTTATGTCTAGGTGATGTTAACAATTGGATTCTTACAAAGGTGAAAGGTAATTGTTTTTCACCGTTTAAGGGTAAACCGCCCAACACTTTAAGTGTGGGGGCGTCAGAGACCCCACCATGGTAATTCTTCAGGGTAGGAGTCTAGCTAATGACTCGTAAATAACTTAAGCGCTTCTCGGGAGGCAACCCGTGTCTTTTATTTTGTTATTTAAATTTTAATTTTGCATTTTTCCTTTTTGTTTGTGTTTTTGAATAAACTCTTTGATGATGGTTGTGGTTATGCTATTTAATTGGTATTACTGTTATGCGTTAATATGTTTGTTCATGCTTGATAGCAAGTTGGTTGTCATATGCATATGTTGGCAGTAAGTTCAGCGACATATTTTATTGGCATCATTCAAGCATGGAACACCCGTCATACCCGGCAAGTTTTTCTTGTTCTTGATTTTGCTTTTTGTTTACTTTCCCCTATTTCCCATAGTTTGCCTTAGTTCATTGGACATTTAGGGCATTGTCCAACTCAAGTGTAGGGGGTGGTAAATAGGAAAAAGTTGGGTATTTTAGAGAAAATTTTAAACTTTTGCATGCTTGTCCTTGTAGTTAATTGCTTTTGTCACCTAATTATAGATATTAATGAGCAATTTGACTACACCCTTGGTACAAAATTTAATTGGTGGAATGTGTCTTGATTGATTAATTAGGCAATCCCTTCTGGATTAATAACATGACTAGCACGCTTATAGCACCAAAACACCAAATATGTGAGATTCTTGATCATTTATAGATATGCTAGGTGTTTACGGATTTGGATTGATTGGCCTTGTAAATTTGTCCCTCTCATAAGCTTTTGAATTTATTCAAGAGTAAGGGTTTGACTTAGAACTTTGAACTATGATGTGCAAGTTTGAGGTTAGTTTTTCCATTTTCAGGTTACTTTCATTTGCTATGAGTGTGCCGGTGATAGCGTTGATTCTAGAACTTGTCCTGGTTGATCATTTCGAGACCGCAGTGAGATCACTTCGGTGATATAGGATAACTAGAAGACGAAGAGGCAAATTTAGGATTAAACTCTTTGTTCTTTTTATGTTCATCCCTTGTTTTGCAAACATTTGTTATGTGATGTTTTGTTAATGTGCTTAGTAGCTAACTACACTGGTTAGTGAATCTCCTGTGAAACCCATTTGTTGCACTCATTTTTAGTGCAAGAAACATTAGGAAACATGTTGTCATTAGCCTTTTCTTTGTTATTAAATCCACCTTAAAAATACACCTTTTCTAGCCATACAGATAGTCGAAGTCCTGGTGGGTCATTGGTTGCCTATGCTAGTGGATGGTTTGGGTTGTCTTATTGTATCGGGTTGGGATATTCTCGGTTACCGAGAATAGATTGATTTCGTCATGAGTTTTGGATCAAGTCTGGATTGTTCGTCTTAGCATGTTATTGCATGATTTGTCACTGTTTCAATATTACTTAGAGAATACCAATTAGTCAGAGTAAAAGTAGCTCACAAAAAAATAAAAGAATTGAAAAACAGAAGAAAAAAAAATTTTAAAAAAAAAGAGCTTGGGCTGTCAGTTGGTATTTCTCACTTTTGGTCAAATCATTTTATTAGTTGGTTCATCAATTACACCAACAAATGCTTCATGGTTTCTACAATTAATCTAGTTGAGTTGGTACATCTTTATAAACCAACAAAAGGATCTTGTAATGCTATATTTTTCAGTTATCATATTTGGGTTGGCACATTCGTTAAAGCCAACATGGTTAGTCTTGGTTGATTGAGTTGTTTGAATGCCATACACCACAATGGTGTCGGATTTTAATCGTTCTATTGGGGTATTGTCGGGACAACTTCTCGGGTTTTGGACCGTTGACAACTGATGACATGGGTTCTATGGATTATACTATTATGTGAAAACTTTGTTTATTGTTGTGTTATTTCTTTTTAACACCAATTGCTATCCCAAATTTCCATATCCTTTTAATTACCCTGTTTAGCCTTCAGAGTTCATTACAACCCTTAAAAGTCCTATTCTGATGGTTATCCTGGTGCTTACGCCATGACGGTGCAGAAATGATTCTGGTACAAGCCTATGGTAAAAGATTATGCATCATGACTAGGCCTTGAGTGATTATTCAGATATTCAACCCCAATAGTAAGTTAGTTGGAGTAGGATAGATGAGATATCATTGATTCGTTTGTTCAGTGCTTAGTCGTGTTATTGAGGCTTGTGTATCAGTCAAGTATTGTCAAACATTCCAGTTTTCATTTAAGATTAAAACTGCTTAACCATCTCTTTTCATTTTCATGTATGGTTTAGCTTCTTTTTGATTACTGACATGTTATTTCCATGTATGTGCCAAGGTAATTAAGATTTTGAAGTTTGGATATGCTTGAGGACAAGCAAAGCTTAAGTGTGGGGGGATTTGATGTGACTCATTTTATACATATTCCTCACATTATTTTAGGCCATTTATGCTATATTTTATAGACATTCGTACCTTTATTTTGTTGCTTTATGGTATGTGTTAGTGGTTCCAGGATTATAGCATGCGAGATGGATTAAAATGGCCAAAAACGACTTAAGGAAGAATGAAATGGTGTTCGTGGAAGTTACGGGTGAAAGACATGTCGAAAAAGGATGTTAAAATAAAGAATTCATGAGTTTCAGAGCTTAACTCCCGTTAAACAAACCTTAACTGCCGTTCGGAGGAAGGTGGGATTACAAGCTTTCGCTAACTGGCGTTAGGAGCAGACTAACGGCCGTTAGTCACTGAAGGACTGATGGTGCAACAAAATTCTGACGGGCGTTAGTCTGAAGGACTAAAGTTGCAAAAACTGGACAGTTAGCCCGTGTAACGGCCGTTAGCCATCTTTAACGGTCGTTAGATGCTGAATTGATATATATAGTTTCTTTTATTGCTTATGGACGCATCTTAGTCACTTTTTACCACTTAAAAACCCTAGAAACGCGAAGAACGGATTTGAAGCTTTTGTAGGTCGATTTCCTATCTTCCATTTGTTCAAGAATATCAATTTTTATTCAAGGATTCATTATTGCTTTCCGAATTCATCAAGATTATCGGTACAATATGATTTCTTTTAATATTATTTGTGTTTTCTTGGTTACTATGAGTGGCTAAATCTTATTTGCACCCACTTGGTTATGTAAACATGTCGTAGGATTGTTATTTTGTTATTCATAATTGTTGAACAAGGTTTTATGTTTAATCGAAGATCCATATTTAATTGAGTTTTCCATACTGTTTTTAATCTTATATTGATTGATTAGTAATTGCTTATAGAAGTTCGAGAGAAATCTGTTTGATTGTTAACTAATTAATGAAATGATTAATCGGTCTTTAATTAATCTAAATTCGTTGGAGTTCGAGAGAAACTAGCGTTAGGGATTTGAAGCAGTTAAACTCATTTGAATGTGTTAATCGTTTATGATAGAGAGCTCTAATTAGGCGATTAATAAGCAGTTCGAGAGAAAGCTTTTTGAGATTAAATCGTAAAACCAACTTAGAACTTAATGCTTAGTTGTTTGAGTAGAAATTATTCGCGAGAGCGATAACTATACTTTTTGCAATTAAAGATTTAAGTATAACGAGAGTTCATCTTAATTATCTATTAAGTTGTTCAACATTGTGAGTGACATTGTGACATTCCAATTGACATGTGAGCTATTCCAAGTGGGTGTGCTTTTTATATTCTTGTTTACAACAAAACTCTTTTCGATTAATTCCTCGGAATTACTAACTTCATTTCATTTCTGCAAACTAACCTTCAAAAGCAACGTGACAATACGGTCACAAACCCCCTTTTTACTTGAATTGCATTATTTGAACAACTGCTTTAACCATAGTCCTTGTGATCGACCTCGGATTTACCAAATTATCTATACTGCATACGAACGGGTCCACTGCCCGCAAGTGTGTAGTAGTCAGTAATTAGGTGAGTTCTTGTTTATAAATTTAAGACTCGATTTCACACATCACTATCTAAACTAGATTTTAAGCTCGTGTCTAATACACGAGACTTACGACGTTATCAATATTAACATGCTTAAAATTAGTTTACTACATTTGTTATAAAAATTTGATCTATAAATTAAAACGTTAAGTTTTATACTGAAATAATTTTCAAAAATATGTTTATCGAAGTTGTTTACTGCGACATGCTTAGCGATATTTAAAAATATACAAAATCATAATATGTCCATCAAAGTTGTAGATTGTGACATACTTAGCGATATTTAAATATTTAAAAATCATAATCGGTCATTATCACTTTATTTGTTTTATTGTTACACATGGTGTATTACATTCTTATTTTACACTATTAGAAATAAAATATTAAAACATATCTAAATATTTCAATTAAAATATGACAATGTTATATGTGTTTTCTATAAAGATTATATTTTTACATGCTTTATTTTTCGTATATGTGTCATGACAATAACATATATTAGTATATCATAATATTATTATTCTTATTGGATGTATATTAACTATTATTTTTTATTTATTATATTTAATTATTGGTTAAAAAAATATAAATTTGTAATGGAAAACAAAAAGTGTAAATTAAAGTTAAAATTGAAACAAAGTCAATTTTAGGAAATCAAGAGATGTGATTGGTTGATAAATTATTAGAACAACTATTTTGTAGTATATTAAAAGAAGATAACCTTTATTATTATAATTATAAACTAGATTATACCCGTCCGATAGACGGGACACTATAAATATTACGTAAATACTAATTACTTACAAATGTTATTTTATCGAATGATAAATCAAATCATATGAAAAACCACGTAAATATAATAAAAGATAATATGATTTAACACTCTAAAGTATTATTTAACCATAAACTTTACAATAAGACAATGTAAGTACAATAAATTATTTTAAAAAAACTTGTTTTGTCAGCTTTAAACCAAATCTCTATATATGAAGCCTAACAAACATGCCTAGATATAAAGTATATTTCTTACATAATCCAATAAATTGCAATTAAGATAAATAGAGATTTTAAATAACCATTATCGTTAATCTAGTTTAAATCGATCCATGAACATCTGCAATTTCATATATATAATTAATAAAAATTATTCAGAAGCACATAAAGTTAATCCTTTTGTAACTAAAGCTACGTTTTTGATAAGGTTTAAATGAAATTGATGGAAATCTAAATTGAAAAATCTTTAGAAATGAATATATAGCTGAAAAATGGGAAGGTTGATAACTAATAAGAACACATCGACTTTAATGGAGTTATCTTTAATCATTAATTTAAGGGCTAATTACTTGAAAAGTCTCTCAACTTGTCACTGAAACTTTTTCTGGGACTCCAACAAAAAAAAGTTATATTTGAAGATATGAAAACAGCTAAAATTAATATAATAGGACCATGACCACTTTTTGCTGACGTATACAGTAGCTACCCGGTTTTATCTTTAGTTTTAATACATCATTTGCCACCTCCCTTTCCATGTGTATTATATACTTAAATATATATGTATTGGCCCTATATGTATCTGAACTCCATTTCTCATCCATCAAAACCCAACAAACTATTTATCTTTTTCTTCTGAAATACTATCCCCTTCGGTAAAATGTATTTTGTTAAATCAAAAATATAATATGTTACAATAAGAATATATATTTGATCAATAAATGATCATATAACCTTGATTTGATCAATAAATGATCATATAACCTTGATTTGATCAATAAATGATCGTCATAACCTTGATTTGATCAATAAATGATCATACAACCTTGATTGGATCAATAAATGATCACATAACCTTGATTTGATCAATAAATGATCATATAACCTTGATTTGATCAATAAATGATCATATAACCTTGATTTGATCAATAAATGATCATATAACCTTGATTTGATCAATAAATGATCATATAACCTTGATTTGATCAATAAATGATCATATAACCTCGATTCAATAAATGATCGTATAACCTTGATTGGATCAATAAATGATCACATAACCTTGATTCGATCAATAAATGATCATATAACCTTGATTTGATCAATAAATGATCATATAACCTTGATTTGATCAATAAATGATCATATAACCTTGATTTGATCAATAAATGATCATATAACCTTGATTTGATCAATAAATGATCATATAACCTTGATTTGATCAATAAATGATCATATAACCTTGATTTGATCAATAAATGATCATATAACCTTGATTTGATCAATAAATGATCATATAACCTTGATTTGATCAATAAATGATCATATAACCTTGATTGGATCAATAAATGATCTCATAACCTTGATTTGATCAATAAATGATCATATAACCTTGATACGAACATACAACCTTGATTGGATCAATAAATGATCGCATAACCTTGATTTGATCAATAAATGATCATATAACCTTGATTCGATCAATAAATGATCACATAACCTTGACTTGATCAATAAATGATCATATAACCTTGATTTGATCAATAAATGATCATATAACCTCGATTGGATCAATAAATGATCTCATAACCTTGATTTGATCAATAAATGATCAAATAACCTTGATGACAATAAATGACCATAACCTTGATTTGATCAATAAATGATCTCATAACCTTGATTTGATCAATAAATGATCATATAACCTTGATTGATCAATAAACGACATATAACCTCGATTCGATCAATAAATGATCATATAACCTTGATTTGATCAATAAATGATCATATAACCTTGATTTGATCAATAAATGATCATATAACCTCGATTCAATTATAACACAATCATATAACCTTGATTTGATCAATAAATGATCTCATAACCTTGATTTGATCAATAAATGATCATATAACCTTGATTTGATCAATAAATGATCATATAACCTTGATACGAACATAAAATGAACCTATAACCTTGATTGGATCAATAAATGATCTCATAACCTTGATTTGATCAATAAATGATCATATAACCTTGATACGAACATCAAACAAACATACAACCTTGATTGGATCAATAAATGATCTCATAACCTTGATTTGATCAATAAATGATCATATAACCTTGATACGAACATCAAACAAACATACAACCTTGATTGGATCAATAAATGATCTCATAACCTTGATTTGATCAATAAATGATCATATAACCTTGATTTGATCAATAAATGATCATATAACCTTGATTTGATCAATAAATGATCGTATAACCTTGATTGGATCAATAAATGATCACATAACCTTGATTTGATCAATAAATGATCATATAACCTTGATTTGATCAACAAATGATCATATAACCTTGATTTGATCAATAAATGATCGTATAACCTCGGTTTGATCAATAAATGATCGTATAACCTCGATTTGATCAATAAATGATCACAAAACCTTGATTTGATCAATAAATGATCATATAACCTTGATTTGATCAATAAATGATCTCATAACCTTGATTTGATCAATAAATGATCATAACCTTGATTTGATCAATAAATGATCATATAACCTTGATTGGATCAATAAATGATCTCATAACCTTGATTTGATCAATAAATGATCAAATAACCTTGATACAAAATGACATAACCTTGATTTGATCAATAAATGATCGTATAACCTTGATTTGATCAATAAATGATCATATAACCTTGATTTGATCAATAAATGATCTCATAACCTTGATTTGATCAATAAATGATCATATAACCTTGATCGAACATAACATATTCATACGTTCAACGTTTTACAACAACGATTCATACAATATTCATACATTAATGGATATGTAAATAATGACGTTCGTAATTCGATCATATCATGATCATAAATTCATAATCCGAACATAACACGATCACATAACCTTGATTCAATTATAACACAATCATATAACCTTGATTCGAACATAACATATTAATATAACCTTGATTTGATCAATAAATGATCATATAACCTTGATTTGATCAATAAATGATCATATAACCTTGATACGAACATAAAATGAACCTATAACCTTGATTGGATCAATAAATGATCACATAACTTTGATTTGATCAATAAATGATCATATAACTTTGATACGAACATAAAACGAACACACAACCTTGATTGGATCAATAAATGATCTCATAACCTTGATTTGATCAATAAATGATCATATAACCTTGATACGAACATCAAACAAACATACAACCTTGATTGGATCAATAAATGATCTCATAACCTTGATTTGATCAATAAATGATCACATAACCTTGATTTGATCAATAAATGATCATATAACCTTGATACGAACATAAAACGAACACACAACCTTGATTGGATCAATAAATGATCTCATAACCTTGATTTGATCAATAAATGATCATATAACAACATGTTCACATTTAACAAGGAGTACACTTTCCAATTTATCTAAATCACCAAATGGACCTAGGTTTCCGATATGCCCTCTAGGTATTGGCAGGGTTTGTATACAGGTGATACCATCGGCTTTCCCTCCACCCGACCAACACCCATTAAGCATACCAAAAACCTACCTAACTCTAATCATATACACACATCAATATCATATTTCACATCAAAGATCATTCTAGTATAGGCTACAACAATCTTATACGTTCAACTATATCCAAATCGTTATCAATCACGTTACATGTCTACCTATGACATGTTCTAGCACAAAAACGTATGCACATAGGGTTAACATAAGCTAAATCCACGACATAACACATAAACACATAGCGAGTATCTTTCCACCCCCAAAGCATACAACATATAGTAAGGGCTACGAAACTCACCTGACGCGAGCAATACAATCCACGAATGCACACATGAGCTTTACACACGTTTCACGCATCAATCGTATCCAAACCTAGGACAGTTGAACATGATTTATAAGATTTATATCCCTTTACACTTAACTAATTAGTTGTCAATCCTAGGTGTTCATTTCCAAAGACACAACATGCCTATCAAGCCTCATTTGAACGTATGAAAGAGTTTTAGTTTGAAAATGAGTTGTGGTTCGACACCAAAACTTGACAAATGAATCAAAGTGTTCCAATGAAAGTTGTGACAAGTTTGTTGACCTTTATTTGATGTTATAAGACTAGTATATAAGTATCGGATCATGAAAAAGTCAACCAACAACCGAACAAAAACTTGGGTGCGAAACAGACTCGGACGGCCTTTGCTGATACGGACGGTCGCTGGCAATGGTCGTCCTCCCTACAAGAGCCGTCCCTGGTCTGTTCGTCTAAAACATCCACTTTTCTCCCAAACGACCTATCTAAACTCAACGTCAAAGATTCAAACTTTACCACAACTCACTACAAGTATATTTAAGGATAATAAACACTCTAATTTCACCAAACCATTCCCGGAATCAAAAACCCTCTTTTGAAACCCTAATGTAGCTGCAAAGCTCAAGAACACCATCTTTGACCAAAAATCTTGTAACAAACTAGAAATCTAACACTTGTAACAACTTAAACAAGTAATTTGAAGATGAAAAACATTTACCCAACTTCCTTGAACTCCCAAATTCGGATTTGAAGACTAGGAGATGAAGAACACCCTTGATACAATAAAAACCTTGAACCCTTAGAACCCATAGTTATTATTATACTAGTTATCAACACTTTTTGTTTATCAAAAGATGATAAATCCGAAAATTATAAGATGAATTAAGAAGATGATGATGATAAAGTTTTCTTGAAATATTAGAGAGAAAGAGTGTGTGTTGTGAGGAAGAGATAAGAGATAATGAGAGGAGAAAAGAAAGGGTGGGAGGTTTTGTTCCCCACTAGCACTCACACATCATCTTCCGGCTTCTCCCGAGATACGATTCGTTTGGTTAAGACTTTTGACCCGAGACTCCATCAAATATTTTGTTGACACAATGTTATGTATTTTTAAATTACCTTTCTAATGACTATTTACACGCCTACTTTTTCTTCACAATAATCACTTATCCAAGTTTGACTTATTTCAAAATTTCTAGCCTCATAACATTGACCGACCCAAACGGCGGGTGTTACACTTCCCTTATACCATATCAGAAGCTAGTCACTTCCATTCCAACACCACCGTTGCTGGCATCGGAAACATCACCGGAAATAAAGTCACCAAAATCTAAACAATGGTTTCTTCCAAATCACTGGATCTGCAAAACCCATCTACCAATTTCACAAACACACACACAATTATCAAGAACCACCATCACGCACTTTCGATTTCTACGCTATCCCAAAAATTGTATGTTTTTTTTATTTTCCGGTGATGTGATTATATACTAGTAATGTTGATGATGAGCTGACGTTATTATAGGGAATATGTGATTATGGCACCCCAAATCTGTAATGGCGGAAGGGTAGTCAGATTTAGGTGGTGTCGGCGTGGGGTGGTCGGAGGTGATGGAGATGGAATGGAGATTGAAGGATGTGGTTATAGATACAGATCGATTATTTGATTGTTGTGTAGTGACCTATAGTCAATAAAAGTAATTTGTTTTTGGATTTTGTTCGTTGTAAATATGGGGGAAAAAGGGGTAAGATCCTTGTGAAATTATGAACTCGAAGAAAACCCAGAAATAAGCTTTGTTCATGATGAGATATGATGGAACCCAGAAATATATATATTATATTTGGTGTTTTGTATACAGATATGACTTGAAAATTATGTAATCATAAATGAAATAAAATAAAAGAGAAATTACATTCAAAATTTTTTTTGACCGGCTACTTACACGAGACCCAACAAAAATAGTTTTAGCCGTTTTCATACCAAAATAGAACTTTTTTTTGTTCGAGCCCCAGAAAATGTTTCAGTGACAAGTTGAGAGACTTTCAAGTAATTAGCCCTTATTTAATTATTATAGTAATATAATTATGAACATAAATAAATTCCTATTCCTATGTAATATATAGATGTAGTCTCAAGATTTTTAAGGGTGGTATGTATTTTTAATTTATAAAAAGATTTGAAGGAATAAAAGATAAGATTGGATTAAAAATATTTAACTAAGAAAAAAATAATAAAATAAATTGGATTTAGGAAGAAAAAAAAAGTCGTGTATATATTTGCATTGAAGATGAAACTATTATACAGAAATATGTGAAAAACATTTGTGATTAATAATTATTTTTATTTTTAATTACTCTCTGCGTCTCACTAAAAGTGTCTCATTTTGAATTTTCAAAGGTTTTTTTTTTATAAATTTTGACCTTGAATAGTTTGATTTATGTTATATAATACTTGATAAAAGTTATACCAATAAAAACACATTTAAAACTCAATCAATCCATATAATTTTCATCAAATATCATATAACACAAATCAAAATATAAAAAGTCAAAGTTTATAAATAAAAAAAAGGACTCTGAGAATTCCAAATAGAACACTTTTAACGGGACGGAGAAAGTATATTTTTGACCACATAGACACTAAAATAGTTAAAAGATAAGGAGAAAATGACACATAAGAAAAATCTGATGTGGCAAGCAAAGACTAATGTCAGCTAAGTCTAAAAATATCTTCTCTTAGTTATATAGAAAGAAGGTTATACAAAATTTATTAATACTATATTTAATTTGAGATTGTAACTATAAATGGTGTTTTTTAACATATCTACCAATAAACTAAAACAGGATTGTCACATCTTTTGATTGACATGTATCGTTTTATTAAATCGACATGTGTCCTTTTAAAATAATTTTACTTTTTATATACTATAAAATAAATCTTATATAATTAATTAATATTAATATATAGATTTAGATTTTTAATCCAATTAAAACTCTTATATTATTTATTATAGTTTTAGAATTTTAATACAATTAAAACTCTTACATTAAAAATAGTATTAAATCTATTGTTACCATAATTGTCTATTTCCATCACCTATTTTATTTATACTAAAAATTATTATTTATTATAAAATATAAAAATGAAACTTATTTATTCTAATTCATTAAATATATTAATTTGATTAATAAATAATAACAATATATCTATGTTTTGAACTTATAATAATTTATTAACCTAAAAAAGGTTGGAAATTTTAAAACGACATGAATGTTTACCATTATGAGATTAGATTAATCATTACCAATATGAAAGTAATATTGAATCTTAACCAATATTTTTATGAAAAATGTCTCTCGCTTTTAGACTACTCTTAGAAAGACGAAATGTATGTGATGTATCATGATTAAATATTATTTTCTTTTATGTAAAACCAATCTTACGAAATGCATATAAACAAACCGTATATCGTACGTACGGGTATTAGTACTAGTATAATATATGCATGTTTTTCTCTCCAGATTTTTATTTAAAAAAAAAGTTAAATTCTCAAAAAGTAATATTACCATTAAAAAAATTACTTTTTTAATGGTTTAACGGTCAAACGACCCCACATAAGTCTTTCCCTCTTCGTCGAACCATCTCCAACTGAAATAGCCGGTGCCAACGGTGCTCTAAACTGGCGAATTTTTCGTGTTCGTTCGTCATTTAAATAAATAAACATAAACAAACTCCTCGCCAAACGGTTCTACATACTGAACATGTTATTCGTTTACAATCCTAATCTTCACCTTTATTTGAATAAATTTTTTTGGCCGATTCCAAAAAACCCTCTAGTTTTGATATGTGTTATGGTGAGTTGATATTTTCTAGAGTTACACACTTGAACATGTAAGGTAATCAAGCAA
This sequence comes from Erigeron breviscapus, assembly GCA_034093135.1. Taxonomy (NCBI): domain Eukaryota; kingdom Viridiplantae; phylum Streptophyta; class Magnoliopsida; order Asterales; family Asteraceae; genus Erigeron; species Erigeron breviscapus. The sequence continues at coordinate 42,518,084 of CM067173.1, read as the reverse complement.
ATTATTTTTTACAGTTGAAATTGTAACTTTGTACATTACAGGTTATGACTACGTATAAATCAAGGAATACGGTTTTAAAACATTAGTCAGATCGATAACCAAAAATTTTATTATTAACTGCACATATTGAATCAATGATCAGTCTTAACTAAATCTGCAAGTCTACCATCACATATCATCTATGTTTTCAAGAATCTTACTTGACTCGAATCATCATTTAGACAAAAAACACGGGTGCAAAACTTTTCATCTCATTATACAATTGCTAACTCGAAGGAACAAGTGCAATGATCTTCTCTGCTTGATCCGGAAAGAAAGTTATGAAAAGATACGCACCTGCAAATGTCACAAATATATACCAAAAGATATGAAAGCGTTACGATTCCATGGTTCAATGCGTCAAAAATACAAACAAGCAAAAAATAAAACTTACAAATGAGTACTGCTCCAAGAACAGCTGAGATCTTGCCTTGCACTTGAACCAAACCAGCCTTACCCGCGTCTTGTAACTCAGTAGAACCCTCAACATCAAACCATCCTGAAAATCCACATCAAAACCTATCTTATGATCAATTTCAAGAAATAAAACAAAATATTTTTAGTCTCAACTCTTAAGAGGCTTGACTAATGCACTACAATTTATAATCCATATGAATACGAAAATTTTTTGGAGGGTATGCAATATCATAAAAAAAAAAGATTGTTAGCAGTTGCACTACGATAACAAAGTACTATTCTTGTTATATTTACACTATGCATATTTTCAGATTGGAAACTGACCTGGTTTTACAGATTGAAGTCCTGATGTTATACATGCTATATTCTGAAATCCAGCTGCCTCTAACTTGTTTGCAGCACCGGCAGATCTAAAACCATAACAAACAGACCATATCATAAATAATCAAACACAAGAAAACTAAAGATAATAAAGCAAAGATACTTTATTGAAATGGATAGCTCTGGGCGTATTGAAGGTTTGACTTTTATTAGCTAGTTTCTATGAACATGCAATTATCTAGAACTCGAACGAAGTTTAATGGTATATACCTTAGTCCTTCCTGGCAAACTACTAGAATTTTACTATCAGGAGAGAACTGGTTCTTCACTGTCTGCACGAAATCTGTATTGGGCTTGGTAAATGGCAATCCATAAAATAAACCCGAGAAGTTGTTATGCAGTTGTCTCTTGACTATTGTTCCTGCAAAAAAAAAATATTAACAGTAATCAAGAAAACCCCAAAATAAGCGAGCCTTGGAACCCGTAGAGATCCTATGAATCTTGTTGGTGCATCAGGGTCAAGGATGGAACAAAAGGGAATGCTTTCAAAGGGAATACTTTTGGTTCTAATGGATTGATATGCAAAGATGTAACAATAGAATTTGGCAACTAGGCAAATTTCTTCTATTTTGTTCCAAATGTAAACATGTGGAATCAAAAATTCTCGACAAAAATACAATTTCAAGCGACTATTAGTTGTGATACCTGGATCATTGTCTGTATTTTCGATGAAAAGAGGAACATGTTTACATGATTTAATGTGTGCTCTTTCATATTGGGTTCGATCTCTAACATCCACAATCGAGTACCCTTCTTCTGCTACAAGTCTCTTTGCTTCTTCAGCATTGACATATTCAATTTCCGCGTTGACTCTTAAAGTCGTACGCAAAATTCTTGGTGTTCCATCACGACGAATATTATTAAACCTCAATGAAAATGTACCAAAATTGCTGAAAACATATTGCAAATCATAAGATACTTTGACAAAATCATTTTAACACAAAAGTCAAACCTATGACTTCCCAAAGTTACATTTTGATGATTTGATAAACTTGACACTAAATATTATGTAGATATAATGTAGTGTTATGCTAAGTTAACTTACTAAGCCTTCTACATTGTCACAACAATATAAAATAGCAGTATTAAAATTAAGAAGAGCAAACACTACAGTTGACTTAAAAAAGTCAAACAACATGAATTTTACTGTAAAGAGGGATTATGCATCATTTTCCACACAGAAAATTAGAGGGAATCATAGAGTTCTGAAATGGGAATCATAGTACTGTAAAAAGGCACTTTCAGTAAACTTCTGTTTTTGTACTCGTGGCTGATTCAGTCCATTAAAATTACTGGATTTTCAAAACCTGTTCTATTCTGAAGAAGTAAATAAGGCCCAAAAAAGAAGCTTTTTATAACACTTTTCATATCTTTAAGTGACTCAAGTCTTACTGCATATAAACAACTGCAATAAGCCAATAATCCATTTAGGTTGGCATGAAAACTAATTAAAGTACATTAACTAAAAATGAACAAAACAGAAAATATGTTGTTCTAGTATATTGACATAAACCATCAAACACACAAAATGGGAGCTTTTTCATAAATTTAACCAATAAAGAAAAGAAGGGCTAAGTGCACAAAAATGTATCAAAATATCAAACCTGACACCCTTTACCATCGTTTATATCGAGTTTAACCAAAAACGGACTAAGTGCACAAAATGAAGTTTCAAACTTTATGGTTTCGTAAGACCCATAACTTAACAACTTATATGATTGTCACATCAGGAAATACTCGACTAAATGGTAAATATATGTAGAAGATAGGTTTTATGTAGAAGCCCGTATTTGGGGATTTGAAGAGAAATATATATTTGAGATAAAGATAAACTTTACCTTCGAGAGGAGAGTGCGGAAGAACAACAAGAGCTGATCCCCGCCATTATTAACGAGTAAATGTGGATATTTTGGCAAGAGAGTGATTGCTTCATGTAAAGCCATGAATGGCCCCAGAAATTTAGGACATTCAATTGGTTTTTGACACGTGGCATTTTTAATATGTATTGGATTGGGTTTTTCAAATCCTAAGATATTTTTCTTTAAGAACCAATTTTTTTATCAAACAAAAATGATACTAGTAGTTTTATATTGATTTATAATTTTATATGCAAAGCTAGCACAATTAGGTGATTACAACTTTAGAATTTGCAACTTTTTGAGAATAATAATACTTTGACAGGAATCTCATGCTTGTAATGAAAGCTTGAGTCTCGAGAATAATCAACATGGCTACATACATTTTGTTTGCTCACTATGAATCTTGGAAAGGTTATTGCTAAACACTTGTTGAGTTTTCAAGAAATCATTCAACGATAAATATTCGACATCATCTTAATGATCCTTTTGGTAGTTCACTTCACACATGCATACAAAATGACAAGTTGTTATCAACCCAAGAAACCTGCTGTAATTTATTTCAGCAAAACTGTTTTGACTTTGTAATCTGCACTATCGAAAGCAGAGTGCTTTTACATCTCCAAAACAGAACATACGGCAAATTGAATATTGGGAAAGTTGACCAAGTCTCCACAACAGCCATATGTGAAGAGGGAACTCAATTGGCATCAACCCTTTTCTTGGTAGTATAAGGGTAGTACTCCTTACCCGTATCCACTCTTGTGGTCTGCCCACCAACATCAATTGCTGCAGATGTAGCTGCAAGTGCCGCTCCAGCAGAGATAGCTGTTGAAATACTCTTACCTACAAAACAAATGTCAAGTCATTAATACATTAACAAGCACCACAAAAAAGAAGGTAACAAATTAACCATGTGATCTTTTAACTATAATCCAACCCTGCAACTCGCCAAGTCTCACAAAATCACATTTTAGAAGAAACTTTATTTTGAAGATCCTGATATATGGATAATAAAACAATAATCATTAAAAAGGTAAATCTTGGACCATCCGACCATGTGACGGTAAACAGCACAACACCTAATCAGTCATGTTATAGAATATCTATACACGATTCTAAAGAGAAAAAGAAATCTGTATAAAAGACATGGCTTCCTGAGTCCCGACTAGAATATGGGCAATTCATCATTTACAGAAGTAAGTTTGTAGCATATGAATATTCTTTTGAAGTATATGCATCCACTAAAATATGACACCCCAAATCAATCCACATTAGTTGTAACCAATAAAGCAGTCAAAATGAGCATATTTCACTATGTAAATACTTAAGCCTAAAATAAATCACAGTAACCATGTAAAATTTGTAGCATAAACCATGTGCAACCATCACGACACTATGAACAAGTACTTGGATGAGAATTTCAACGAACGAGAGATACATACAGCAGCAATGAATAAGGTGTTATTTCACCAAATTTGGTACTAAAAATTTTCAGGTCAAGGTCAAGTATAATCCTCTAAACTCATATCCTTCCTCCTTCCCGTTTAACTTTCTCGAGAAGTTTGCCTGTTCAACTATGAATTAATAAAGGCTCTAGACCTGAGGCAGCATTAAAATCCACAATCTTACAGTATATGCACATCTGTTTTGGAACAACTCAACAAACCACTGCTAAGACCATCTCCAATGGTTAACCCCTTAACCAGAAAAAAACTGCCATGTCAGCATAGCACTAATATAACACTAAACCCACTTTTCACCTTTAATGGTTCAGTTTCATAATATCAATTATCTCTATAAAAAAACTAGCTGTTAGCAGGTTAATTCACTCGACGTTACCACCATAAAATCGGCCCCATAATGCAGGCCATAGCCCCAGGCGTCCAACGGCATAGCACAAGGACCTGTCACTATGGAGCCATAAAATTGATGTTGAAGTTGGTCCAAGAAGTGTCGCTAGGCATGAAACTTATTGACGTGAAGAGCAATGATTCTAAATTTTAAGTAAGCATACACTTTAACCTTTTAATCTATTGACATTCAGTTAAGCCCAATCCCATAAACATAATAATGAAAGGGGGAGATGAAAGAATAAGCACAGCATAGATAAAGAGAAGGGGCATAATTGTGGCCAGAAAAGGCCCTAACGAAGCTATTTCGCTATATATTTATTTTTTCTTGTTTGATTAAGAATCAATATAGGCTATAAACCCGGGTCAGCATATAAATGGACAACCAGAGTATATGCTTTACAGGCTTGTCTTATTAACATGAACAGCAAGTGTTGCGCTTCAACATTTGAATCTAATGAGTAATTACATTCAATTAGCCTCAAGTCCATGAGCACAATTATGAAAAAGGACAGATGGAACATGAATAGCTATAATTGTGGCCAGATGAATGCCATAAAAAACTTTCACTATTTATTTTATTTTCCTCTGTGAAGTACTTTAGTTCTGAATTCTGATGTGTTTTATGGACTCGAATATTAATCTAAACTAAAGCTTCTTTTTTTTTTGAAGGGCAATCTAACCTACTCCCCCTAAACTACGCGAATGCCTAAGATGCAACCTAAGACTTCCGAAAAACCCCACGATAATCCAGCCCCACAAATGTGGAAACTGGAAAGTGGGGACTCGAACCGAGGTGGATTCTCCCAAGGTCAAATACCTTACCAATGAGCCACCAACCCCATTGGCTAAACTAAAACTAATTGACCCAAGAACAAACCACTTTTCGATTTCAATGGCCCAATAAGACTGACTTTGGCCTCACTACCATGGACCAGTTCCTTTCCGAAACTAACAAAATATTAAAAGTGATCTGGCTTTCACAACAATTAACACAATATAAAACTGCTAAACAGCTCTATCAACTGTCCACATAACTAAAATTGCAAATCATACAGATCAATATGACAACCTGTTTGAAGACCTTCAGAAAATAACTACGATGGTAAAATATGGAAATGATTGCATTAAATTCTGCTCCAAGCCATGTCAGGATGTGATGTTTAGCAATCAAAGTTAGATAAATTAATGGCACAATACTTTACACCAACCTTAATTGTACTTTCTGATATTACAGTGCTAGTCTAGAAGCTTTGAAGTGCCTTAACAGTTAAGCATTAAAAGCCTGAAATAATGCCACATCTATGACACCACAGCTTTAATCATCTTTACTCTTCCAAAACTCTGAGTGGTGGAAAGCAAAGAACATTTTTGGCTTGTAGTGAAAAGGAATTTAAACATGAAATACACAATTGGCTAAAATGAAAAATGAGGAATTACTATGCTTTCAATATCTCCATCTCCCAAAACTATGTGCTGGTTATCTTGCTGTTATTATGCGGAGACATTATTTTTAAAGTGAAGAATTGATAAGTTTTGCAACAAGTAAGAACCACTACTTAGCGAAAAGGTAGGCGATACATGGCATAATATATTCTTACACAACACCCTACTAGTTATGATCTACTAGTCGTTTTTGTTCTATCAGTTCCGATGCAAACAAGCCTTTATGGTGCAACTTACTATAACATGCACTTTATATGTATAAATAAAAAGGGTTCCATCTATCAAAAATAGGATCAATTGCGCAACTTTTTCAGGTTCATTGGCAAATTTGATTGACCATAGTTCTATAGAACGACAGTGTTTTTTAAACGAAGATTCCTTGTATATGATCAATTGATCCATTAGTGTTCCGCAATGCAGATACATGTTGCAATCAAATTCCAGCACTTCAATATAACATGTCGTTATAAATAATACAAGGGTATAAATACTCCATTGAATCTTCTGTGGACTACTGGACTGTAATTCACAAAATAAGCATGGCATAATCGAGGTTTACTTAAGGCTACCAAATTCCCATTATTTTTACATGTTGCAATCAATATACAAATAAGCTTCATTTTGAAACGACACTAAATAAAATAGGCAAGGGGTATGAAAGATTCCATTAAATCTTCTGTGAATTGTACTTGACAAAAATAAGCAGAGCAAAAGAGAGATTGACGTAAGGCTACCAATTTCTCATATATTCTACAAACTGAAGCAAACAAATTACCGCAAGCAGTGGATTCTCCATAGACATACACAACAACAAATAAGGAATTCCAATTTCCAACTTGGTAAAGAAAACAATTACTTATAAAACAACGACCACTAGATACCCCTACGATAAAATAAAATTTTTAATTAAGTGAACAGCAAAATTACTGACCTTTAAAACCAAGAATAGTAGCACCGGCAACGAACCCACCAACAGCTCCATTAACAAAGTCTCTCTTTGCTCGATAATTCTGTGTCAATTGTTCGACACCAATGTAAACCCCGCCAATAGCAGCAAAAGTCAACCCATGGTTACCCATCATTTTCAATGTCCTAATCAAGCCGGGAAGAGCAACATTTCTCTCAACACGGGGCACATCCATCCATGTAGCGACTATGGTACCCCAAAGGGTTCCAGTAGCCAAACCAAAAGCAGAACCCTTCATAACTTTCGTCAATGAAGAATCTTCTTCTTCCAAGTATCTACGATCTGTAGTATCCATAGCTTTCTACTAACTAAACAAATACATTTACAAATTTCAGCTCACATAGTATTTGAGGTTCAACAAAAAGTCTTACATTCTTATATATGTAAAATTTGCAAAAAACAGCCAGAACATTAACCGAAAACCAGTGGCACTATCTGTAGCTTCAAACATTCAATTTCCATAAAACGAGTATGGATTACTAATCTTGCATTCTTGCATTCTAATTATAAGTTTATCACATATATCAACTAAAGATGAAATCGATATCAAATCGAATAAAACACAATTTCTAGCTTAGATTCAATTTCATATCAACTTATCTGACTCCCGCACTATCTATTGTGGATATCAAGCTTTAAACTTTCCAAATTTTATGTAAAGCGTAATCAAAAACGTAATCGAATACATAGCAAAACGTGACAAAGCGGATACATTTTGATCCTTTGATGCACTCTTATCGGTCACAAACGCATTAATTCGATATTCGATCATTTCACTAGAAATGACATACACAGTTTTCAACTGAGTTACAACAAATTTGTGCAAGGCTAACTTAATTACAATCAATTTCAGTATCACATTTTAAATATTCATATTAAAATAATGAAAATGAAAAAACTAAATTGAAGGATTAGTAATATCAACTATAAGCACAATTTACTATTCTAGGTCAGAAATGATTTATTAACCCTAGATATACATACATGTATATATAGATACAGAATATAGATATATAGATATAGATATATATACAGTGTGTGTATATATATAGGTAGTAAGGTTAGATTGGTCACCTGAGAGTTAATGGATTTTGAAGAAAGCGGAAAGATCGGCGATTATGAGATTACTTGATTTTTGGGGGAGTCGTTGGGTGTTTTTTTACACACAGTACAACTCGAGTATGAACCATGGTTAGGTTATAAGCTTACATGTATGGTTACACACTTTTTTTTTAAGAAACACCGGTAGATAAATGGCTAACATCCCCACGCGAATGCGACCACGTCGATTTGACTCTTGGCAATGTTTTAAAGTGTTAGTTCATCTGTGTTAGATGAGTATAGCATTTCTAATGTTCACTCACCATGTAACAGTATTCGAACCTGAGACCCCAAGAGGAAACTAACTACAAAGTGCACTAAAGCCAGAAAACCAACGCCTGAATGCCCACTTAGGTAAAACCCATTTTGGATCGGATTTCAACTCAAAACCTATCGTCTCGCATCCATCTCTTCATCTTTTTTCATAATAATTGAGCTAAAGCTCATTGATTGTAAGATTAATTCAATAATTGAATTCTTTTGGAACCCATTTTTTTATCATTTTATTTTGATTCTTATAACATGAGATACATATAGATGTGCAAAACCTAAAAGATAACTTTGTTTACAAGTTGCAAGGACTATACCCAAAAATTTTGACTCATGTTCGCTAATTGCTTGAATGTGCCAGCACTGCATACCCCCATTATCCGTTTCGAGAAGGACACTCATTGTGTCAAGTTGTGAACTTAATCTTCATTAACGAAATACTCTTTATGTTTTTAGTTTCTTCTTGCACAATATAAATACTGAACACTCGAACATATAAAGAAACCACTTTTGACCAGATTGCCTGATCCCAAGTTGATTGATCTTTTACTTGATTTGGTTTTGCAAAAATGTCAATATCGGGTTATGGGCTATTAGCGCCCATACTTCACGTGCATACATAACATCAGACCCTTCGACTCCATCTCATCACACAATCAAATTCGAAAAAGCATGAAATGTATAACAACTAAACGAAAAAGTTCAAATCTAGGCAGAGTTCCTTCTTATTTAGAACAAGGCTAAGGCCTTGTTAATTAGTTTCAACTTCAACACAGCATCTAAGACAGCAACCAGATCTTGTCCTAGCTTCTACACACAGAATACAGTTGAACGATTTAATAGTCGAAACGATGGTACATAAACACGGCAGGATACATAGTCTGATACATTCATTCATAGATGAGTTAAAGGGACCAGTCAATTTGGTCAGCAGATGAGTCATATCGCCTTCCACCCTGTTGACCAAGCCCAGTCTCACCAGAGTAACCAGAGTATGGGATTTGACCCAAACCCAAATGGGCTTCATTGGTGCCATAACCCCAGCCATTTGAGAAATGACCCTGAGTCTGAACCACAGTCACAGTTGGTGGTTGAACCAGGTGTGCACCAGCACCAACATTGGTGTTTAAGTAGTCGTCGTGGATCAAGGTTTGGTTTCTTGAAGCTGACGAGTTATTTGACAGAAGAGAGAGAGCACAATTGGACTCTTGAACTCCATTAAAGCATCCTCCAGGAGGAACATGATCCGGGCCCATGTATGGTGGTGGGTTGTCCAAGTTGCTCTGCCATGGAAGTGGCGGAAATTTTGTGATTCCAGTAGGTGCTCTTGTGTTAGGCCAGTTAACCTTCCCTCTCGAGCATGATGAAAAGTCCATCAGGAACCCCCCAGAATTGCTATTGTTTCCTGCCACTTCACATTTAAAAACACAACTTTAGAGTTCAGCATGAGAAAATACAAAACCTCATCCCAACAGGCCAACAGAGGTGCAGTTTGACTTTTGAGGTCAGCTGACAAGTTTCAAATAACAAAACAGACTTTAGAGGTAAATTTTGATAAGAAATTTTGGTTTAACATTAGCAGAAGATAATGATCTCAATACTCAAAAAAAATTCCTTCTTGATTCTTTGTTATTGTTGGCAAAATCATTTCATAAATCTGTAGAATTTGACTTTTGAGGTCAATGGTCTGTTTTCTACCTCAGAATAATATGAAACCATTAACTACATTTGCCATAGAGGAAAACATTGGTCCAAAACTTCTAAAACTTCTATTATTTCATGATTTAAGTTACAACACCAGCAAAAGGTCGATTTCAAAAGCCAAACAGTTCCTTAAAGGTTTTTATTCACCTCTGTTTATTTGATATAAAATTCTTTTTCTTTAGGAAGAGTTGCTGGCATGTTTATGACAAACGTATAGAGAAAACAGAAAAAGAAGTATAAGTTAATGTTATGAAAATCCAACCAAAGATAGAGGAAGATAGGTTTCCATAGCGAGCAGCTAGCAGAGTTCCAGATGCTGGCTTCCTCCTACGTTCATTATGCCCAGCCAATCGCCTGCGACAGCTTCTTTTCCCTTGATCAAACTCCGGTAGCTGATGAAACCTGCAGCCAGATTTGCAAAAGTAAGTTCTTGCTTCGTCCGTATAATGTTAACTCTTATAGCATCAACTACGCATGGTAAACCAACACAACAATTTCACTTGGCACATAGTTTGATTATAAAAAAAAATTTAACATATAAAAAAAACATACAAGTTGAACTCGGATATAGTGACCGGGTTAATGATGAAAAAAATACCATTTTAACAACACATGATTGGAAACTTATGGACCACCATTATTTTTACCAATACTTACTAGTGATTGCTAATAGAAAAATAGGCAACATTGGAAAGGAATGTTTCCTAAAAGGAAAACTCTGCTTTTTATCTTTTACAACCTAACATAGAAATTATTGCACTTTATTAGGGAATGGAGGGAGCAATTTAAAATCTAACTTTCCATGCCCTGCATCCAATGTCTGCATCTCATAAAAGGACCAACCCAAACTACATAGTACTTAAAAACATTGGTGATATTAATCAGCATATAATCTTATCACAGTTAATTTTTCTTCTCGATTCGCTCATTTTCTTAGACGACATTAGAAAACGCACTTGAGATTAAGACACTTACGTCAAACGGTCGATAGACACACTTTTGGTGGTTCAATAAAAAAAATACAAAAAAAAGTGTGACTTGGATTTACAAACCTTAGTTGATCTTAAGAAAGGCCAACTACTCAAGAAAGCCAAACAAGGCCTATCCTATTCCTATTATTTGTCCTTGCTTTCTCTTATATTCCTATTTTGGGTAGCAAAAAGACGAGCTTAACCTCATTAATGTTGCAACTTCAAACTTTCGACAGAGTAAGAGATATTTAAAGCCAAAAATCATCGTTTTTCCGGCTTAAGCTTGATTAGCTTATGATTTCACCACGACTTACACATGTGTAAGTTAACTTACACATGTGTAAGTTTTACAACTTACACATGCAACTTACACATGTATAAGTTAACTTAAACATGTGTAAGTTACATGGACCCTTTTTGGACTCAAATTAAGTTGTACTCAATTTATCTCACCCCTATATATATAAATATATATATATATATATATATATAGGGAAAAGATAAAATGAGTCCAGCTTATTTTGAGTCCAATTTGAGTCCATTGATTTTCTTCCATCTCCTCAAATTCCAACCACCTCCTACCACCACCACCATCATCTCCGACCACCACCATGATTTTCCGGCGACGGCGACCACCGCCACCACGACTTACACATGTGTAAGTTACATGGACCCTTTTTGGACTCAAATTAAGCTGGACTCAATTTATCCCACCCTATATATATATATATATATATATGAAACAATAACATCATGTTAATACATGTTCATTGCCAGAAGATATAACTCATTTACAGATACTCATAAGTTTAGTGACAACAATAACTTCATACACAAATATGCATATAGAAAGAACTTGTACAATAATCTCAAATTTCATGTTATATAAAAGAAATACATACATGGTGAAAGAAGTAAAAAGGGTAATATAATATAAACTTATATATGTTTACTGACTACAATAGTTTCATACACATATACATACAGAAAAATACTTCTATGCCATAATCTCAAATTCCATAGCACACAAAACAAACATATACATATATAAAATCAATATATATATATACAAATTATTCCAATAAAAAAGTAAACTAACCTGCTACACTGTTGACAAAACCTCTGCTCAATCCCATTAACAATAACCTTAGGAGTCTTGGAATGAACACCACACACTTTATGCCTAGAATAGTAAGTTTTGGCATCACTTAGATCCAAGTTACATCCTTCAACTTGACACCTAGGTGGTTCTTGACCAACAACCACCACTCTGCCACCACCACCACCACCACTAGTCCTTCCTTTCTTGATTGGCCCACCACCACCACCACCATCACCATCACCACCACCACCAATAACTGGACCCAACCCACTTTCCATTTTTATCTCAACATCTTCAAAGTAAGTTTTTTTACCAAATTTCAAACCAATTTTCAAAAGATTTGACTCACTAGAAGAACTAGAACCACCTATTTCCATGGTTGGTTATTGGTTAGTTTTTTCAAGATTTTTATGTTTTTTTGTTAGTTTTAGTGAAGTTCAATCATATTTTTTGTGGGTCCTAATTTAAAGTACTATTTGTTAAATAAAGTTTCAAACTTTGTGCGTATATATATAGATATATGTATGTATATTATTGAAACAAACAAAATAACAAGTACTATTACTATACTGTTTATTGACAAGACTGTTGGGGTCTCAGCAAATGATTAACTTTTTGACAGGGAAGAAAGACTGGTGTTTTTGCTGGTGGTTTAGGGTGTAGCAATGAACTGACAAAGATGGGCCATTGACAGCTTGTGAGTTGTAATTTGTGCATAAGATGTTGTAAATTAGAAAGAAGAAAAAAAATGGAAAATGGGGGAGGTTTTGTTGGAAGTTGTGAGAAACTGAGAAGCTTTACAATAGTCCTTTTATGGTGACTGTGTTCTGTTGAAAACAAACCATTTTTCCTCTTACTCTCTGTCTTCTTTTCCTCTTTGGGAGTATCAATTCTACACAAATGATGGGTGTGTGTAGTTGTGTACTCTATGGCTAAAGTATATTTTATGTGTCTATATATATATTTTAAACAATTGTGGTTGTTTGATAAGTGGTGTAGATATACATTTTGGTGGAGTTATGTCAACTTAAAATAAGGTTTAGGGGGATATTCTTTTTAAGAATAATCATTTGATTTGATGACTGGGTGTATTTTGTTATTAAAAATTACAGTATCTTTTATCAGAAAATATTTGGTGTATGAAGTTTATAATGTTTGTATGGTATTATACAAAGATATGCAAGAAAGTTTGTATGGTTATAGGTAAAACTAAAAGATTTGTAAGGATATGATCTGACAGCTCTTAAAGGCGTCCTTAACATTGGAGATAGCCTTAGGTATATGATGTAATAGACTAGGCAATTAAGGATGTCTCTATCATTGAAGACGATCGTAACATCATAATCCATTTTTAAATCGGCTTGATATTCTATACGATCTTGGCTTACATCATATTCTTCCTTAATTATATATAAAGATTATCATGTATTTGCCTATTGTGTCTTAAAGTTATGTTTCTATGTAAACTCAACATGAAAGAGAAAGTCTGAATTTTTCACTAAATTAAACTTGACTCTATATATTTGATCTTGTGTAAATATTTTCTGTGTACAAATTATCTATACTACTAAAAAAGTAACAAAATTGAAAAAGTATTTTACATGTCAATCAATTGCTCTTATTCATCGTTTATACCAATGTTTTAAATACCGGTAAATACCAGCCGGTATTACGGGTAATACCAGTACCGGAGGGTACTCCGGTATTTTAAGCCCGATATTTTTCTGGTATTTTCACTATTCAATATCGGCCGGTATTTCCGGTATTTCGGATATTTTTCGGTACTACCGTCCCGGTATTTCTGCTATTTTCATTTTTTCTTTTTAAACTTTTTTAAAAACTATTTATATGATACTCAAATGATACTTTTTGTATGTTATGAAATACCTATTGGTATTATTTGAGTGAATTATAATTGTATTTTGACTATTTTCGTTAAATTCTAACAAATTTTGTAGGATTTTTTATTAAAAAAATAAATAAATTATAAATAGTCGTATCGGTCGGTATTTTCGGTAATACCGAAAAACTTTTCCACACCGGTATGACTAAAATACCGGTTTTTAAAACATTGGTTTATACACATCATCATCAAATTCAACATTTTTAATCCTACTCAACAGTTATCAATTTATTGTAATTACCGTGTAAGTTTTTGTCAACTTATTGTAATTACCGTGTAAGTTTTAGTCCGACGAATGATAGTTACCTTATAAAGAAAACTTTTATTTAAATTTGTTATTTATTTTGAACTTTTTAGGGCGGAGGGAGTACCCATCGGGTAAGGCCTCGGGTAAGCCGACCACGATCAGGTACACCACCGCCGGTGGTCGGGTACGAGTCGGGTAGGGAAAATCGGGTAGGAATTCGAGTTGTTTAACCGATTGTTGGGTTGGATTTTTGAACGTTGAAAAGCAGTCCCCCCCCCCCCCCCCTACATCAAGTTTAGTCCCTGTAGTTTCAGAATTTTGTAAATATATATATTTAATATTATAAACTTTCAATTTGAACATTTTTAGTCCCTGTAGTTATTATGTATTATTTATTTAAAGTGTTATGTATTGTTTTTTATAATTTTATAAGTTAATAACTTAATATGTTTATGTAATAAAATAATATTAAAAAAAAGAAATTGGGTAAGATTGGGCATGTTATGTCTAGGATTTGGGTAGGAATTGGATAGAATTGGGTAGTTGTGAGTTGGAAGGTTTTGATTGAAGGATGAATTGGGTAAGATTGGGTAAGGAGTGAGTACTCCCTCCCCCCTTATGTGTCCAACTTTTATCATTTGGATCTTGTTTCCTTGAACAACACTTCAAACTATAAGTCATATGTACATTATTTATACTTAGTCTTAATGTTAACTTTACTTCACAAGTCCGTGTAACATGCAAATAAATAATCTAGTGATTATACTCCACCTCAAATGCAAACGTTATAAATGTTTACATATACTAGATAGGTACCCGTGCGATGCGGCGGTGTAATAGCGATGACGACGGTGATGGTGACTGTTGGTGGTGGCGTGCGGCGCCAGCGGCGGTGGTGGAGGTTGCGGCGGCGGTGACAGGTGGTTGTGGCGCGCGACGGTAGCGGCGATGGTGGTGGTGATGACGATTGGTGGTGGTGGTTGTGGCGACGGTGAGTAGTATAAGTTATTGATGTAATGTGGTTTTGATAAATTGTTAAAACTTACAAAATTTAACAATAAAGTTTATTTATAATATAATATAGATATAGATAACTACTATATATAAAGCGGGTTCTACAAATTTTGTAATACGAAAATGATCATCTCCGGCTCCGCATATCACTTTCACTATATTATCATTGTTTTTACATGTGAAGGGATCCTTCACTTTACGAAGCATTTTTTGAAAAGTAACAACTTCCTTCACTTTGCTCTAAAAGACATTCTATGAGGATCTAAAATTATAGGTGTGGGTCGACTTATCAGCTTAATATTGCATCTCGTATCGACATATGGAAAGCGCCTATTTTGCAAGTGGCTCGGGTTGGTCTCGTTTGGAACTAGTACTATTCCTCCCCACTCAAAAAAGGGTGACCGAGAATCTTGATTCACATAACAATAATCGTTAAGAGTGACGGAGCTATGATTTGATATTAAAAAGGGTCGGTTGCTTGCTGATTAGAAAAGTAATGTTTATGTAACTTTTAAAATAAAAATTTAATTAAGAAGTTGTTAATCGAAGAGGACTGAGCACTCTATAACCATCTTACTAACATGCCTCTCTTATTGTACCGTATTGAAAAAGATATGTTCATATTTTTATCGTAAAACATGCTCCAAATCCTCTTCAAACATGATATCAGAACCATAAAGCGTTAAATCTTTTACTAAAGATAAAATTGGTCAACTCTGAGAATTTAATAAAACCAAAGGAATAAATCTATAGAGAATAAGTTTTAAAAAGTTACATATACAAAAATGACCTTAAGCACCAGTACATTATTTATGAAAAGTTGTTGGGGCAGTATCCTCTAAAGCAAAAGGCCTTGTGATATTAGTGGCTTTATATCGCATCTATTCGAAGGATTGGATTGATTATTCCCTCAAGTTTAGACAATAAATGGGAACATATCTTTCACCAAAAATATTCAGAAAAGACTTGATTAATACAAATAGTCTATCTTAAAAGAATACGAGTGTCATCCTTGTGTGTAGTTCGAGATATTGCTATTTAGGCTACTAGCAACATACCCGCGCAATGTAGCGGTTATGGTGACGGTGACGGTGTGGTGGTGGGGCGATTGTTGGTGATAAAGTTAAATGATGTAAAAGTAATTAATTTAAAAGGTTGATTAACATATTTTAAAAGATAAATGATTGATAATGTAATTTAATCATTAATGTTAAGGGGATAATGTATGTGAAAATATTTT